>CM061750.1:164859333-165431833 GCA_030979885.1 Lolium multiflorum
CCTTAGAGAAACCAAATATGCAAATCAAATTTTAGCAAGCTCTATGTATTTCTTTCATTAATGGGGCAGCAAGAGTACATGGAAAGCTAAGCATGAGCACAAGTCAATCATGTTAAGAACAGCATTATCCAAGACATTTTTAGAATTACTACATGTAGCATTTTCCAATTCCAAACATTCACATAACAATTTAACGAAGAAGAAACTTCGCCTTCAATATTATGGAGATGCTCTAAGGACACATGTGTCCATATGCAACAACGGAGCTGTCTCTCTCCCACAAAGTGAATGCTAGGATCCATCTTATTCAAACAAAAACAAAAAATAAAAACAAACCGACGCTCCAAGTAAAGAAATAAGATGTGATGGAATAAAATATAGTTTCAGGGGAGGAACCCGATGATGTTGTCGATGAAGAAGGGGATGCTCAGTATCCCTAAGCTTAGACGCTTTAGTCTCCTTCTTGGAATATGCAGGGATGAACCACTGGGTGCATCCCCAAGCAGAGCTTCACTCCTCTTGATCATATATCATACTCCTTGACCCTTGAAAACTTCTCACACCAAACTTCAATCAAACTCATTAGAGGGTTAGTGCACAATTAATAATTCACTCATTCAGAGGTGACACAATCATTATTTTCACTTCTGGACATTGCATAATGCTACTGACATTAATGGATCAAAGAAATAAATCCAACATAGCAAAAGAGGCAATGCTAAATAAAAGGCAGAATCTGTCAAAAACAGAACAGTCCGTAAAGACAGAATTTTAAAGTTGGCACCAGACTTGCTCAAATGAAAAACTCAAAACTACTAAAGAAAGTTGCGTATATATCTGAGGATCACGCTGAATTGGCAGATTTTTTCGAATTTTCTACAGAGAACTGTGCCCAGACTGTACAGACAGCAATGCTGTTTCTGCGCAGCAATCCCAAATATAACATCAACTTTGACATAGAAACTTTTACTTGGCACAAAAACATGATAAGGAGAGGTTGCTACAGTAGTAAACAACTTCCAAGACTCAACAAAACAAAAAATTGTTGTAGGTAAAAACATGGGTTGTTCCCACAAGCGTTTTTTTTACGCGCATCAGCGCATAAAGTGCAAATCAAGTATTTTCAAACGAAAGAAGCATCACCATCATGACCAGGGTGTTTAGAGTTTTCTCAACCAAGCATAGTATATTGGATACATAAGTTTTAGCGTCTCCTTTCATTAGTCTTGGGCTTAAGTACTCCCATCAAACAAATTTTCGTGAACAAGCCAAGCATAGTTATTTTCTAGTGCATCATTCATAGCTAGAGTTTACATGGTATTGGTGCTTGATTTCCCACCATCATTAATGTTATTATGCATCTTATTCTATCCATGTCCATTTTTTCAAGGAGACCAATAAAATTGGTATGAGAACCTAGCATATTAAATTTAGCAAAAACCTTTCTAGCCTCTTTGCTAGACCGCCAAATTCTCTAAGCAAAGAAGAGTTTCTAGAACAAAATCTTTCTTTTCCCTTCTTCCATATCACTAAGTGTGAGAAACATGTGTTGACTATAGGATTGAGATTAACAAATTTAGTTTCCAACATGTGCACTAGCTAAAGCAGCAGCAGCAATTTAATAGTGCAAGTTCCACCAAGTGTTTATCTTCAAAATTTTCAGTAATACTAACATGATTGAAAAAATTTTCTATATTATTTCTCCCAACTATGGACCCACGTCCTACTGTATGTCTTTTGTGGTGAAATTAAAAGGAAACATGATGCAACAAGCAAAAAAAGTAAACTAGGCAACAAAGTAAAGACAAGTAACTATTTTTTTGTGTTTTGATATAGAAGAATAAGATAGCAAATAAAGTAAAACCTAGCAACTAATTTTTTGTGTTTGATTTAGTGCAGCAAACAAAGTAGTAAATAAAATAAAGCAAGACAAAAATAAAGGTAAAGAGATTGAGAAGTGGAGACTTCTCTTGCAGCGTGTCTTGACCCGGCAACGGCGCCAGTAAAAGTGCTTGATGCGCGTAGAGGTTACATGTCCGTTGGGAACCCTAAGATGAAGGTGTGATGTAAGTTTTCCCTCATAAAGAAACCAAGGTTTAATCGAACCAAAGAGAGCTAAGAAGCTCGTTGAAGGTTGATGGTCGCGAAATGTGATGCGGCGCAGAACAGGGGACTCCCGCGCCAACGCGGAACCTGCACAACACACCCAAGTACTGTCCCAACGAAATGTTGAGGTTGGTCAATCTCACCGACTTGTCAGAACAAAGGATTAAACGACGAGTGGAAGATGTTTGCAAAGAAAACAGTAAACACAAGTATTGCAGTAGATTGGGTTATGTAAAGAATAGGACCTGGGTCCACAACTCACTAGAGGTGTCTCTCCCATAAGATAAAAGCATGTTGGGTAAACAAATTGCATATGGCAATTGACAAATAGAGAAAGGGCATAACAATGCATATATATTATATGATAAATATAAGGAGATTTAATTGGGCATTACGACAAAGTACATAGACCGCCATCCAACTACATCTATGCCTAAAAAGTCCACCTTCAGGTTATCATCCGAACTCCCTCTCAATATTAAGTTGCAAAGCAACACACAATTGCATTAAGTATGGTGCGGTAATGTAATCGACAACTACATCCTTAGACATAGAATCAATGTTTTATCCCTGGTGCAACAAGACATCACAACCTTAGAACTTTCACTGTCCCAGGTGTCAATGAAGGCATAATCCCACTATCGAGCATAAATACTCCCTCTTGGAGTTAAGAGTAAAAACTTGGCCAGAGCCTCTACTAATAACGGAGAGTATGCAAGATCATAAACAACACATAAACAATAGATTGATAATCACCATAATCATAGTACTCTCTCTATCCATCGGATCCCACAAACACAACATATAGAATTACATATAGATGATCTGGATTAGGCTGCTCACAAGATCCAACAATGAAGCACAACAAGGAGAAGACGCCCATCTGAAGCTACCGCTATGGACCCATGGTCCAGGGTGAACTACTCACTCATCATCATTGCTATCATGGCGATGAAGAGTCCTCCCGGGAGATGAACCCCCTCTCCGGCAGCAGGTTTGAGGCGCACCTCCTCGAATCCCTCCCAGATATCGCACAAAAGGCTCCGTGTATGGTTTTCCCGTATCGTGGCTCTCGCATCGGGGGTTTCGCGACTTGAGGCTTTAAGTAGGTCAGGGTCAGGGCCACACGAGGTGCTCAGGGTAGGGCCACATGCCAGGGTCCTGGCTGCGCCGCCTGTCCCCTTGGCTGCTCCTCGTGTCTCACTGCTATCTCTGCCTTAAGTCGGTATCAGACCCCGCTAAAGTTTCGTCCAATTCCGAGAATATTTCTTTACTAGATTTCTGAAACGACAGCAAGTAAAAACAAAAAAAAAATGGCTCTTCGGCATCTGTTAATAGGTTAGCTCCAGAAAATGCGCAAATATGACATATAATGTGCATAAAACATGTAGGTATCATCAATAAAGTAGCATGGAACATAAGAAATTATCGATACGTTGGAGACGTATCAGATGCCTAGTCAAAGGCAAGGAGATGGAAGTCATCAGCCGAGGATTGGTTACTGTGATGGCGTCCAGCTCGACTAATGTCGAGGCACCGTCGACGACGGGCGTGCAAGGACGGAGGGGCCGCTTGTTGGTGCGGTGCCAGCCGGCGTATTCTCCGGACCGACAGGTGCATTGAGCTGAAGTAATGGCGCCGCCGGAGACACCAATATTGCCACCGTCGGAGACACCAATGGCGCCACGTTGTGCGAGTTGTTGGTTGTGAAGCTGGGAATCGGGGGCGGCCCCTGTTCACTGGCCTTATACCACTCCTTCAGCCCTGCAAGCAAGGTAGGCATGATGGAGGTGATCGTCGCTCCCACTTGGTCCTCCACTTGCTGTCGTTATGTAGTCTTAAAGCTCTCCACTTGCTGTCGTACTTGCTCTTCGACCATCATCAGGATCTGCGCTACTTGTGCCTTGAGTTCTCTAACTCTTGGTCGTTGAAGCTAGTCTTTTTCTCCTTTCTCCCAGACTTATAGTACTCCGACCATTTCATGGACATGCGTCGGCTTAGTCAACGAATTCTTGTTCTTCACTATGTTCAACACCCACGACCATTTAGAAACTTGGATTTATTAATTAGAATGCAACCATAAGGAGTTAATTAAGCGGGTGTATTCCTTACCAGGACACGCTCAAGGTCCTTCACCGCCTTATTGGTGGTAAGCTCCTTTGTTACCGGATCCACACCGTACCGGACCCTGAGCTGGTTTGCTTATCTTTGTATTTTGCGAAGAGGGGAGGTAGGCCATTCCTGGCACGCTAGGCGTCCGCCTTGTCCCATTTCGGTTGCGCCACTGTGTAACCGCCGGGACCGAGTTTGTGGGTGCCTAAGTTCAAATCCCGCATGTCCTTCCCCCATTGACTAGAATCCGAGGTTGAGTCACTCTCACACTTGATCTTATAATCCCGGTAGACAGCTTCGGTGATCGAAGTATTTGTCTCCTTGATCTTCTCGTAACTGTCACCTTTCAGAATCATTTTCTTCGGTGTCTCCAACTAGAGAGGGTGGTGCTCATCTTCGTGTGGGTGGCATTGTGCACTTTATTCCTTCTGAGACGTTTATCCTTCGTGCAGCTTTGTGAAGAGGAGGGAGCGCAAATTCGCTCGGTCAGGATGCCTGAGGTTCGCGGTGTTGATCGAGACCATGCTTCGGAGGAGGCACCCGAGTTGTGCTCCGTACCCTTTGACAAATTCAACGAGCGTTGCTGGAATCCCATTGAGGGCCACTTCAGTGAATGCCTGCTGATACGTCCAAAACGTATCTACTTTCCCGAACACTTTTGCTATTGTTTTGCCTCTAATTTGTGTATTTTGGATACAACTAACACGGACTAACGCTGTTGTTGCAATTGCTCGTGTCTCTCTTTTGTGCAGAAACAACTGGAAAATCCCGAATTTGCGTGCATTTTCCCTAATACCGATCGAGCGAAGGGGCAAGAAGGTGGAGGCCCGAGGCCCCCCACACCAGGCCGGCGCGGGGGCCGCCCTATGGTGTGGCTCCCTCTTCGGCCTCCGACGCCCTTCGGACTCACTTATTGGCCTCACCTGAAAACGCACGGGAGAAGTGGAAGTCGCGAAACCCTCCGAGAGCTGCCACATCGCGAAACTCCGTCGCAGGAGCCAGAAGTCTGTTCGGGCACTCCGGGGACGGGAATTGAGGAGATCATCGCCGCCATCACCGCCAACGCCTCTCCATCGACCAGCCATGTTTCCCCCATCCATGTGTGGGTAATTCCCCCGCTGTAGTGGGGGATGGTAGGGATTGGATGAGATTGGTCATGTAATAGTCATAATATTGTTAGGGCATAGTGCCTAGTATCCGTAGATGTCACTTTTATGATATTGTTGCAACTTGTTATGCTTAATGCTTGTCACTAGGCCCGAGTGCCATGATCTGATCTGAGACATGTTATTGATTCATGAAGATATTCGTTGTTTATGATCTTACCCAAGTTGTATACACATGTCGTTGTCCGGAAAATGGCCCGGGAGAAATCGGGACAACCTGAGGGGATGGTAGTGATGTGAGGATCACATGTGTTCACTGAGTGTTAAGCTTTGCTCCGGTACTCTATTAAAAGGAGTACCTTAATTTCCAGTAGTTTCCCTAGAGGCTCTATTGCCACTTCACAGACAGATGTTGTGTCTTCATTGCGAGCACGTACGACTATATATGGAACACATGCCTATTGATTGATTAGTACTTGGATACCGTTTTATTATTATCTGCAAATGCCCCTGCTTTGATTGTTATATGAGTTTCTCTCATCCATGCAACGCCCGTTAATCCGTCCCGGTGCCTACAGTATTTTAATCCTGCTGTTTACTATAATCACTACTGCTGTCTTTATTTCACTGCTCGTTATTTCACTATTCCTACTGCCATAAAACTGTTACTACGATAAACTCTTGCGAGCAAGTCTGTTTCCAGGTGCAGCTGAATTGACAACTCCTCAGTTAGCTTACAAGTATTCTTTGTCTCCCTGTGTCGAATCAATAAATTGGGTAATACTTCCCTCACTGTTGCGATTCCCTATACTTGTGGGTCATCAAGACTATTTTCTGCGCCGTTGCCGGAACATAGATATTTGGAAGTTCACTTGGATTGATATTGTTCGCTGCAAATTCTCCATCATGGGTAAACCTCGCGATACTAAGATCGCCATATTACCATCCACTACAAGAAAAGGTACAACTCTTAGTACCTCTGCTGCTCTTGATTCACCATCTGTGATAAGTAAACTTTTTTCACCACCACAAGCTTCAAATGTTGGTACTTCCGCTGAATCTGAAAATTCCTCTCATAATTGTGATGATGCTTCTGCTGTGCTTGATAATGATGGTTCGTTAGATCTAGATGCTACAATTGCTAAGTCTAGACAAATTGAAAATAATGAAACTCCTAATGAAAATGCTGCTACACCTGTTAATTCACCTGAGTCCGTTGAATATTCTAGTGATGATCTTGATGAAGATTATGTAGAGCTTGATGATGATTTTATTGAAAAATGCAATGCTACTACTGATGCAAGAAAAATTAAAAAGTTGCTTGCAGAACATGTTGTTAGATATAAATTATCTCCTGATCCTAAATTTGCCACATCTCCTATAAACATTAGGGATAAAGATTATGATTTTTCTTTGATCTATCTCATATAGCTATTGTTGAGAAAACACCCTTTTGTGGTACTGAAAAAGAAAGTGTTGTTGAACACATGACCGAGTTATCTACTCTTAGTGGCTTGTTTTCTGATGATATTAAGATGCGTACTTACTTTGTCGCTAAAATTTTCCTTTCTCATTAAAGGATGATGCTAAAACTTGGTATAATAATTTGCCTCCTGGTTCTATTAAAAGTCCAAAAGAATTGCTTGATGTTTTCTTCCTGAAAATACTTTCCTGCTAGTGCTCAACATGCTGCTTTGCAGAGAATTTATAATTTTGACCAGGAAGATGGAGAGAAATTGCCTGAGGCTTGGGCGAGATTTTGCTCTCTTATTAGAGCTCAGCCTGACCATGATTTGGAAAAGCATGATTTACTTGATATATTTTATAGTAGACTAACCATTGAGTCTAGGGCATACCTAGAGAGTTGTGCTGGTTGTGTTTTCAGGAAACGAACTCCAGACGACGCTGAAGAATTATTTGCTAAAATAGGCCGGAATCATGATGATTGGTCTACACCTGAACCAACCCCGACACCGATAGTGAAGAAGAGGGGTATGATTAAATTAAATGATGAAGATATGAGGGAAGCCAAGAAGTCTCTTAAAGAGAAGGGTATTAAACCTGAAGATGTGAAGAATTTACCTCCTATAGAAGATTTATGTGAGATAACTCCCCCTTCATCCATGATTGAGGTACACTCTCTTCAACGCTTTACTAGGGAAGATATTCCGTATTCAAAACCTCCTGCTCAATGCTTAGATGAGTTTGATAATTATATTGTTAAGCAAGAAAACTTTAATATGAGAGTAGAGAGTCATTTAATGGAAAATTCTCGAGCTATTAGTGAATTGCATGGTATTGTGGGGAGAACCTCTAATGATGTTAAGATACTTGTTAAACATTTTCAAATGGTTCAAACTCAAATTGATCAACTTACTAAAGTGCAAAATGACTTGTTGGGAAATAATTCTAAAGAAAAACATGCTTATGAAGTAACAACTAGAGGTGGTGTTTCTACCCAGGATCCTCTATATCCTGAAGGGCATCCCAAAAGAGTTGAACAAGATTCTCAACTAACTAAAACTAGTGCTCCATCTAAGAAAAAGAAAAAGAAACATAAGAATGTTGTAGAATCCTCTGAACCTGTTAATGATCCTAATAGTATTTCTATTTGATGCTGAAACTGAAAGTGGTAATGAACATGATAAAGATAATGATAAGGATGATACTCCTGATAAAGAAGAGGTTGAAAAAGAACCTGAAAAGCATGCTAAAAATAAAAAGTACACTAAAGAAGATTTTATTGCTGAGAAACATGGTAATGAAAGAGAACCTTGGGTTCAAAAGCAAATGCCTTTTCCTGCTAAGAAACTAAAATCAAAGGAGGAGGAACATTATAATAAATTTTGTGATTGGATGAAACCTTATTTTTGCAAATCCCTTTGACCGATGCTATTAAATTGCCTCCTTATTCAAAGTATATGAAAGATATTGTCTCTAACAAAAGGAAAATTCCCAATGAGGAGATTTCCACTATGCTTGCTAATTACTCCTTCAATGGTAAGATTCCAAAGAAGCTTGGAGACCCAGGTATACCGACTATTCCTTGTTCCATCAAGAATAATTATGTTAGAACTGCTCTATGTGATTTGGGAGCGGGAGTTAGTGTAATGCCTTTTTCTCTTTATAAGAGACTTGATCTAGATAAGTTAATACCAACTGATATATCTTTGCAAATGGCTGATAAATCTACTGCTATTCCTGTTGGTTTATGTGAAAATGTTCCTGTTCAAGTTATAAATTGATTGATATTAACTGATTTTGTTGTGTTGGAAATGCCCGAAGATGATAATATGTCCATTATTCTTGGAAGACCCTTTCTTAATACTGCAGGGCTGTTATTGATTGCAATAAAGGCATGGTTACTTTCAATGTTGATGATAAGGAACACACTGTCTATTTTCCCAAGAGGATTGATAAAGTATGTGGAGTTAATACAATTTTTAATGTGAAAACTATCAAAGTGGGAACCATTGATTGTCCTATATATGAGCCTAAAGAAGAATATCAAACTCTTGTGATTGGATCCATATCAATTCAATATAAGGTAACATGATTGATTTGAGGTTTATTTCTTCTTATGTCATATAAAATTTATTTGGTAGCAAGACTTGATCAACCTTGTTAACAAGTATATTTTATTGCATAAAAGAGCTAAACAACATTTCTTTCTTTCTTCCTCCACTCATCTTACTTGCTGTAGCACTTTTTGTTTTGCAATATGCTTTAGTTGTTTAAGATTTTGGAAATCATTTTCCTGCGCAGTAATAATTAATCTAACACCTAGAAATGTGCATTTTTCGAAGTTCTCTAAAAATTACAAAAATTATACCGTTGGTCCTATTTTTCGACGAGGCACTGGGAGTACCTGGAGGCACGGAGGGTGCCACATCACAGGCCGGCGCGGGGGAGGTGGCGCGCCTGTGTGGTGTGGGCCCCTCCTTGCCCCACTACTTCATCTCTTCCTCCCAGCATCTTCTCTCTCCCGAAAACTCGCACCAAGTTCCTCTCACTCGTGTTTCTGCTCAAGAACTCGCGATTTTTTGATCTCCTTGCTCAGCCCAGATTTCTGTTTGAAATTTGGCACATTTACTCCTTGGTATGTGACTCCTTTGATTGTCCAATTAGAATTTCATTTGGTTAAGTATATCTTGAATATTTTGCTGCTGTAGATAACATGTTTAGTGAGCTTGCATGCTTGTTCTAAGTGGAAGAAACTAGTTTTGATGCATGTTTAGTACTCTAGCAAGTTCTTATAGTAGTTCCCTTCAATTATATACCTTGAAATCAAATTTTATAATGATTGTTGAAAATTTCAGAAGGGGAAGATGAAGAAATTCAAATTTGGAGAATTGTTCAAGAAAGGAACAACCAGCACCGGTAGGCCCTCGAGGGCGTCTACTCAGATTAGGCGATCCTACAATGAGGATGTCATCGCGCCTAGTTTCGCGCCCGAGGAGGACAATGGGGCTCCTAATGCTTCATCCTTCCCATGTTATGATTTTCTGACAAATGCGGGGATATTGGATGACTTCTTCACCCTTGTCAACAGGGCAGGCTTAGCCACCTACGTGGGAGATGAAAGGGAACAATACTACAGGCTCACCAAAATTTTCGTTGAGAGCTTCAAGTTCCACAACACGCAATATGAGCCGACAGTTGCATTCAAGATCTATGATAATCCTGTTACTATGGAATTAGAAGAATTTTGTCGTGCATTGGATATTGCCCCTGTAGGTACAGCAAGGAGAATTGATGACAACCCCCGGGACCTGTTGGAGCTCTATCGAGGGATCACCAAAGATGATTGCCGCACCATTCAGCGCGGGAAGATAAGAAATATTCAACTTCCCGCCATTAAATATTTTGCATATTACATTGCTACTAGCATTTTGGGTAGAGAAAATACTAGCAATATCTCTAGCTACCATCTTGCTTTCTTGAATGCTGCACTTAATGGACAGACATCTTATCATCTTGGTTCTCTTATTGCTCGCCGCCTGTCTAGCAGGGGGCCTATTTTTGGAGGAACTTAACACATTTAAGATTCCTCTTGATTCTAATGATGTGCCATTAACCCCTAGGAGACTAGATATTGCTGCTATGAAGAGCCATCATTTTGTTACTACTGACTCCACTATAGATAATATGGTCTATAGAATGTTGTTTGCTGATGGGAATGAGAAGGAAATCCCTCTTCCCCAGCCAGGTTTGTTCAATATTGACAGGCAATCATGGTCGCTCACTAAGGAGAAGGTGGAGGAACATATGAAGATACAAGAATTCCACCAGAAACATGACTCCGAGAACGCCGAGCCCTCCTACGATTGCACCGTCACATACCCCGATGTTTCCTCCAGCACATACCTGGAACCGGGTCGTTCTTCGTCGTATTACGGAGACACCACTTCATGGGGACCGTGGAATGAACTCCACTTAGGCCAAAAGCCTAAGCTTGGGGGAGGTATACCGGCATCACTCATTATTTGCATATTATGGTTGCTGGATACTTGTACATACTTGTTTAGTCTCTTAGAGTGATTTTCTAATGAGAGGGAGATGATATTTGGGGAAGTGCTGTCCAAAAACAGATTCTGGGCTGTTACCAAAAATTTTGCGCACAGCCAGAACGTTATTTTGAGTTGCCAATTTTTGAGCATGTGCCCCAGGTTGTTATCTAACTTTCATTAGTTGAACACTTTTTGGTCTTAGCAATGGAAGAATTTTGTTAATTTCGATTTCTGTACTGCTGTCAGGATTTGGCAGATTTCTGTCATCCTGCTTTTCTGTGTTTCTGTTAGTTTGCATCCTCTTGTTTTCGCTTTGTTTCTTTTCTAAAACACAAAAAGACCAAAAATATTTCTGTTGTTTCTCTTCACCATTTGGTTATTTGGTTCCTTGCTCTTTGTTTACTTTATTTGCTATCGTTGGTTTGCTATGAGAAAACCCAAAAAGATTTTGCTTTGTTTTCTTGTTTCTTTTGTTCTTGTTTCCAATTCGAAAACACCAAAAATATTTGCTGTTCTTCTTTGGTTTGTAAAGTTCATCATGAGTTCAATGGTCTTCGGTGGCTGGAGCATGGTTTTCATTTCATATTATCCAAGCTACACAAGTGAAAGGCAATAATGATGATCTACGACAATTGATTGTGGTGAGAGGCTGGTATGAACTCTATTTGTTTTCATTTTTGTACATATACTCATCCATGTGAGCATGCTTAGTTGGTTCATGTGAGGTATATGTTATTTGAGAAAGTCTAGTAGTTCAATGATCTCTCATGTTTAGCTCCAATTTATTAATATGAGTAGCATGTCATGAATGTTCGCTTGCATTGTTTTATTCATAAGTAAGTATGGCATTGTGGTATCCTCCTCTGAATAATTCATTTATATCGACTTGGCACATGCTCACGCATGCATATGACTGAACAAAAAGTCAATTAAGCCTCGATGATTTATATTGCTTCAGAGTTATTGTATCACTTTTATGCCTCCATTAATTTATTTTGCCGCAAGCATGATTATGACAGTTACTGCTCTCTTGATTTGTCGTTCCCTAGTCTTTTGCTAGCCTTCACTTGTACTGAGCGGGATCGCCGCCGTGCTTCCAAACACCTGAAAACCAAGTTGTTCCAAAGTGTCCACCATAAATACCTATGCATGGCATTTCAAACCATTCCAAGTAAATTCTCATGCGCTACCTTTAAAACTTTCAAAATGCTTCTCAATTTGTGTTAATGTTTCATAGCTCATGAGGAAGTATGTGGTATTTAGCTTTCAACCTTGTCATTTACTTTTGACGGACTCTCATATGGACTAGTGGCACATCCGCTTATCCAATAATTTTGCAAAAAGAGCTGGCAATGGGATTCCCAGTCCAAATTAATTAACTTAAATAGACACTCCTCCATGGTTTGTGATTGTTGGACGGCACCCGAGGATTCGGTTAGCCATGGCTTGTGTAAGCAAAGGTTGGGGAGTGTCATCATCAATAAAACTTAAATAAAAAGGCACTCCTTCATGGTATGTGATTGTTGGCAGCACCCGAGGATTCGGTTAGCCATGGTTTGTGAAAGAAAGGTTGGAAGGAGCGCCACCCAAAAATAAATAAAATGGGAGCCGCTCTTGGGTCCGGTTGATGAGGTAGTTAGTGTACCCATTACCATTCGTTGACAACAACAAGCACTTCTCAAAATAATTTTACTCCTGTTTTAAAAATGAAAAGCTCTAGCGCATGTTAATCCCTGCTTCCCTCTGCGAAGGGTCAATCTTTTACTTTTATGTTGTGTCTCCATTCTTTCTTTGAGCACTATCTTGAGAGCACAACTGTCATTCTTAGTATAATATGCTTGTCTCAAAATATGATTGATTGTGGTATAACTTTGATACTTTTATCTTTGACAATCACTACTTCTAGTCTTTCTATGAACTCCAGAGGTGCCTGGGCATTTATGTTTTGCCGATCAAATACGGGCAAGCGAGATACCACCTTATCATACTCTCTTATGAACATTGCAATCCTGCTTATATACATGATTCATGGTGCTTATTATTAATTGTTGGTACCTCTCCATGATTGACATAGCTGTTGGATAATCTTATTTGCATGTGTCTCATTATGAACTGCTTAAGTATTAGCCATAGCATGAGAATATATACATCATATGAGCAAATGTGTTCGTGAAAGTTCTTTATCGCTCAGTTGTTAACTGAATTGCTTGAGGACAAGCAATAAGCTAAGCTTGGGGGAGTTGATACGTCCAAAACGTATCTACTTTCCCGAACACTTTTGCTATTGTTTTGCCTCTAATTTGTGTATTTTGGATACAACTAACACGGACTAATGCTGTTTTCAGCAGAATTGCTCGTGTCTCGTTTTTGTGCAGAAATCCAACTTTCGGAAAATCTTGGAATTTATGCAGGGCCCTATTTTCCCAGAATACCGACGGAGCCAAGGGCAAGAAAGGTGGAGGCCCGAGGGCCCCACACCACAAGGCGCGGGCTAGGGCCCGCGCGGCCCTATGGTGTGGCCCCTCGGTCGGCCTCCGACGCCCCCTTCGGACTACTTATTGGCCTCGACCTAAAAACGCACGGGGAGAAGTGGAAGTCGCTAGAAACCTCCAGAGAGCCGCCACATCGCGAAACTCCGTCGCAGGAGCCGAAGTCTCCGTTCGGCACTCCGCCGGACGGGGAATTGAGGAGATCATCGCCGCCATCACCGCCAACGCTCCATCGACCAGCCATGTTTCCCCATCCATGTGTGAGTAATTCCCCGTTGTAGGCTGAAGGGGATGGTAGGGATTGGATGAGATTGGTCATGTAATAGTCATAAGATTGTTAGGGCATAGTGCCTAGTATCCGTAGATGTCACTTTTATGATATTGTTGCAACTTGTTATGCTTAATGCTTGTCACTAGGGCCCGAGTGCCATGATCTCAGATCTGAACATGTTATTGATTCATGAAGATATTCGTTGTTTATGATCTTACCCCAAGTTGTATACACATGTCGCTGTCCGGAACCAATGGCCCCGAAGTGACAACAACCGGAGGGGATGGTAGTGATGAGGATCACATGTGTTCACGGAGTGTTAATGCTTTGCTCCGTACTCTATTAAAAGGAGTACCTTAATTTCCAATAGTTTCCCTAGAGGCCCGGCGCCACCGGCTGGTAGGACAAAAGATGTTGTGCAAGTTTCTCATTGCGAGCACGTACGACTATATGGAACACATGCCTATTGATTGATTAGTACTTGGATACTGTTTTTATTATTATCTGCAAATGCCCCTGCTTTGATTGTTATATGAGTTTCTCTCATCCATGCAATGCCCGTTAATCCATCCCCGTGCCTTATTTTAATCCTGCGTTTACTATAATCACTACCGCTGTCTTTATTCCACCACGTTATTTCACTATTCCTACCGCCATAAAACTGACATTGATAAACTCTGGAGCAATGTTGTGCAGCTGAATTGACAACTCCGCGTTAAGGCTTACAAGTATTCTTTGTCTCCCCTTGTGTCGAATCAATAAATTGGGTAATACTTCCCTCGAAGACTGTTGCGATCCCCTATACTTGTGGGTCATCACCTGCTTCATGTTGCTGAGGACATTCGGGCAACGCTCCTTCCGTTGCCTCGTCAGTTGGCCGTCGTCTGTGTGTTCGCCGCCATCAGTGGTGTCATCCTGATGCGCGTAGATGTACACGTCCATTGGGAACCGCAAGAGGAAGGTGTGATGCGCACAAGCAAGTTTTCCCTCGAAAGAAACCAAGGTTATCGAACCAGTAGGAGCCAAGAAGCACGCGAAGGTTGTTGGTGGAGGAGGTGCGGCGCAACACCATGAGACCGGCGCCAATGTGGAACCTGCACAACACAATCAAGATACTTTGCCCCAACGTAACTGAGGTTGTCAATCTCACCGGTTTGAAAAACAAAGGATTAAGCGTATCGAGTGGAAGATGGTGTTTGTTTGCAAAGAACAAGAAAAAACAATGATTGCAGTAGATTGCATTCAGATGTAAAAGAATGGACCGGGTCCACAGTTCACTAGTGGTGTCTCTCCAATAAGATAACTAACATGATGGGTGAACAAATTACGATGGGCAATTGACAAATCAAGATTCAATACATATCAATGATGATTACTATGAGATTTAATCAGGCATTACGACAAAGTACATAGACCGCTATCCAGATGCATCTATGCCTAAATAATCCACCTTCGGTTAGCATCCGCACCCTCCGTATTAAGTTGTAAACAACAGATAATTGCATTAAGTATGGTGCGAATGTAATCAACACAAATATCCTTAGACAAAGCATCGATGTTTTATCCCTAGTAGCAACAACACATCCACAACCTTAGAACTTTCTCACTGTCCCAGATTAAATGGAGGCATGAACCCACTATCGAGCATAAATACTCCTCTTGGAGTTACAAGTATCAACTTGGCCAGAGCCTCTACTAGCAACGGAGAGCATGCAAGAACATAAACAACACATATATGATAGATTGATAATCAACTTGACATAGTATTCTAGATTCATCGGATCCCATCAAACACAACATGTAGCATTACAAATAGATGATCTTGATCATGTTAGGCAGCTCACAAGATCTAAACAATGATAGCACAAGCGGAGAAGACAACCATCTAGCTCGCTATGGACCCATAGTCCAAGGATGAACTACTCACGCATCAATCCGGAGGCGGGCATGATGATGTAGAGCCCCTCCGGTGATTATTCCCCTCTCCGGTGCCGGAGGCGATCTCCCGAATCCCGAGATGGGATTGGCGGCGGCGGCTTTCGGAAGGTTTTCCGCATCGTGGCTCTCGGACAGGGTATTCACGACGAAGGCTTTAAGTAGGCGGAAGGGTAGGTCGAGACGGCGCGAGGGGCCAACACCATAGGGCGGCGCGGCCCCACCGCCGCGCCGCCCTGGTGTCGGCCTGTCGCCCCACTTTGTTATCCCTTCGGTCTTCCGCTTCGTGGAAAAATAGGACCCTGCGTGATTTCGTCCAATTCCGAGAATATTTCCTTACTAGGATTTCTAAAACCAAAAAACAAAGAACGGCGCTTCGGCATCTTGTTAATAGGTTAGTGCCGGAAAATGTATAATAATGATGTAAAGTATGTATAAAACCTTCAAGTATTGTCATAAAAGTGGCATGGAACATAAGAAATTATAGATACGTTTGAGACGTATCACATCCCCGGCGGCACCATCAGTGGTGTCATCGCCGACGGCAGCATCGGTTGTGTAGTCGGGATCTGTGTCAGCTTCCTCGTCATGGCGATGTTCTTCCTCCATCTCCTCGGACAACTTCCAGAATGGCTTGCTGGCGCCGGCCTCGTCGTTGTCGGCCGTGTTCACACTAAATAGGAAAAATGCATATACATAGCGGAAAAATTCACGGAAAAATTGGGTATGACCTTTGCTAATTTATTGACCTAGGAGAGCTCCATTTTCGTCGAAACGAAAATGAATCAACATTTCGGCGATAATGGACAACTCATTTGAAATCCCTACACAAAAATGCCACATATACACCACCAAATTCAAAATGCCACCATGTCAGCTTGTCACATATACATTTGGTCCTTGTCCTCCATATACACCAAACAACAGCAGAGCAAGCTAGCAGTAGAGCAAGCTACAGCCAGCACCAGGTCATAGCCAGCAACCAACAACAACCAACATATACAACAACCAACAACAGCAGCAAGCTAGCAGCACCAACAACAAGCTAGCTGCAGCAATGGCAGCAAGCAAGCAGCAGCAACAATAGCGGGCGTCAAGCAAGCAAGCAAGCAACAACAACAATGGCAAGAAGAAAGCAAGCAATAGCAGACATCAAGTTATTACCAGCAGCATCAATAATAGACGAGGACGCTCCAGGAAGAAGACGACGACGCTCAAGCAGGTCCGGCTCCAAGTCGATGAAGGGTGCTGACGAGGTCGCATCCACCGGAGCATCTAATTAAACAAAGTAGCTATGCATGTTACTACAAGGTTTAATCATGTAGATATATCACTCAATAAATATGGTGAGTATTGAGATAGCACATGCCTCAGATTTGCTAAGGGTTGTACATACAACTTACGAAAAAAATGAAATTAGCAATTGAACTAAAATATCAAAACATCCATTGTTTTGGTTCTCTGAGATCTAGTATGCTGCTCATAACTACGACTCAAGAACAAATCAAAATGTCTAAGCTGGAATAATAGACTTGTTTGAAAACCCATGATTTCCAAACTATAGAATACAAACATTCATGCAACAACAAATTCCTGGAATTACACCCATATCAATTTTTGCAATGTATTTCTTCTCAAAAAATAATATACTAGCTTAACAACAGATTCTGTGCCTTCCTTTTGTTTTTCAAATCAGCAACAATTTTTATACGTGCCATTTGAAGCTAAATTTCTTGGAGCTATTTGGAATCAGACTTATCACACTTGCATATGCAGAAAAGGGAGTAAGCACTAGCGTGGTAGTGATCTTCAGACTATGTTAATTAATTCCACAAACATTTGACCATATATTGAACAAAATCTAGTGCTACTAAATCCCTAAACCTACATTTTGATAAAAGATGGCCTCACTGTTGTTTATCAGCAATGCAACTATAGTGAAAGCATACAAAAATATATCAATTCAATTCATAGCAAGCATCAGTGGCTACCACAACCACAACAAATAACAAGATCTGGATGAGCAAACCTAGCAACGGAGGAGGAGGGGGATCAGGGGCTACCTTGGAGTGAAGGAAGGATGCGGCGGCGGCATCAGCACCGGTGGCGAGGTGTCTGCTGGAGTTGGCAGCACCAACAAAACGGTATTGATAACGTTGAGACTCCAAGTGCAGAGTGTGCAGTTTAGGAAGCAATTTTCCCCATAATGATAACTCGAGAGTTATATCAAACTCTCGGGGAACTAAACAAAGAGGTATCTCTCCCTCCCTTCTTCTAGCAATCCTACAAAGTAAAATAAATCTTTGTGTCCTCAACTCTACCGTGTGGTTGTCAAGCACAAGGTTTCGTGCAATTAAATAAAACACAAGTAGTAATAAAATAAGTAAAACTAGACAAAATAAAGTAACTAAGTAAAAACAGTAAAGTTGTTGATTGTTTTTGGGGTTTTGGATGAATAAGTAAGTAAATATTTTTGTATTTTTGGATTAAATAATGCAGCAAATAAAAAGTAAGATAAAAGCAATATAAAGTTGTTTCTTATGATAAAAAATGGACCGGGTTTCATGGGTTTCACTTGACTATTTTCTCTTTTAAGTTGTAGTGGACAATAATAATTCATCAATGAGATATGAAGAGATCATATCCCTGTAATCAGCGCAACTAATCAAACATATATTATAATTGATATTTCATTGAGCAGGTGTAGGGCGAGGGCTTCATACCGGGGTCGGGACGGGGGTGGGAGCGGGTGAGGGGTGGTTGTGGTGGCGCGGAGTAGCGGGAGAGCTTGACGACAAGTAGAAATGAGAAGAGGTTGACTCGTCGACCATTTTGATGGCGACGGCGAGGCGCGGTCGGTGGTGTCGAGGTCGAGCGCTCGTCCGTCTCGAGAGATTGGAGAAACGATGGTGTGGGGGAAACTGCCTTGGCACGTCGATTGGACTTTGGTTAAGTCCAAATAATGGAAGGCGGCGATAAGCTCCGCTACCAGTATTTAGCGCCCCCTCGGTCCAGAAGTATTGGCAGCGGGTGACGTCGAGGACACGCGGCCAATAAGAGCGTATTAGTCGTGTACCACAACTGTGGCCCGCCGCGGGTTAGTTATGTGTCCACGCGCAGCCGGGGCCCTCATAATAGCCGCATGTGCCAGGCAGCCGCACACTACTAGCCAACCTATACTATTTGCGTGCGCCGTTTTGGCTCGCGACAAAAAGGAGCAGCCGCGTGCACCTTATAAGGTGCGCTACCAATATGTCTGCTCCTATAGCTTTTTCCCTACTAGTGGAAAATAACACCATTGTGTGATAAGGACAATGTTTAGAGATCCAAACAATGCTTCCGATGCATAGTATGAGATGTTACATTATTTAGTGTGCTGAACCCTTCCCTTGTGATATTTTAAGGTTTATTTGTTCATATTTTTCCGCTGCTTGTCTTTTTGGCTTTGATGGTTATTTCTTCTTGGTAAAATGTTTTGTTTTATTCTTTTCAAACATGATTAATGTATTTTCTTGGAATGAAGTATTCAAATATTCAAGTAGCATTGTTATAAAGTTCATATTCCAAAGGTTTATTAGAATATTTATTTAGGGTTTTACTTTAGTTTCATTTTTAAAAATCAAATATATGTTTGAATTTATTTTAGAGTTATAGAATTTTGATGAATTTCACATTAGAATTTTCATATATCTATTTTATAATTGATATTGGTGTTCTTTGAATAACCCTTAAGAATTATTTTGGAATTTTAAGTTGAGTTTGAATAAATTTGGTTATTCTTTAGTCAGGAATTTAAATACCACAAACAATTCTTCAAATAAAACTATTTTTCCCAATTATACAAATGGTACATTTTGGTTGTTCTCATTTTTATCTTTCTCATAGATTTTTTTAAAAAATTTATGACTAGTTATGGTCTCTCTTTTATCTTTAGGTCCTTTAAATGAATTAGAAAATTACTAAAATACCTGCACCGACAAAAGGGTTTGTCAACCGTTTTGGTCAAAACTACCGTCTGGACCAGTCTAGCCCCCTCTCTCTCCCCCCTCATACGCCCTACTACGGTCTAGCTCTAGCAACCATGGTGAATCCAACATTTCTAACCTAACCATTGGTTTCCTAGTGTTTGTGTGCAGGTAAGAAGATCAAATGGAGAAAATGGTTGTGCTCGTGATGAAAATAGATAGGTCTAGCTTTCAAAAAAAAAAAGATAGGTCTAGAGTAGATAGATACGTTAGATAGGTTCTTTTTTTTTAGAATGTAATAGGTTTTCTCCTTGTAACTCTATTTCTTTAGACTGGGCTTGCAAATCCCTTTTTATTTATTTTATCTTGATAGAGAATAAAATTTGAATATTTTGATCTTTGTTTCATATTTTCTAATTTTTATTTAATTTATTTTGATCATTTGAATTTGGCTCAAATTATATAATTCAATTTTTATTATTCTTAGCAGATAATTTTATGTGATCTTGTATTTGAGGTGTGTGTATATAGTTAAAGATAGTTGTGTGAAGGTATGAATCAAAGACTTAGGTATAGGTTCAAATTATTTAAATTCAAGTTTGACTAAGCCAAGCCTCAAAACTGAATTCAAATGGATATGTGTTAAAGTGAATTATAATTGTAAAGCACACAATGAGAAGAAAATGTTGCAAACATTTTAGGTTTCAAGTTTTTTTTAGTTTACCCCACATTTTCAAATACTCAAAGGTCATGCCAAAATTTGTATTTCAAATACCAGTGTTGACCTAGGTCAAATTCAACACTAGATTTAAAACTTGATCATTTTGGGTTTTCAAAAATTAAGTTCTATTTTTTTTCTTATTTTAGAGATGCATGCTATGCAAATGCACAAATTCAACTTTTACCCTTTCGAGGTCCTATTTCCGAAACGGCTTGCATGTTTCTTTGAATTATAGATGAAATATGCTTATTTTTACGAGGAGGCGGATTTTTGAATCTTGATTCCCCTCCATATTTTTTTGGATTTCCCGTAAAAGAAAGACATAATCCAGGCGCACGCGGTCTCCCGTGAGCGACAGAGACTACTCGGTTCAAAAAAGAGACTACTCGGTTCATCACCCGCAGCCAACGGAAGGAGGCAAGAGGGCCAGCACAGCATGCCACAGTTCAAACGGCACTCCCGCAAGCAACAACCTTTCCCCTCCCTTCCCCTTCCGTCCCACTCATCACCGGCCACTCATCTCAAAATATTGCTCTTTCCTGGTATGATATGTTGTGCCCAGATGCAGACCTCTACATTTCTGTATTTATGTCTCTACGCAGCACATCTCATCTGCATCATTGCCGAAAACGCATCCCACAAAAAAGGCCAAAACTAACACAACTCCTGGCAGCCACTTGAAATAGCAAAGCTCCTTCAACTCCTTCCCTCTCCTCCAAACTTGTGCTTCGCCTGTATGCTTTCTATTTCATGAGAATACCAGGAAGAAGAGGAAGTAAAGAGAAGAAGAGTGAGTTCAGTTCAGCAGTACGTGCGAGCAGAGTGGGATTGAGTTGAGGAGGAGCTGCGGAGAGGTATGGAATTGAGCTATGCTCTATGTTTTGCTTCTTGGATTTGCATTCTTCTAGGTGCCATAGAGTTGGTTCGGGATAAATTGATGCGTTTCATTTCACTTGTAGCTGCTTATCTGAGTGGACCCTTTTTGCTGCTTACACAATTTAAGAACTCCCATGTTAACCTTTCTCCATGTGAACCATTTCGAGTAGTTTCGAAGAGGAATAGAGTAGCAGATTAGGCCATTCTACTTGTCCTAAGTACTCACTTCTTGTAGAGTAGTATGTTTTAATGGTATATATGCTGGCTTGTCGAGGTTTTTCTATGTTCCATTTTTCACCTGAAAGAAGTCATTATAATAGATATTATAACTAACAGTTTTTGGAATGAACCCATCGTTTCATTCTAACTGATCTGACCACTTCAAACATGTTTTTCGCTCGTGATGAACCCATACACACATGATGCTTTCACATGATTAGGGCCCCATAAGACGAGCGGATTAATTCATGTCTAGCTACAACCATGGACTTTAAAACTCCATTTTTCTGTTCCATTTGGCATCAATATTTTTAAGAACATGAATAATATATATAAAGCCTTTTCCATGTTTTCTAATTCAAAACACCAATAGGCAAGAACAATGGAGGATATGCAGTCCAATCTATTATTTATAATAACACAACAAATATAGAAGTGTGATTTTATTTATGATTTTGAATAAGTACATGATTACAACCATCCAAGTGCCAAATACCACATAGAAAATCTACTTCAAATGAATATGTTCTCTTCAAAAAGGATTCTACTACCTTTTGCTTAAAAAATCACCACCCATAGTTTGCTAGTGTATATGGATCGGATATGATTTTTGTATATGCATAATCTTCTTCTATGCATAATGACAATTGAATATTCACTTGATTTTGATGAGTCAAAAGAACAAACAACAAACTAGCTGATGCACAATAGAATATGGTGCTTAAAACCCTTGCATACCTATTTGCTCGTACTGACTTGATCGAACTTTTGAGTTTAATAAAAATGCCTTTTGCTGAGAAAAAAAACCCATTGCCATAGCACCAAAAGTGCCACACTTGTGAAGTTTTGACAGGTGCTCATGCAATCCAACAAAGTAGTTTGAAGAATCGTGCAATCCAGTATGGATTTTGGTTTGAATCCAAGAGCACTAGCATTGGTATCCATGGTCCTAATTTGAGACAAAATGAATTGGGTCAAATTATTCTATTTCTTATAAAATAACCTTTTTATATATTAAAAGTGGATTAAATTATTTTTTCCAATATGCTCCTCTCCACTAGTCACTCATATCGTGTCGTTTTTTGATTGCACTTGTCAATTTGTCATCCATCCAAGAACCAAGTTTTTAGCCTATGTGTCATGATAGACACAAATGGCACACTAAAATAGCAAGTGGCAAAGCATTATCCCCACTAAAATTGCCTTGACCATCTTTTAATTCCAAGTGTGTGATTCCATCATCTGATCATTAGATTTGAGCAAGTGCCCTGGCCTTTGTGCCCTCTTATCTGACTAATTTAATGGCGAAACTTTTTGTTGTGGCATGGTGACAATCTTGTGCATGTTTGGTCCTGGTGAGGTGAGAGGGAAACATTGGAGGGAGTGGAAGGTGGTAGCTGACACGTCATGATCTTTGGAACATGTAGTTATAACACATCGAAGCAACTTTGGCTGTCCAAATCATATACAAATTATACAAAGTTCAGGCCAGGCCACTGACGCACTGTTTGAAGCTGACACTTTCTTATGATCTTGTATAAGATCAAAAAATAAAGGACTTTCTCTGAAGCCCTGTAGATTTTAGCTCAATGGGGGCATCAGGTATGATTACCTAACAAACAGAACATACATGGTGCATGCATCAATGCAAACATTAACATAAACTGAGGATCAAAATGCAAAATAACTGCGTGTGTCCTAACTATAAGGCTCATAACGGTTATATTTGTAGATCAGAATCATGCCCAGCTGTAAGTGTGGCCAGAACAGAAGCACACACATATCTGCATAAATGTCGCCTTACAGCCAAGTCACTCTGTTAACTAACAAGTTTCATCTTCTGTGATCTTTCAGGGCAGCTAAAGCAAAACTCCGGGGTCAATACTACATACCCATGTAATCAAGATTTCGCAGATTTACCAACAATCCTTGCAATGAGAATACACATCCTATTCTGCCTCCATCTCACCATACTCCTCTCCCTGTCCGTGAGCTCAAGCTGCCAAACTGATCCTCAAACAGAGGCACTTCTCCAGTTCAAGGCCAGCTTAACTGACCCTCTGAACCATCTTCAGACATGGACAAACGACACCTCGGCGTGCCACTTCCTCGGCGTCCAGTGCGAGGGAAGCACGGTCACCGAGATCTCTCTGTCGAGCATGAACCTGTCCGGCAGGATCTCGCCGTCCATCTCCGCGCTCCGCGGCCTGGAGCGGCTCGTGCTCGACTCCAATTCATTGTCAGGAACTGTACCTCCTCAACTGAACAACTGCACCCAGCTTCGGCTCCTGAACCTGTCGTGGAACTACCTGACCGGAGAGCTGCCGAATCTTTCGGCGCTGACGGTCCTAGGGAGCCTCGACGTCGCCAACAATGGTTTTTCGGGGCCGTTTCCGGCGTGGGTGGGTGACCTGATCGGCATGGTGTACCTCAGCATCGGCATGCACAAGTTCGATCAGGGGGAGATGCCTCCGAGCATCGGAAACCTCAAGAACCTGACGTATCTGTACTTGTCAGGGTGCAACTTGAGAGGGACGATACCTGATTCCATCTTCGAGCTGACCCTGCTGGAGACGCTGGATTTATCAATCAACAATCTCCGCGGGGAGATCCCAGGAAGCATCGGCAACCTCAAGAATGTGTGGAAGATCGAGCTGTACAAGAACAGCCTCACAGGCGAGCTGCCGCCGGAGCTCGGCAAGCTCACGAGGCTGCGGGAGTTCGACGTCTCCCGTAATCAGCTCAGCGGCGTAATCCCAGCGCCGCTCGCCGAGCTCAAGAACTTGGAGGTGATCCAGATCTACAGCAACAACCTGTCCGGGCCTATCCCGGCAGAATGGGGCGAGCTCACGTCACTGACGAGCTTGTCCGTCTACGAGAACCGTTTCTCCGGCGAGTTCCCGGCGGACTTCGGCCGGTTCTCGTCGCTCCAGAGCCTGGACATCTCCGAGAACGGCTTCACCGGTCCGTTCCCGAGGTACCTCTGCCACGGCAACAGCCTCCAGTTCCTTCTCGCCCTCCAGAACGGCTTCACCGGCGAGCTCCCGGAGGAGTACTCGGCGTGCAAAACACTGCAAAGGTTCCGGATCAACAAGAACCTGTTCACCGGCAGCATACCGGAGGGGCTGTGGGGGCTCCCCGCCGTGACGATCATCGACGTATCAGACAACGGGTTCACCGGGACCATATCGCCGCTGATCGGCGAGGCACAGAGTCTGAACCAGCTGTGGGTGCAGAACAACAGACTCAGAGGCACAATTCCCGTGGAAACCGGCAGGCTCGGGCAGCTCCAGAAGCTCTACCTGTCCAACAACTCGTTCACCGGCACAATTCCGTCGCAGATTGGAAACTTGGCACAACTGACGGCGCTGCATCTGGAAGACAATGCGCTGGGTGGCGCGTTGCCCGCCGAGATCGGCGCCTGCGCCAAGCTCGTCGAGATCGACGTCTCCCGGAACCAACTCACCGGGCCAATACCCGTGGAGCTGTCGTTGCTGTCGTCGCTCAATTCGCTGCACATGTCGCACAATGCCATCAGCGGTATGATTCCAACGCAGCTTCAGGCCCTGAAGCTGAGCTCGGTGGACTTCTCGGCGAACCGGCTTACAGGTAGCGTACCGCCCGGGCTGCTCGTGATCGCCGGTGACGAGGCGTTCTCCGGGAACCCTGGTCTCTGCGTCGATGGCCATACCGACTCCGTGCTCGGCGCGTGCAATGTGGATGGCGGCCACAAGGGTGGTCTCATCAGGAGATCGCGTGTCCTGTTGCCGGTTCTCGTGTCGGCGATGCTGCTGCTCGTGGTTGGCATACTGTTCGTGAGCTACAGAAGCTTCAAGCTGGAGGAGCACAGGAAGAGGGACCTGGAGCGTGGCGACGGCGGATGCGAGCAGTGGAAACTGGAATCGTTCCAGCCGCCGGAACTGGACGCGGACGAGATATGCGGCGTCGGGGAGGAGAACCTGGTCGGGTCGGGCGGCACGGGGCGCGTGTACCGGCTGCAGCTCAAGGACGGCGGCGGCACGGTCGCCGTGAAGCGGCTGTGGAAGGGAAACGCGGCGCGGGTGATGGCCGCAGAGATGTCCATCCTCGGCACCGTCCGGCACCGGAACGTCCTCAAGCTCCACGCCTGCCTTTCGCGCGGCGACCTCAACTTCATCGTCTACGAGTACATGCCGCGGGGGAACCTGTACCAGGCGCTACGCCGGGAAATCAAGGGCGGCGCGCCCGAGCTGGACTGGCCGCGGCGGCGCAGGATCGCGCTCGGCGCCGCCAAGGGGCTCATGTACCTCCACCACGACTGCACGCCGGCGGTCATCCACCGTGACATCAAGTCCACCAACATTCTGCTCGACGAGGACTACGAAGCTAAGATTGCCGACTTCGGCATCGCAAGGGTCGCCGCCGAGAACTCCGACGAGTTCAGCTGCTTTGCCGGAACCCACGGCTACCTCGCTCCAGGTGAGTTCACTTTCAAAATTGGCTGATGACAGGTTATCGCTGATTCACCACAGACATTATTGACCGTGTCATTGTGTACAGAGCTGGCCTACTCTCTCAAAGTGACGGAGAAGACAGATGTGTACAGCTTCGGCGTCGTGCTGCTGGAGCTGGTCACTGGCCGGAGCCCGATCGACGCGCGCTTCGGCGAGGGAAAGGACATCGTGTACTGGCTGTCGAGCAAGCTCGCCACCGAGAGTCTGGACGGCGTGCTAGACCCGCGCGTCGCGGCGCCGTCGGACAAGGGGAAGGAGGACATGTTAAGGGTGCTCAGGATTGCGATGCTCTGCACGGTCAAGCTGCCGACCGTGCGGCCAACGATGAGAGACGTGGTGAAGATGCTCACCGACGCAATTTCCGGGCCCTGCAGCCCGCGCGGGCAGCCGCCGTCGCGGAGCTGCAACAAGAACCCCTGCTGAATTTCATAGAGCAGATTCTGACTCTTGTGTAGCGGTCTCTCTGTGTTTTTGCAGCAAAATTCTGATATGAACTTTGTGACCTACTATTACTAGGGTTATATATTTTAAGGTATTTTGTAAAGTATTGTACCACTCCTTGGTAGTTTGATGGTTATCTAGGGAGATCGGATGATTTCAGTGAGGAAGAAGAAAGAGAATTGGAGAGGGAGAGACGTCCTCAATTGCTACCTGCTGCGTGAAAAACTCCCCCTTGGAAAACTTGCTTGTCCCCAGGCAAACAACGTAGGAAACCTCACCTTGAGAACTTCCTAGTCTTCCTAGGTTGCAGCTTCATCGGGTAGTTTCGACCACTTGATCAACATTTGGGTACTAGCAGAGTTGCCGAGAGCGGCGATTTTAAAGGAGCCGGTAGGTGTAGGTGTTACATCTACCCTCCACTCTGTGCTTTGAGATTGGTGAGGCTTTTGATATTTGTCTAATATAAAACTAATAATTGAAACACAAGTGAAACTTTTTTAAACTAAAGTGATACATGGAAAAAATAGTGAAACAGTCTGACAAAAAGTGAAACTGATGATATCATTGCTGACGTCACTACGGTTTGTTTCACAAAATATTAGTGTTTCAGTTATGTTTCAATTATGTTTCAAATTTGTTTCACAATTTTGTGCAAAAATTGGTCAGCACATGGCTGACGTCATTGCTGACGTCACTCCGGTAGGTACCGGCTACTGTAAAAACAAGTTTTCGCAGAGTTGCCCTTCTTCACCATGTCTCTGTCCAATATCTTCTCTGGTTTGGTGTGCAACTTTATTTCTAGAGCAGGAAGTTGAGGCAACTCCGCAAAAAAAGTGTGTAATCAGGTCGGTGCTCTTTCATTTGAGAGACATGAAACACTGGAGGGTTCAAACTGGCAGGAGGTAGGTTGAGCTTGTATGCCACCTTGCCAATGCGCTCCAAATTTTCAAAAGGACCGAAGAGTTTGTGAGCAAGCTTACGGTAAGGTTGACTGACCACCGACTGCTGCACATAATGCTGTAGTTTGAGTAACACCTTGTCTCCCGCATGGAATTCCTTTTCAATTATGTTTTTGTCCGCTTTCAACTTCATTCTGTAGCGGGCCGTAGCCAAGTTGGCCTTGAGAAACTTCAGCGTTGCCGCCCGACAGCAAGCAAATACGGCAAGGCTTTCAACTTCATTCTGTTGCAGTGTTGACTGACTGCACCAACAGTTGGTTCATGCTCGTACAATGCTTTGAATGGCGACATGCTAATGGAGCTAATGAAAGCAAATATGAGCTTGGTTTGAACCCATGGCTACCTTGCTCCCGGTGAGTTCACTTTCAGATTGGATAATGACAAGTTATCGCTAATTCACCACAGACATTATTGACCGTGTCATTGTGTACAAAGACGGGCTACACTCTCAAAGTCACGGAGAAGACAGACGTGTACAACTTCGGCGTCATGCTGCTGGAGCTGGTCACCAGCCGGAGCCCAATTGACACACGCTTCAACGAGGGCAAGGACATAGTGTACTAGCTGTGGGGCAAGCTCACCACAGAGAGCCTGGACGGCATCCTAGAGCCGCGCGTGGTGGCGCTGTCAAACAACGGGAAGGAGGACATGATAAAGGTGCTCAGGATGAGGGACGTGGTGAAGATGCTCACCGGCGCTATTTTGGGGCCCTGCAGCCCGCGCGGGGCACCGCCGTCGTGGAGCTGCAGCAAGAACCCCTGCTAAATTTCATAGAGCAGATTCTGACTCTTGTGTAGCGATCTTTCTGTTTTTTGCAGAAAAATTCTAATATGAACTTTGTGGTTTACTGTTACTAGGGTCATATAGTTTAAGGTATTTTGTAAAGTATTGTACCGTGAGGAAGAAGAAAGAGAATTAGAGAGGGAGAGACAATCGTCAATTTCTTCTCATTTAGTGATGCCTGATTCGTTACATTGCTCTGCTTTTGTAGCCACTCACTCACCCACAGCTGGCACGCAGGTCCCACATGCACAGTTGCACAAACACTCTTATCACTGCATCACCTCACATATCGAACCCTGGTGGACTGCGCGCACACACTACGATGCTACCTCCTGCATGAAAATTCCCCCCTTGTCAAACTTGCTTGCTCCCAAGCAAGTACCTTAGGAAACCTCACCTTGAGAACTTCCTAGTCTTCCTAGGTTGCAACTTCATCGGGTAGTTTCGACCACTTGATCAACATTTGGGTAATAGCATAGTTGCCCTTCTTCACCATGTGTCTGTCCAAGATCTTCTCTAGTTTGGTGTCCAACTGATCTAGAGCAGAAAGTTGAGGCAACTCCGCGAACACAGGTGTGTAATCAGGTCGGTGCTCTTTCATTTGCGAGACATGAAACACTGGATGGATCAAACTGCCAGGAGGTACGTTGAGCTTGTATGCCACCTTTCCAATGCGCACCAAAAATTCAAAAGGACCGAAGAATTTGTGAGCGAGCTTAGGGTAAAAGGTCGACTAACCACCAACTGCTGCACATAAAGTTGTAGTTTGAGTAACACCTTGTCTCCCACCAGGAATTCCTTTTGAGTTATGTTTTTTTCCGCTTTCAACTTCATTCTGTTGTGGGCCATAGCCAAGTTCGCCTTGAGAAACTCTAGCGTTGCTGCCCGATCAGCAAGCAAATACGGCAAGGCTTAATTTTCTCATGCGGTGATGACTCTGACTGCACCAACATTTGGTTCATGGCCATATAGTGCTTTGAATGGTGGCATGCCAATGGAGCTATGCATTGCTGAAATGTACCATAATTTCGCAAGAGACAACCATTTGTTCCAGTGATTTGGATCATCTTGGATGCTACAATGGAGGTACATCTCTAGGATTTTGTTGACCTGTTCCGTTGACCGTCTGTCTGCAGATGATAGGCTGTGGTAAACTTCAATTTTTGTGCCCAGCTTCTCGAAGAGTTGTCGCCAAAACAGACTGGTAAGGATGGAATCACGATATAAAATAGTTGAGTAAGGCATGCCATGCAGCTTCACCACTATGTCCACAAAGATTCTTGCCACTTGAGAAGGAGAGAAAGGGTGCTTCATGGGAATGAAATACGCACACTTCATAAATCTGTCGACGACGGCCAAGATTGTATTTCCTCCATCCGACAGGGTGAACCTTCCACAAAATCAATGGTGATATCTTGCTGCATCAGCTGGGATCGGTAGTGGTTGCAGAAGTCCTTGTGGATGCTTGTTAGAATGCTTGGCATGCTGACAGATGTCACACTGCTGAACAAAATCAGTCACAACCTCCTTTAGTACATGCCAAGCAAAGAGTTGCTTCACACGTTGGTATGTTGCTTCAATCCCAGAGTGGCAGCCAATGGCACATGAGTGGAAAGAAGAGGTGAGCTTGGTTTGAATGGCTGAGCTGGCCTCAATCCATACACGCCCATTGTGACGAATGATGCCAGACTGAAGAGAATATGGTTGTTCATCTTGGCTAGCAAGTGCACATTCAGTTAAGCGTCGTTGAGCGTCAGCATCGGTCATATATGAGCTAATGACGTCATGTAACCATGTGGGTTTAATTTAGGTGCATGACTGAATCTTCATTAGGTGCCCCACGCGTGAAAAGGAATCTTCAACGTGATTCTCAACTTCCTTACGGTAGACAATTTTGAACTGGAGTTCCATTAGATATAGCATGGCTTTGTGTTGCAGTGGGGGCTGCAGGTTTTGATCATCCAACTATGATGACCAGTCTTGATCACAAACACTCTCTCCGTTGGTATGACCGTCATCTTTTCACTACCATGAGAAGTGCCAAGATCTCTTTATCGTAGATGGAGAGCTCCTGGTGAGTGATACTCAAGCTATACCTTAGAGTGGATGTTGGTCTTGAGTCGAAACTTCCCTATTCCTAGATCATAGGCATATGTCTGAATGAAAAATTGTTTCTAGAAATTTGGTAACAGTAACACTGGAGCGGTAGTCATTTCTTTCCTGATGCTAGGAATGTGGTCGTTGCTTGATAAGTCGAAATGAAGATTTTCTTCTTCAAGAGATTAGTGAGAGGTCGAGCAATAATGGCATAATTCTCCACAAACTTGCGATAATATCATGTGAGGCCCAAAAACCCTATGGCTGAGTAATATTGGTCGGTTGAGGCCAATTTACCATGGCCGTTGTCTTGTTACGGTCAGTGGCGACTCGTGCTCCTGAAATGATAGGGCCGACATACTCCAAACTGTTGCAGGCAAGAGAGCACTTGTTTTCTTTCACATACAAGTGGTGTTGATGTAGTAGGGCAAGCACTGAGTCCATGACACATTGAAATGTGGCTGGGCATTACACACAGTCCAAAAGGCATCACACTAAAGTGATACTGACATTGGTTTGTTTTAAATGCAGTCTTGTGCTCATCACTAGGAAGCATGCATATTTGGTGGTATCATGCTCTAAGATCTAGCTTCGAAAGATTTTTGCACCAGCTAGCTTGTCCAAAATCTCATAAATCATTGGAATAGGGAAAGTTTGATAGTGAGCTCATTTAGGTGCCGCTAATCGATGCAAAATCATCAAGTGTCGTCTTTCTTTTGTACCAACATCACTAGGGATGCATATGGAGACATGTTAGGAACAATGAAACCAGCTTCTAACATAGCCCTCATTTGCTTCTCAATTTCAACTTTGTGAGGTGGGGAGTACCTAGAAGGCCTAGCATTAAAAGGTGTTGCATCTTGCGTAAGTGGAATAGTATGATCATACTCTCTGGTTGGAGTTCAATTAGTGGGAGTGGAAAACACATCCTTTGTACCGGTCAAGCACATGCTGAATTGGAGAAGGGATTTGTGTTGTGTCCACTACACTATCAGGCTAGACAATAGCAAGAGCCCATACTTCATTTCCTTTACCATTGATCAGTTGGTCAATGGGTAACTCTGACCACTACAACACGTGGTGATAGCACCCCATTCAGTTGCACAAATTTTTTGTTGTATTGGAAATCTAGGCAATGTTTTCCACAGTCTGTCACCATGGGACTATGCTGCTTCAGCCAGTCCACTCCTAGAATTGCATCATAGGCTCCTAATTCCAATACTTACATTATTGTTGTGAAAGTTTCCCATTGACACCACCAGGACAAGGCTGGCAGTGTTTAAGAACACTGCAGGTACTCTCCATTAGTACCTTTGACTAAGATAGAAGCAATGCTGTGGAATGTGCATTGTATTTATTCGAACATGGCAACATTGATGAAATTGTTGTTGCTGCCTGAGTCTACAAATATTAACAATACTTGAATCCCGACCAGAGCCTTCAATCACAAAGTTTCGGCTCCATCTGTGCATGCCATTGCATGAATTGGTAGACTAAGTTGTTCAACTTGAGCCAAGTCATTTCATCTGATGTCGCTTCTGGCATGTCTTCAATGTGCACCAAGTGCAGCTCTGCATTCCACTTCTTGCCACACTTACGGTTTGCGTCGAATATCTCGCCACACTTGAAACATAGGTGATTTGCATGCTTGTAATCCATCAATTGTCTCTTGCACCAGAGTTCACCTTGTCCCACTTTCAGGACTGGATTGCATGCATCCGAACGGTAGGCTGCTTGATTAACCCGAGCTGCAGGCCATTGTTTCTGCCCACTCTTCCTGGAGTCTACCAATACCTCATGTGGAACTAGTGCTAGAATAATGGCACATTCAACTGTCTCACACACTTGGGCTTGAACAACTCCTCGGATTTTTGACTCCCTTGATGAATTGAGAGACATAGACTCATCATAGTTTGGATCCTATATTGCAATCTGATAGGACAATAATTTGAACTGGGTTTGGTAATCCTCCAAAGTTCCCCAGCCTCCCCATGATGTATGCTGATGTGCCACATATGTGTTGCGGACCGCGTTGAACGTGAAGATACGTCTGTGTAGTTTTTTCGGAGTGTTGGGCATCGTCTGGCTTACCGGTTCTGTTGCATGCATGTTCTTCGTGCGGCGACACGTCGAACCTCATGGGCACATGTGGTTGCGTGGCATCCTGCATGGTGTGTGTGCAATGACGTGTCGATCACTTCAGTGCTTATGTGGCATTTGTTCTTTTTATCGTTTGGCTTCGATCGGTCTAGGCCATTCTGGATGCGCCATTTGCTACCATATTGTGCCTATATTTGCTATCAAATATGGAGAATGTGAGGGTACGATATTTAGAAATAGATGCAATACATAAAAAAGTCAATGACTATAAACTGAAATATTGTCTCACTTGACATATTGTAGTATATCTAATTGTTTTAAATAGGCAAGTCCATGACACATGTGCACGTGTATGTGTGCACGTGGATCACATGCAGCCGATTCGCCAACAGGGAACATACTCCTACACTTACCGGGAGAGGGCTTACGGAATTTTCTTACGGGAGTAAGTGGAACCAAATCATTGGAAGGAACTCCTGGTTCGGCTGCAAAAATGTTTTTCATGACAAATTTCTGATTCACACCTAATCCCGTAACAAATTTTCATAGGCCCTATAAGTGTAGCATTATTGGCTCTATTTTTTCGATAAAGGTTGCTTTATTACTTTTGAAAAAGCAATTATATTCAGCCTCTGCATAACCAGGATGCACACAGCCGTTTATATGTCTCAAGTCAAAAGTCGTAAAAAAGGCGAAATACATATCGGAGCGATGAATCATATGACGCCTAGGGTGTGGGTGGGGCTGCAATCCGTAGACTATGCTGCCACCCATGTAGGGAAAAAGTATCCCTCGTCGTAGCCTCCAACCGTGTACAAACCTCCATAAACAGATCTCGGTTCTCCACTCGCTGAAGAGGTAACCACGAACGGAGAATACATGTACATCTATAGATGACCTGCAAAATGGAACAGCTTTTATCATTAAAAATCTTGTCATTTCTACATAGCCAAAGCGCCCAGATAACTGCTAGCTCCCCCACCCTAAGGAGCAACTTAAACCTTTGAATCAATACCATGAAACCAATTGCCAAAGACATTGGCTACACTAGTCGGAGGATACAGGCTAGACGCTACTTGGATGACTGACCATATAGATTTCACAAATTGGCATTGGAAGAGGTGTTTAATAGTTTCGTCATGATGACAGAAAACACACCGTGCACTCCCATGCCAATTTCGCTTAACAAGATTATCTGTGGTGAGGATAACTGCTCGAGGAAGATACCATCCAAAAAAATTAATTTTTAATGGTATTTTCATCCTCCAATTTTTTTTATCAACTGGTATATTAGAATGAATGATCGCATTGTATAACGATTTTACTGAGGAAGTACCATCTACATGTAGATTCCATCTAAATTCGTCCGGTCCAGTCGATAGTTGTATATCTCCTAACCGGTGAATTAAGGAATTCCATGCCATTAGCCTTTGCCCTAGTAAGACCCGTCTGAACGTCACATTCGGAGGTGAGTTAGCCATTACCGTGGCAATGGTATCACCCTTGCGACGAACAATGCTATACAAGGCAGGATACTGTTCACTTAAGGGTGCATTGTCTAACCAATTGTCTTTCCAGAACCGTATCTGTGCTCCATTCTTAATTGAGAAAGTACGATGGCGAAAAAAGATATTTTCTGTCGCCATGAGACCAGCCCAGAAGTGTGAATCCCCAGGTTTTCAATTCACTTTCCAAAAGAATCTGGATCGAAAATAATCGAGTTTGTGCAGAATTCCTTTCGGCAGAAGGAAGAATGATAACATATACAGTATTTGTCAGTACCGAATTTCCCAGGGACAACAATTTACCCTTCCAACTACTAAAGAGTTTTTGTAATCTTTTTTCCACAATTTTTTATTCAGCAATTGTAAGTCTCCGATAATAAATCGGAATACCCAAATAGCGAATAGGAAATTGGCCTTGCCCACAACCAAACAACTCTGTATATAGAGTCGTATCATTTTGGGCATCACCAAAACAGAACAATTCATTTTTATGAAAATTGATTTTTAATCCTGACAACTGCTCGAAAGACACTAAAAAAAATTGAGATTGCGAGCTTTTTCGAGATCATGATCCATAAATAGAATTGTATCGTCGGCATATTGAAGGATAGATAAATTATTGGCTTTATAGTTGCTTTGGAAAAATAATTATCCGAACAAGGAACCAAGGTAATGACGAAGAGATGACATTAGGCTCCTGTTGGCGTTTTCATCACCCTGCACTCGACCACCGTGAAGAATCTTTTTGCCAGGCATCGACGGCGTGGGTTCAAGGACTGTCCCTGCAAAGACGATGGCGCCAGACTTCTCGTGGATTACAAAAAAGACAAACGGGTGGTCAGCCACGAAATCCACGGGCAACTTCGGTGCGCTCCTCATGACCTTCATACAGGCGGTGACCGCTGCCGCCTCGGTACCTTCCTCGTTCACTTCGATGACAGCCTTGTGGATAATCTTCCCGAGAGCCAACGGCCTACCTGTGCCGTCCTCTTCCACCATGTCGCGCAGGTCGGAATTTTTTTCGTCGAATGCCGCCTGGAGTCCCAACCTGCGGAGAACGGGGGGCATGTCGTCCCCTGAAAAGCTCAGCTTGAACCTGGGCAGCTTGAACTTGCGGACACTGACGAGGCTTGCCGGCAGGTGCTCGCGCAGGAAGTCCGCGCTGGACGATGCCATCATGCTGATGAGGCCCGTAAGACCGTCGCGCGCGTCTGGGAGGAAGACGCACATCGAGAACGACGACCAGGACGAGTAGCGGCCGCTGCCTTTCTTGTACCGGAGCTTGAGCACCTTGAACCCTTGGTGGCAGGCAATGTACTGCTTCGCCCCGCTCCTCATGAACGGGACGTCAAAGGTGCTGCCGTCGAGGCGGTGGAACTTGTCGTCCTCGGTGCACTCCTTGCGGAAAGGCACGTCCCACATGCCCTTGAAGTAGATGGCGTTGGCGACGATGATGTCAGTCTTGTTGGGCACTGGCCCGTCAAGTATCTTCTCGATCAGGTTGTTCGTTGCCGAGGCCGCCCAGGCGTTGATCAGTTTGACGGCTTCCCCTGGCTGCAGCAGGGACATGTACACAATTGTAGGTTAGAATTGCTCGTAAAACATGGGCACACAACACGATCGAGAAAGAGAGGCTGTTTTCTGGGGCATATATACCTCTTTTCGGAAGTCGACGGCACGGGTCTCCGCCTTGTAGGACTGTGCGGCGGCGTCGCGGAAGGCGAGATTAAGCTTCCGAGTCTCGTCGTGCCAGACGCCGCACGCGAACAGGACGTGTGGCCCGCCCGTCGGCGACCGGTCGGCGAGGATCTGCTTCGCAAAACGGAGGACGATCTCGGCCAGTTCATCGCGCGACCTTGCGCCGAGAACGACGAGGAGCTCCTGGAGAGTCGCGCCCCGGGCGCCGGCAGCGGTGAGGGCAAGCGCGGAGTAGATGGACAGCGGCGAGAAGACGAGGTTGCTGCTGGCGCTTCTTTCAGCGAGCTCGTTGAGGAGTCGTAGGGCGAGCGTCGTCAGGCCGAGGCACTCGAGCTGTTTGTTGTTGTTGGTGGCGGTGGTGCAACGCAGTTTTTCTACATATAGGTGGGTGTCCCTGGCTTATCCTAAGGTCACCATAGCTTCAAGATTCGTGCTTGGAACTTTACATCTATATCCTGAACTTTGTACATCTTCTCACCTTATAGAAACGAAAGTGTACATGTACACTTCATTTTCTCCATCTCATCCACACCGCCTCTCCTCGTCCTTGTCCAGCTCGCCCACCTCGATTGCTCCACGCCGCCTCTCCTCGTCCACCTTCTCCTCCGGCAGGATACGGCGACGGATCCGGCTTCCCGGGCCATGCTGCCGCCTGGATTTCTCCCACCGCATCGGCCGCCATGAGCATGGAGGCCACGAGCCCATGACCCCGAGATTCAAAACGAACTCCACCCCTGTCCCCCACACCGGTCTCCTTCAAATCGAGTGAAAGGAGGACGACGAGAAGGTTCTGTCCTTCAGGTCGACGGGATCTGTGCTAATCATACCCGTCTTCATAAATTTTACTTCTCTTTCCTGGAAGAGGAACTTCTGTTGCAATATGTTCTTGGTTGGGTCATGGATTTCTTGCTCAAAGTTTTTGGAACTGGATGGTTCTGATTTTTTCCCGATCTGATTTGCTTCCTTTCCACATCGCAATTTTTCACTAATCACCAAATTTTTACAATAATTGATCTCTTAACTTTAGCTGCTAGCCTGCTGGAGCCGATGGGAATTTCTGGGTTGGAGCAACACTGTAAAATTTCACACTTCGATTCTTGTTCCAGCTATTTTCTCTTAAAGGCGAAAGTGGTGGGAACATCATAAATTCGTGCTTAATTCTATATCCAAGTCTGTGCATTATAGTCTTCTGTCTCAGATCAAGAATATAACATGTGCAGAAACATACGGGTAAAAACAATGCTTGTACAGATTAGGATTCTTTTTATCAGAACATGTTCAGCACAAAGTCTATTTGATGTATGAATGGTCAAAAGTTAATCTGTTTTATTATTCGGATCATATAAAATTTTCCTTCCATTAGAAGACACGGGCTGTTGCATACCCTGTTCACTGTACAGAACAAGAAGCGACAAAAGGATCTCAGAGTAAAAAGTGGACGGACTGTAGGTGTTTTCTGCACTGAATAGAAAAATACCCTAAAGGAGTTCCTTGCAAATGTACACATTCGCTGCACAGATCTTGATGCATATTTGGACGCCCAGGATAAGCCCGGGACGCCCACATATATGTAGACTGTGATTTTCGTACTTCCGTAACAATTTCCCGTAACTCTAGCATTTTCGCTACTTCCTGGCCACGCTGCTACTAGATCTGTTCACCGACAAATTCGCCCTGCAGTTGATCTAGTCACTATTCTGATTCATTTTCTTCACATCACTGCAGGACGGACCCTATCCAGCATCAGATGAGTGATTCGCCTGATCGAGGCTGTGAGGCGATGAAGGGGGTGGGATCCCTTGCATTGTTGATCGAAGCCGACCGCTCATTTACACCGCTTTCTAGTTTGCAACGCTAGAATTCAGAAGCTAGTTTTATTTCTGGACCTCCATGGTTTTGTTAACTCGATTCCGAGTAATCCTAATGTAATCGTGAATTACCTGAATTTATCTGTGTGGACGATCAAATTGCAGCAACCCATCTCAGAATTGTGATATCGGAGATGCTATGTTTTAATCAATTTTCCCTAAAAAAATATCATTTTTTGGCGATATTATTTGGTGCCATCCGAGTGTAGCAATTGCTCATAATGTTTCTCCAGTTTGGTAAAATTTTGTTCTGCAGTATTCTTGTTTTGATCCATCTGATAGCCAGTCACCAAGATACTCATGACTTCATGCTACATATTTGGTTCAATATGGATCTTGTTTGCCCAGAAACAAACTTATCTCCTGAGCTACATGACTGCACGAGGGAGGCAACACTCGTCTAAATCCTTTTGCAATCGTAGCTAGGCGCTAAATCCTTTTATATTGCAACTGATGCCATCTAGATTAGTGTTAATCACCATAAATGAAAAAAAAATACATGGCACTCCAGAGAAAAACATGGATTAACTTAGACAACATACCTCATGGACATTTCGAGGATTTTTTGTGCTTTTCATGCTCGGCCAAACTAGAATTGCTATAGGGGGACCCGTTTCGTTACAAATGGAACTCTTAAAACAAAGTTGTCCGCAACAAAACTCTAGTAGCTAGTCACTAGTAAGAAGAATCAACGGTTATTTCTAGTTCTTATGCTTATGCAAAACCATATTGATCTCACATATTATTTAGAAGTTCGCAAAAAAAAGTGTGTGGAGGATTGCAGATTTTAGGCCAAGGTAGGCCAATATTTAATTTTACCAGAATTTTGGGCCACGAGGTTTTAATTATTTTATATGATATCTAGTTCGTTGGAAAGTTTCAAAAAACACGACCCACGGGCACTAGCACCTCGTGTCATCCGGTTTGAGGTCGCCATGGACATGGTAGCGGCGAAATCTGGCCATCGGACTCGGAGAAGATGATCTCGTCAATTCGTCTCTAGCGAGCTCGGTGAGCCCCTTCTACCTCACCTCCGGGGCTCCTAGCCAGCCCCCGCCAGCGCCAAGCTCGAATCGGCCATGGCGTTGCTGCCATGGCATTGGGGAAGTATATGTTTTGAGGATTTTCTATTGATGATACACACGATGTTGCAATTTGTTACATACGTGCATCAATTTCATTGTATAAGTATGAGCAAAGTGTTGCAATTGTTTTCCTACATATACCACAAAGAAATTGCGTCAATGTTACATACGTGTTCATGTAATGTTGGATAAGTCACAAAAAATGTTCGATATATTGCAGTGAAATGATACAAAACGATGTAACATTATTCCGTACACGAATCAATGATAGAGTCTTGTATTCTGACGACAAACTATGTGTTTCGTTTGGACTACATGGTACATGGACACTAGAAAAAACATGTACACATGTAAAATAGGGATGTAAAACAGAAAACGTACACGTTCTATGTGTCCACATGAGCGAGTGTAAAATATTTTAAAAATATTATAGCGACAGTACAACTTGGAAGGAAAATATTACTCCTTCCGTCCTAAAAAAAGATGTCTCAGATTTATCTAAATTTGGATGCATCTAGAATCTGTATTCAAATTTTGAGAAATCCGCGACATACTTTTTGGGACGAAAGGCAACATACATTGAAATTTAGAAGAATTAGGGACATTGCTTTTGGGGCGGCGGGAGTATATACTTTAACTTGTACAACCTGGGAGATTCCTCAGTCAAAGGTCACCAAGAGCGATGTATACTCAAAAGAATACTATTAACTTATGTATATGCAATATGAGACTGCTGTATATTTTTGAAATATGTTTTATTTTGAGTGACATATATGAATATGGCAAAAGTCAAAAAAGAGAACTATTGTGAGGGTTAAAGGTCTGTTCTAAACTAAAAATATTTTTTAAGACTAAAAGTGAACTTTTCCAATAGTTCAAGGATGAGAAGTAGACTTTCTTCTTCTCCAAGATAGTCCCTTCATTCATGAAAAAACATTTTTACCACTTTATCTAGCATATGCATTTGAACGTTTTCAAATTACAAAGGGAGAATTGTCTTGTAGTGACACTGTAGAGGTAGCAAGCAACCGAACTTGTGCGTGACCCCGGTCAAAAGGAAGAAAGGCTGTAGCAAAGCTTGGGAAGTTGCCAGTTGGGCTCTCCTCCCTATTTTCCTTCTCCCCTGACTCAACTCAGAGAGAGAGAGAAACAAGGCGAGAAGGAGAGGCGGCCATGGCTGGACAGGTGAGCGAGAACGATCTCGGGATCGTGCTCATGCAGGCCATGCTCGCCGCGAAGAACATCCGCCCCCAGCGCGACCGCCTCGTGCAGCTCCGGCGCCGGCTGGAGCAGCTCAGCCTCGGCGAAGACCACGCGGACAGGATCAAGGAGCTCGGCGGCGACCTCGTCGACGTCTACTTCATCGGCATCGAGTACGGCGCGCGCGTCCTCGCTACCTGCCTCAAGCTGGCAGCCCAGCACGGCGCCCGCCTCGCCGTCAACCTCGCCTTCGCCACCATGCCCGACGAGCAGCTCCACGACGCGCTTGTCGCGCAGCGTCTCCCCGCGCGCCCGACCACCCAGACCGAGGCCTTCTCCCGCGTCGAGATGACCTTGAACTGCGTCAAGGTTATCCAGGACCACCACATCCCGCGCTGCATCGAGCACCTCGTCGGCGAACGCCCACCCACCGTCTTCGCTATCTACAGTGGACAGGCCAAGACCGACTCCTCGGACAAGGCCCCGGCCGCCGCCACTGCCGTGGACCTGGACAAGGCGCGCGACTACCTCGACCGTGCCATCACCCTCGCCGACCTCGCCGTCAAGCACATCGACCTCGCCGTCGTCGTCATCTCCAGGTTCATGGACCCCAAGAAGGTCGCCAGCCATGCCGAGTACACCGACAAGCGCGCATACATCTCTGAGGTACCTGCACTGGCTAATCGCACTGGTGGAAAAATGGCCTTCGGTCGCGGTGCGCAACTGCCATTAGTCGCGGTTGCGCAACCGCGACCTATTATTCGCGACTAAAGGTCCCCCCTTTAGTCGCGGTTCCTGACGACTAAAGGCCCGTCACGTGGGCGGCGGTGCGCCGGGCGGAGGACCTTTAGTCGCGGTTCGCTGCAACGCGACTAAAGGCCGCAGGTTTAGGGTTTCCCCCCCCTAACTGGTTCCCCTAACCTGTTACTTTTTAAGTTGTATTGTTTTATTTCTTTTGTGTTTTATTTTAATTTTGAAGGAGTTTCACATATTCTACGGTATACATGCATGTGAATGTACAATTTCAAACAAATTTGAAATTAGAACCAAAAAGAATTCAAGAGGAATATACAATATATATTCAATATCGGATGACCATATACAATTTTGAACAAGTTTCCATACATATTTAGTGCATATAAAGTTCTACGTCCTCTACATAGTGTTCTCCTCTAGGATCGATGACTTGGTTCGCCAATCCATCCAGCTAGTTCCTCTTGAAGTGGTCGGAAGAGCTTCTGGAGTAGCGTCGTCCGGAGGTTATTCCTCCTGGTGTTCTCGTAGGGCCGCTCGTGGTGTCTCCGGATCCTCTCACAAACATAGTATCCACATAGATTGGTCCCCGGTGGCTGAATATCCCCGGTCGCAGCCTTTGCCCTTTTAAAATGTAGCTCTTTTTTGAATTCACCGACCTTTTGATCTACGAACCGTCTCCAAACCCTACGAGGCAAGGAAAATTAAATGAACAAGAGAGTTATTAATTAGTTACTTGATATTAGGAAATGATGAATGAAATAGGCCGATCGATATAGAGCGCAAACGAATGAAAGTAGTTACTTTTGCATCATTTTCTCATGTCAGCCCAAAGCTTTATCCATATTCAGAGAGTCGTGGACGAGAACTGTGAGTTCTGAATTTGAATTACTAGCAGAATCCAGTGGAACCTGGACACGATACATGCACAGTCATGCATAACTCATCGATTAGCCACATACCATGCATGGAGTAAACAAAAGAGAATGTGCTCAAGACAGAAACACTCACCCAAAATGGTAAAGAAATAGAATATCACTTTTGAGTTCTTGTTTTGTAAGAAACATCCACAGGTCACCCTCCACGTCTTTGGGGTGGTGTTGTAACACATATGAATTAACGATTTGTGGGTCAATGAACCCAACATCATGGGTGTGCCTTATTTGCATTTCCCGCTTCTTCATTCTGCATAATAGCGTACACAACAAGATAGTTAGGACAATATATATATTTATAGTGCAGGCAATGAACGAGATGGGGTAGAAATTAATAAATCACTTACGAACATAGCAGCTGATGATAGATTTGTCGAGCTCGCGCAGATTGAACAGCTGGAACAATTCACTCCGATGAATTGTTATATAGTAATGTTTGAAGTGATGCTCGGGTCTAACTTCCGCATAAATATATTCTCTGGCGTTTTTAAGTTTTATGTAACCCTTGTACCAATTTGCAGACCTTTCATTTGTCGAGGTAGATCCTCTTCCTGCGCAGGCTCGACGAGAGGACCATCCTTCACATATCCAAATACTACGTCCTTCATTGCCACGTCATCAAGGCCTAATGCTACACGAAGAGTCGGACCTAAGTCTGCGCTTGTTCTTTGGCTTTCGCTACGTCAATCCCTGTGCTGCCGCAGCTGCTATGACATCGGGGGCTTCGTCCTCCGGACCTGCGGCTTTCACTATGAGCGGGGGATCTGTTTACTTTGTTCCCGAGCTGGGCAACTTGTTTCCCCCTTTCTAATTTTTCTCGGCCTCCTCCAAGGCTTTCTTCTCCTGCTTCTCCGCCAACTCTTGGTTCCTCCTGAACGTGAGTGCTTGCGCACGAAGTTCACGTTCATAGTCGTCAGGGAGATTCTTCGCGGCTTGGGACGATGTGTTCAAAAATGACTTAGCCCACTTCTTTTGCTCATCGGAAAATACTGGGCTGCGCCCTCTATTTTCTTCTTGCGGCTCGCCTTCCATTTCTCTAAATCAGCAGCCGCGCCCGCCTCGACTTCCTCGGCACTACATTCCCAAGACCTCTTGGGAGAGAGCTTAAGTGATGGCTCCGGTATCTTTGTGGTTGTAGGTACGTAAGGTCGGGTTAATAACCCAGCTGCTTCCTTCTTCGCCGGAGGTGGATTGGGGCGCGTCGATCACCCGCCGACGAGGACGGCGGCGTTTGCTTACCCGCCGGAGGTGAATTGGGGCGGCGTCGGCTTACCGCCGGAGGTGTAGGTGAGCCACCACCACCACCCCGCCGCCGCCACCACCACCGGAGGGTGGACTTGTTTGCCTTGGCGCCTCGCTGAAACTTGATAAACTTCGCCACGAGAATGAACTGGCGCTTGACATCTCCAAGTCTTGTCGCCCTTCGGTGTTAATGTCAATGTCCAGGTCCTCAAACCCTTGGACTATCTCCTCCACCGTGACACGAGCATAGCCATCGGAATGGGGTTGTTGTGGTGGAGTGCTCCAGGTGGTAAAGCACTGCCGGTGGCTACCTTCATGGACATGTTCCCGATAGGAGAATAGAGATGACATGCTTTCATCTCCTTTATATCGTCCACGGGGTAGCGAGAGGCTCGGTGCATAATTTCGACCACAGATGCTCGGTGCGTAATTTCGATCGTCGGTGCACCAGCCGGTGGGGCCTCCGTGGAAGCCACGCTTCTTCTCTGCTGGCTTCCGAGATCCATTGGATGATCTTCATGCTGCGCCCGAGCTGCATCTCTTTCGGCTACTAGTACACTCACGGTTTTCTTCATCACATCCATTTCCGTTGCAACGCGCCACAACATCTGCATCCGATCCATCTTTCTCTTACGGCTTCGTACGGGTCATCGTTCGGGAACCCTACTTTCCACGGAATGTCCCCGGGCATGCCTCGTACACGTCCTCCGTGTTCAGGATTCCGAGGGCTTTTGTCGGCGTCGTTCTCTTGAACTTGATCCTCCCCTCTTGAGCATCCCTCATTGCCTCAATAAGCTTTTGGGTGGGTTTAATTATTTTGCCCTGATAAACACACTCCCTGTCTCGGGTTCAGCGATCCCCATGCCCGTACCACCAGCTTTTGGCCCTTGGGTCCCATCCCTCCGTACTGGACGGATTCCTCGCCCTCAGCTCGTTCTCCATCTTCTCCCACCTAGGCTGCCAAAGATACCCTCCTGGCCCCATAATATGATTGTACTCCTTCTTGCCGCATTCTTCTTATTTTTTGACATTTCAAGGAACTGCTCCGATTTCTTTTGCTTCACAAATTCTGGCCAATCATGTTGCAGTTTCTCATATTGTCCTTCGGCCGGTCTTGCTGCTTGACAAAGTTATGGGCTAGATTTTGCTTGTATTTCCGGAATGCTGCGGCCATCTTAGAAAGAGCGAACTGTTTGACTAGCTTGCACCTCTCCTTGTTTTCCTGAATCTTGTTACCCGCCTCATCGTATCTGCGGTATTCCGGAGGTAGAACGAAATGTTCTATAAGCTTCTTGAAGCAATCTTTTTTGTTCTCTTATCGACAAAAGTGAAACCAAGACGTGCCTTCTTTGGCTCATTCCACTCCAGACGGTGATCGAGACGTTGTCTCTAACAACGGCTCCGCATTGGTTGATAAACTTGGTGGCGTTCTTCTGGGCTCCAGCGGCTGGGTTGCTTCTCGACAACCTCGATGGTGCATGTTTCGTTTGGTTTCATCGTCTTGGTTGCGCCACGCTTTGCGACGTACTCGATTTTTCGACGATCCGGCCGAGGGCTAAAATAAGAAAGAGAGTCGCGCGCGTTAGTACACACATATTTATTCAAATCAGTTAGTTTGTATCACCAGAGGCTCAATGTATATATATACCTCAGCGCGGAGGTGGTTGCTACTTCCAATTCAAGATCGTCGTTTACTGACGTTTCTTCGGCATCATCTTGTTCGCCTTCACCGTCAAGGTTCAGATAAGAAGAGATATCATCTTCTTCTTGTCCGGTCGGCACATATGGAATATCGCCTTTTATGATGCCGAATATATGGTCTTCAACGTCCAGATCATAGTTGTCCAGAATCGGGTCAGCTCTATCGTCCGCCATATGTCAGTCCTGAAAACATGTAGTCAAAACAAATTAATTGTGTATATGCAGCATTATCACATCTCTTCTACATATAAAGAGAGAGACGAGAGGAGAGAGGGGGACGCGTATTAGATGTGTATATGCGGACGATCGACCTCGCAGTGACCGCGTGACCGAGAGACCGGTGGCGGTGGCGAAGCGGTGGCGAAAGGGCGGTGGCGGTGCCGCGGACACATAACCCTCATAATAAAAAAACACGTATACGGAGCGCTGCCGTCCCCCTCCGTATACGCGCGGTGGTTAAGTCAAATTTTCGTTAAGTCAAAAAATTTCTAAGTCAAGTCTAGAGTTCTTTTAAAAGTCATAATAATATGTTAAGTTTTAATTTTATTAAGTCATAATAATATGTTAAGTTTTAATTTTATTAAGTCATAATAATATGTTAAGTTTTAATTTTATTAAGTCAAAATAATATGTTAAGTTTTAATTTTATTAAGTCATAATAATATGTTAAGTTTTAATTTTATTAAGTCAAAATTTTAAGTCATATTAAGTCAAAATTTAAGTCATTTTAACTAAAAATTTTATTAAGTCAATTTTTTGAATTTACACTTTAAATTAGTTAAATTTTTAAGTCAATTTTTTAACTTATTTAAAAACAATTTAATTAAGTTTTTAGTTTTGTTTTTTGAATTTGTAACTAATTAAGTTTGTTTAGTGTACATATACACGTACGTACGTTTACAATTTAAATTAAGTTACAAATTAAGTTTGTTTAGTTTCTTCACATATACACGTCGTTTACAATTAAAATTAAGTTACAATTTTAATTAAAAAACTTAGTTACAATTTTAAAAAAAAAACAAAAAAAAAAACCGGCCGGGGGGAGTGCCCCACTCCTCTCTCTCGATCTCTGCCTGCGAAGCGGCGGCGATGCTTAGCGTGGCGTGCTTCAGCCAGCGTCGAAGCGGCAAGCGAAAGGTAAGCGTACATGATAAGCAATGCCGCCGTGCGTAGCAATATGTAACAATAAGCAGAAGAAAGCGGCGCACGCGACTTCAGGCGACGGCAGCGAGCGCGAAGGCAACAGTGGAGCGTTAAGCGGCGAAAGCGGCGGCAATCGCGGCGAAGCGCGGCGACGTGTGCGGAGCGACTTTGGCAGCGCAGCGATCGAAAGCGGCGGGCGAGGAGAACGATCGATAATGAACGCCGCCAGCGTTGGTATTATCGTCGGGCTGATCGCGGTTGGTCTGTTAGCGATAAGGAATGCTTTAATCGCAGTTGGTGACCCAACGGACTAAACTGCCCCGCCCATTTGAGGTTCCGGAAAATGACCTTTAGTCGCAGTTGGCACCATCGCGACTAAAGGCTTTGAAATTATTTCATTTTCTAAATGTGAAAAATAACACTAATTCATGTCTAAATGTGAAAAATACAAATAATATATCAAAAAATTCAGAAAAATAAAACTAATTCAATTCAAAATATTAAAAATACAAATTATATATCAAAAAAATCAGAAAAATAAAAATAATTCATTTCAATATGTTAAAAATACAAATAATATATCAAAAAATTAAGAAAAATAAAACTAATTCAATTCAAAATGTTTAAAATACATATAATATATCAAAAAATTCATAAAAATAAAACTAATTCAATTCAAAATCTTAAAAATACAAATAATATATCAAAAAATTCAGAAAAATAAAACTAATTCAATTCAAAATTTTAAAAATACAAATTATCAAAAAAAATCATAAAAATAAAACTAATTCAATTCAAAATTTCTTCCCGGTCGCCTCTGTCTTCTCGTCAAAAATTCATAAAAATAAAACTAATTCAATTCAAAGTTCGTTGGCCCCCTCTTCCCGCCTCTTTCCGCCGACCCCCTCTTCCCTCCTCGTCTTCCCGCCATTTCTTCCTGTCTTCCCGCCTCTTTCTTCCACCAATTGTTTCCCGCCAATTTCTTCCGCCTCTTTCTTCCCGCCAATTTTTTCCCGCCAATTTCTTCCCGCTTTCTCGCCTCTTTCTTCCCGCCTCTGTCTTCCGCTCCCATTTTTCCCGTCATTTGTCACTACATATAGGTAGCCGGCTTAGCCACATTATCACATCTCTACAATCTCTCATCACTCTCTCATGGCTTCCACCGCACCCACTCTAACCTACAGGTGGAGGAGCTTTGCGCCTCGAACTACCCTTGCCCTCCGGGCTCCGGTGTCCTGGTGGAGCCTAGCGCCGGCGGCGTGCCGTCCCTCCCGTCCCTCGGGTACTGCGGCCGGGCGGCCATCACGAACCACTACTACCTCGACCTCACGCCCGGAGCAGCGGATGAATCCCAGGCATCCCGATAACCAGCATACTTGGGACGCCTTCTTCATCAATCGGCGTGAGAGGCGCTCGGAGTATGAGAGGACGGTGCCTCACAGAAACTTCCACGGGCGGCGGCGTCGGCTGTGAGTGGTACGGCCGGACTGCGGAGCGTCATGGACTACATCACGACCGGCGATATCCCCCGCCTGCGCTACCCTCGATTCCAGCGCGGCGGCAGCAGCGGCAGCAGCGACGGACGGCGTGGAGCAACTTAGAAGGCGACGACTACCAGTACAACGGCGGCGGCTATGAAGACTACGAGTATGCATATTATACGCCTAGGCAGGGGTATGACTAAATCACTCCAAATTTCATGTATGCGGGAGTATGACTTAGTCACTCCAAATTTCTTGTATGCAGGAGTATGACTTAGTCACTCCAAATTTCATGTATCATCGGTGCTATCTCGAGTCAATTGAATCATTCGAAAATGGACACCAAACACATCACGGGTAATATAATTCACATGATTCATTCAACAAAGTTTGGTACAATAATAAATTATTACACATCATTTCTTCCCTTGTGTCCCTTGCTTACGATTGTGCCGTATCCATGGAGCATCCTCATCATTTAACTTAATGCTTGGGTCGGTGTTCACTTTGAAGGGGAATTTCAGCAAACATATTATAATCTTCGACATGTATGTCTTGTCCTCCACTCCCACGATGTTTCTTTTCCACTGAAAGAACAATGTGGCGCTTTGGATCATCGCATGATGTACTGATCGTTTTCTTATCTTTCCGTTTCCTCGGTTTGCTACTCATGTCCTTCACATAGAAAACCTGAGCGACATCTTTCGCTAGGACGAATGGTTCGTCAAGGTAACCAAGATTGTTGAAATCCACCATTGTCATTCGTATTGCTGGTCCACCTTTACCCCACCTCCTGTTAGCTTGAACCATTTGCACCGGAACAAAGGGACCCTAAAGGAGGGTTGATACGTCCAAAACGTATCTACTTTCCCGAACACTTTTGCTATTGTTTTGCCTCTAATTTGTGTATTTTGGATACAACTAACACGGACTAGCGCATTTTCGTGAATTGCTCTCAGTGTCTCGTTTTTGTGCGGAAATCCAACTTTCAGAAAATCCTCGGAATTTCTTCAGATGGCCCTATTTTACCAAAATATTGACGGAGCGAGAAGGGCGAAGGAGGTGGAGGCAGGAGGGCCCCACACCACATGGCGACCCGGGGGGCGCGCGGCCATGGTCTTCTCGGGCCTCCGACGCCCCTTGGACTACTTATTCGTTTCGACCTAAACGCACGGGAGAAGTCGAAGTCGCGAAACCCTCCGGAGAGCCGCCACATCGCGAAACTCCTCGCGGGAGCTCAGTTGGCACTCCGGGAGACGGGGAATTGGAGGAGATCTTCACCATCACCGCCAACGCCTCTCCATCAACCGACAATGTTTCCCCCATCCATGTGTGAGTAATTCCCCCCGTAGGCTGAAGGGGATGGTAGGGATTGGATGAGATTGGTCATGTAATAGTCATAAGATTGTTAGGGCATAGTGCCTAGTATCCGTAGATGTCACTTTTATGATATTGTTGCAACTTGTTATGCTTAATGCTTGTCACTAGGGCCCGAGTGCCATGATCTCAGATCTGAACATGTTATTGATTCATGAAGATATTCGTTGTTTATGATCTTGCAAGTTGTATACACATGTGTTGTCCCGAACCATGATGGAAATCGGGACAACCGGAGGATGGTAGTGATGTGAGGATCACATGTGTTCACGAGTGTTAATGCTTTACTCGGTACTCTATTAAAAGGAGTACCTTAATTTCCGGTAGTTTCCCTAGAGGCTTGTGCCAGGCTGGTAGGACAAAAGATGTTGTGCAAGTTTCTCATTGCGAGCACGTACGACTATATTGGAACACATGTCTATTGATTGATTAGTACTTGGATACCGTTTTATTATTATCTGCAAATGCCCATGCTTTGTTACATGAGTTTCTCTCATCCATGCAACGCAGTTAAATCCGTCCTGTGCCCTGTATTTTAATCCTGCTGTTTACTATAATCACTATTTTGTCTTTATTTCACTGCTGCTGTTATTTCACTATTCCTACGCATAAAACTGACTCGATAAACTCTTGCGAGCAAGTCTGTTTCCAGGTGCAGCTGAATTGACAACTCATTGTTAAGGCTTACAAATATTCTTTGTCTCCCCTTGTGTCGAATCAATAAATTGGGTATTACTTCCCTCGAAGACTGTGCGATCCCCTATACTTGTGGGTCATCAAGACTATTTTAGGCGCCGTTGCCGGGAGCATAGCTTTATTTGGAAGTTCACTTGGATTGATATTGTTAGCTGCAAATTCTCCATCATGGGTAAACCTCGCGATACTAAGATCGCCATGTTACCATCCACTACAGAAAAGGTACAACTCTGAGTACCTCTGCTGCTCTTGATTCACCATCTGTGATTGATAAACTTGTTTCACCGCCACATGCTTCGAGTGCTGGTACTTCTGCTGAATCTGAAAATTCTCATAATATTGATAATGTTTCTGCTGTGCTTGATGATAGTGGTTCATTGGGATCTTTTCTAGATGCTACAATTGCTAAGTCTAGACAAATTGAAAAACTGAAACTCCTAATGAAAATGCTGCTACACCTGTTAATTCACCTGAGTCTGTTGAATATTCTAGTGATGATCTTGATGAAGATTATGTGAGCTTAATGATGATTTTATTGAAAAATGCAATGCTACTACGATGCAAGAAAAATTAAAAAGTTGCTTGCAGAACATGCTGTTAGATATAAACCATCTCCTGATCCTAAATTTGCCACATCTCCTATAAACATTAGGGATAAAGATTATGATTTTCTCTTGATTTATCTCATATAGCTATTGTTGAGAAAACACCCTTTTGTGGTACTGAAAAAGAAAGTCTGTTGAACACATGACTGAGTTATCTACTCTTAGTGGCTTGTTTTCTGATGATATTAAGATGCGTACTTATTTTGTCGCTAAAATTTTTCCTTTCTCATTAAAGGATATGCTAAAACCTGGTATAATAATTTGTCTCCTGGTTCTATTAAAAGTCCAAAAGAATTGCTTGATGTTTTCTTCCGCAAATACTTTCCTGCTAGTGCTCAACATCTTTAGAGAATTTATAATTTTGACCGGGAAGATGGAGAGAAATTGCGAGGCTTGGGCTAGATTTTGTTCTCTTATTAGAGCTCAGCCTGACCATGATTTAGAAAAGCATGATTTACTTGATATATTTTATAGTGGACTAACCATTGAGTCTAGGGCATACGGATAGTTGTGCTGGTTGTGTTTCAGGAAAAGAACTCCAGACGACGCTGAAGAATTATTGGCTAAAATAGGCCGGAATCATGATGATTGGTCTACACCTGAACCAACCCCGACACCGATAGTGAAGAGAGGTATGATTAAATTAAATGATGAAGATATGAGGGAAGCCAAGAAGTCTCTTAAAGAGAAGGGTATTAAACGAAGATGTGAAGAATTTACCTCCTATAGAAGATATATGTGAGACACCCCTTCATCCATGATTGAGGTACACTCTCTTCAACGCTTTACTAGGAAGATATTCCGTATTCAAAATCTCTGCTCAATGCTTAGATGAGTTTGATAATTATATTGTTAAGCAAGAAAACTTTAATATGAGAGTAGAGAATCATTTAATGGAAAATTCGAGCTATTAGTGAATTGCATGGTATTGTGGAGAGAACCTCCAATGATGTTAAGATACTTGTTAAACATTTTCAAATGGTTCAAACTCAAATTGATCAACTTACTAAAGTGCAAAATGACTTGTTAGGAAATAATTCTAAAGAAAAACATGCTTATGAAGTAACAACTAGAGGTGGTGTTTCTACCAGGATCCTCTATATCCTGAAGGGCATCCCAAAAGAATTGAACAAGATTCTCAACTAATTAAAACTAGTGCTCCATCTAAGAAAAAGAAAAAGAAACATAAAAATGTTGTAGAATCCTCTGAACATAATGATCCTAATAGTATTTCTATTTGATGCTGAAACTGAAAGTGGTAATGAACATGATAAAGATAATGATAAGAATGATACTCTGATAAAGAAGAGGTTGAAAAAGAACCTGAAAAGCTGCTAAAAATAAAAAGTACACTAAAGAAGATTTTATTAGAAACATGGTAATGAAAGAGAACCTTGGGTTCAAAAGCAAATGCCTTTTCCTGCTAAGAAACTAAAATCAAAGGAAGAGGAACATTATAATAAATTTTGTGATTGGATGAAACCTTTATTTATGCAAATCCCTTTGACTGATGCTATTAAATTGCCTCCTTATTCAAAGTATATGAAAGATATTGTTACTAACAAAAGGAAAGTCCCCAATGAGGAAATTTCTACTATGCTCGCTAATTACTCCTTCAATGGTAAGATTCCAAAGAAGCGAGGTATACCGACTATTCCTTGTTCCATTAAGAATAATTATGTTAGAACTGCTCTATGTGATTTGGGAGCCGGTGTGAGTGTGATGCCTTTTTCTCTTTATAAGAGACTTGATTTAGATAAATTGATACCTGATATATCTTTGCAAATGGCTGATAAATCTACTGCTATTCTGTTGGTTTATGTGAAAATGTTCCTGTTCAAGTTAGGCATTGCTTGATATTAACTGATTTTGTTGTGTTGAAATGCTGAAGATGATAATATGTCCATTATTCTTGGAAGACCCTTTCTTAATACTGCGGGGGCTGTTATTGATTGCAATAAAGGCATGGTTACTTTCAATGTTGATGATAAGGAACACACTGTCTATTTTCCCAAGAGGATTGATAAAGTATGTGGAGTTAATACAATTTTTAATGTGAAAACTATCAAAGTGGGATCCATTGATTGTCCTATATATGGGCCTAAAGAAGAATATCAAACTCTTGTGATTGGATCCATATCAATTCAATATAAGGTAACATGATTGATTTGAGGTTTATTTCTTCTTATGTCATATAAAATTTATTTGGTAGCAAGACTTGATCAACCTTGTTAACAAGTATATTTTATTGCATAAAGGAGTTAAACAACACTTCTTTCTTTCTCTCTCCCTCCACCTATTTTACTTGCTGTACACTTGTTTTGCAATATGCTTTAGTCATTTAAGATTTTAAAAATCATTTTCCTGATAATCATTAATTTAATACCCAGAAATGTGCATTTTGAAGTTCTCTAAAAATTACAAAAATTATACTCGTTGGTCCTATTTTACGACGAGGCACACAGAAGCACCAGAGGATGACTGTGGGGCACCGGGGGTGCCACACCATAAGGGCGACGGCAAAAGGGCCGCGCCACCATGTGGTGTGGGCCACCCCCCCTACACCATCTCTTCCTCCCAGCACCTTCTCTCTCCGAAAAACTCGTACCAAGTTTCTCTCACTCGTGTTCTGCTCAAGAACTCGCGATTTTCGATCTCCTTGCTCAGCCCAGATTGCATGAAATTTGGCACATTTACTCCTTGGTATGTGACTCCTTTGATTGTCCAATTAGAATTTCATTTGGTTGAGTATATCTTGAATATTTTGCTGCTGTAGATAACATGTTTAGTGAGCTTGCATGCTTGTTCTAAGTGGTAGAAATTAGTTTTGATGCATGTGTAGTACTCTAGCAAGTTCCTATAGTAGTTCCCTTCAATTACACACTTTGAAATCAGATTTTATGATGATTGTTGAAAATTTCAGAAAATGGAAGGTGTGCCCCAATTGAACCAAGAAGAATTGGAAGTCCAGCAAGTTACGAGAGTCAATCGTGAGGAGGGAGTATACTCCTCTTACTACCCATGCGTGGACTTTATGAGAAGTGCGGGATTTTACAAGATGTGCAAACTCTAATCTCTCGTGCAGGGGCTGAGTGGTTTTGTTGAAGGAGAGCCAAGACAATATGCAAAATTAACTATGTCTTTGTGCAGGACTTCAAGTTCAATTGGTGCGATCTACCCCATGGTCCAGTATAAAATTTACAATAAAGCTGTCAACTTGTCGTTTAGTGTTTTTTGTGCAATTGGAGTACCGCAATGGGGATCCTGCGAGAAGATCAGGGGAACACCGCGGGAGCTCTCAGATCTTTATACAAGGATTTGCAACGGGAGGAGCCTCTCCAATGATGGTAAGATTAGTAGCATTCAACATCCAGCCATCCGCTACTTTGCCTATTTCATTACAAAGTGCGTCCTTGCAAGAAGGACCGGAGGTAAATTATCTGTCCCAGACTTGGCTTTCTTAGCTGCTGCTTTGCAACAGGATAGGACTTATAATTTGGGTGCTTTAATAGCTTGTAGACTTGCTACTAACCGTGAGAAGGAGGAATTTGTGGAGGTCTTATCGCCTCTCGCTTATTAGCTATGCATGGTGTAGAACCTCACCATTTAGATATTCCGCTTTCTATAGAGAAGCTTGATGTGGTTTCCATGATTAGACATGAGTTTATTTCAGATGCATCTAGTTTGGACAACCTGCATTATAGGATAACTTTGTACAAGAAAAGTTGGAGTATAACTAAGAAAATTGAAAAATTAGTACGCTTGCCTGCACCTGCTTTGTTTAACCTTGATGCCGGGACGGGTGGTCGATCACAGAAAATGAGCTAAATGCATACATAGAAAGAGAAAGCCGTCGTGCGAGGAAAATGTGGAGGAGACCGAGGAGCATCCCGACTCTTCATCCGATGCAGCAAGCTCCTCATATCAACATCATGGTCACGTGGAGCCTCCACGATATTCTTACACAGGGGCCCTATTACCATTCCATGTATGATCCACCGGCGTGGAATTCCGATCCTCGTTGGGAATGAACTCCACTTAGGCCAAAAGCCTAAGCTTGGGGGAGAGGTATACCGGTATCACTCATTCTCTGCATATTATGGTTGCTGGATACTTGTACATACTTGTTTAGTCTCTTAGAGTGGTTTTCTAATGAGAGGGATGATATTTGGGGAAGTGCTGTCCAAAAACAGATTCTGGACTGTTACCAAAAAATTCGTACGCACAGCCAGAACGTTATTTTGAGTTGCCAATTTTTGAGCATGTTCCCCAGGTTGTTATCTAACTTTCATTAGTTGAACACTTTTTGTCTGAGCAGTGGAAGATTTTTGTTAAATTCGATTTCTGTACTGCTGTCAGGATTTGGCAGATTTCTGTCATCCTGCTTTTCTGTGTTTCTGTTAGTTTGCATTCTTTTGTTTTCGCTTTGTTTCTTTCCTAAAACACAAAAAGACCAAAAATATTTCTTTGTTTCTCTTCACCATTTGTTTATTTGGTACCTTGTTCTTAGTTTGCTTCATTTGCTATCGTTAGTTTGCTATAAGAAAACCCAAAAAGATTTTGCTTTGTTTGCTTGTTTTCTTTCGTTCTTGTTTCTAATTCGAAAACACCAAAAATATTTGCTGTTCTTCTTTGGTTTGTAAAGTTCATCATGAGTTCAATTGTCTTCGGTGGCTGGAGCGTGGTTTTCATTTCATATTATCCAAGCTACACAAGTGAAAAGGCAATAATGACGATCTACGACAATCTGATTGTGGTGAGAGGCTGGTATGAACTCTATTTGCTTTCATTTTGTACATATACTCATCCATATGAGCATGCTTAGTTGGTTCATGTGAGGTATATGTTATTTGAGAAAGTCTAGTAGTTCATGATCTCTCATGTTTAGTTCCAATTTATTAATATGAGTAGCATGTCATGAATGTTTGCTTGCATTGTTTTATTCATAAGTAAGTATGGCATTGTGGTATCCTCCTCTGAATAATTCATTTATATCGACTTGGCACATGCCCACGCATGCATATGACTGAACAAAAAGTCAATTAAGCCTCGATGATTTATATTGCTTCAGTTATTGTATCACTTTTATGCCTCCATTAATTTATTTTGCCGCAAGCATGATTATGACAGTTCTGCTCTCTTGATTTGTCGCTCCCTACTCTTTTGCTAGCCTTCACTTGTCTGAGCGGTATCGCCGCTCGCTTCCAAACACTGAAAACCAAGTTGTTCCAAAAGTGTCCACCATAAATACCTAGGCATGGCATTTCAAACCATTCCAAGTAAATTCTCATGCGCTACCTTTAAAACCTTCAAAATGCTTCTCAATTTGTGTTAATGTTTCATAGCTCATGAGGAAGTATGTGGTGTTTAGCTTTCAACCTTGTCATTTACTTTTGACGGACTCTCATATGGACTAGTGGCACATCCGCTTATCCAATAATTTTGCAAAAAGAGCTGGCAATGGGATTCCCAGGTCCCAAATTAATTAACTTAAATAGACACTCCTCCATGGTTTGTGATTGTTGGACGGCACCGAAGGATTCGGTTAGCCATGGCAAGCAAAGGTTGGGGGAGTGTCATCATCATAATAAAACTTAAATGAAAAGGCACTCCTTCATGGTATGTGATTGTTGGCGGGCACCCGAGGATTCGGTTAGCCATGGTTTGTGAAAGAAAGGTTGGAAGAGTGCCACCCAAAAATAAATAAAATGGGAGCCGCTCTTGTGAGTCCGGTTGATGAGGTAGTTAGTGTACCCATTACCATTCGTTGACAACAACAAACACCTCTCAAAATAATTTTACTCCTGCTTTACAAAGGAAAAGCTCTAGCGCATGTTAACCCCTGCTTCCCTCTGCGAAGGGTCAATCTTTTACTTTTATGATGTGTCTCCATTCTTTCTTTGAGCACTATCTTGAGAGCACAATTGTCATTCTTAGTATAATATGCTTGTCTCAAAATATGATTGATTGTGGTATAACCTTGATGCTTTTATCTTTGACAAATCATTACTTCTAGTCTTTCTATGAACTCAAGAGGTGCCTCGGCATTTATGTTTTGCCGATCAAATACAGGCAAGCGAGATACCACTTTACCATATTCTTTTATGAACATTGCAATCTTGCTTACATACATGATTCGTGATGCTTATTATTAATTGTTGGTACTTCTCCATGATTGACATAGCTGTTGGATGATCTTATTTGCATGTATCTCATTATGAACTGCTTAAGTATTAGCCATAGCATGAGAATATATACATCATATGAGCAAATGTGTTCGTGAAAGTTCTTTTATCGCTCATTTGTTAACTGATTGTGAGGACAAGCAATAAGCTAAGCTTAGGGGAGTTGATACGTCCAAACGTATCTACTTTCCCGATGCTATTGTTTTGCCTCTAATTTGTGTATTTTGGATACAACTAACACGGACTAGCGCTTTTCAGCAGAATTGCTCTGTGTCTCGTTTTTGTGCAGAAATCCAACTTTCGGGAAAATCCTCGGAATTTCTTCGAGATGGCCTATTTTACCAAAATATTGACGGAGCGAGAAGGGCGAAGGAGGTGGAGCCAGGGCCCCACCACATGGCGGCGCGGCCCGGGGGCCGCGCGGCCATGTGGTGCCCCCTCGGCCGGCCTCCGACGCCCCCCTTCGGACTACTTATTCGTTTCGACCTAAAACGCACGGGAGAAGTCAAAGTCGCGAAACCCTCCAGAGAGCCGCCACATCGAAACTCCGTCGCGGAGCCAGAAGTCTCCGTTCGGCACTCCGCCGGACGGGGAATTGGAGGAGATCTTCACGCCATCACCACAACGCCTCTCCATCAACCAGCAATGTTTCCCCCATCCATGTGTGAGTAATTCCCCCTGTAGGTGAAGGGGATGGTAGGGATTGGATGAGATTGGTCATGTAATAGTCATAAGATTGTTAGGGCATAGTGCCTAGTATCCGTAGATGTCACTTTTATGATATTGTTGCAACTTGTTATGCTTAATGCTTGTCACTAGGGCCCGAGTGCCATGATCTCAGATCTGAACATGTTATTGATTCATGAAGATATTCGTTGTTTATGATCTTACCTGCAAGTTGTATACACATGTCGTTGTCCGGAACCGATGGCCCAAGTGGCAATCGGGACAACCGGAGGGATGGTAGTGATGTGAGGATCACATGTGTTCACGGAGTGTTAATGCTTTGCTCCGGTACTCTATTAAAAGGAGTACCTTAATTTCCAGTAGTTCCCTAGAGGCTGCTGGTAGGACAAAAGATGTTGTGCAAGTTTCTCATTGCGAGCATGTACGACTATATTGGAACACATGCCTATTGATTGATTAGTACTTGGATACCGTTTTATTATTATCTGCAAATGCCCATGCTTTGACTGTTACATGAGTTTCTCTCATCCATGCAATGCCCGTTAAATCCGTCCCTGCCTACAGTATTTTAATCCTGCTGTTTACTATAATCACTACTGCTGTCTTTATTTCACTGTTGCTGTTATTTCACTATTCCTACGCCATAAAACTGTTACCTCTTGATAAACTCTTGCGAGCAAGTCTGTTTCCAGGTGCTGAATTGACAACTCATTGTTAAGGCTTACAAATATTCTTTGTCTCCCCTTGTGTCGAATCAATAAATTGGGTAATACTTCCCTCGAAGACTGTTGCGATCCCCTATACTTGTGGGTCATCAAGGGTCCATAGTCAAGTTCCCATATCTCCTCTATGTAACCATAATATGTGACCTTTTGCCCATTCTCGGTTGCTGCATCAAAGCGGACACCACTGTTTTGGTTGGTGCTCTTTTTATCTTGGGCGATCGTGTAAAATGTATTCCCATTTATCTCGTACCCTTGGAAAGTCGTTATAGTCGAAGATGGTGTCTTGGCCAACATGTACAGCTGATCTACAACCTTATTGTCACTCATTAAATGTTTTCTCAACCAACTGCCGAAAGTCTCCATGTGGGCCTTCCTAATCCAGGATTCAGGCTTCCCCGGGTTGTCCGAGCGTAAAATATTCTTGTGTTTCTCAAAGTACGGAGCCACCAAGCTGGAATTGGTCAGAACTGTGTGGTGTGCTTCAGTCAGAGAATGGCCGTCCATACATATCGTTGATTTCCTTCCGATCGTGCCTTTTCCACTTAGTCTCCCCTCGTGCCGCGATTGAGGAAGACCAATCGGCTTAAGGTCGGGAACAAAGTCAACACAAAACTCAATTACCTCCTCATTTCCATAGCCCTTGGCGATGCTTCCTTCTGGCCTAGCACGGTTGAACATATTTCTTTAATACTCCCATGAACCTCTCGAAGGGGAACATATTGTGTAGAAATACGGGACCGAGAATGGAAATCTCATCGACTAGGTGAACCAGGAGGTGCGTCATAATATTGAAGAAGGATGGCGGGAACACCAACTCGAAGCTGACAAGACATTGGACCACATCGTTCTGTAACCGTGGTAGAACTTCTGGATTGATTACCTTCTGAGAGATTGCATTGAGGAATGCACATAGCTTCACAATGGCTACTCGAACATTTTCCGGCGGGAGCCCCCTCAAAGCAATCGGAAGCAATTGCGTCATAATCACGTGGCAGTCGTGAGACTTCAGGTTTTGGAACTTTTCTCCGCCATGTTTATTATTCCCTTTATATTGGACGAGAATCCAGACGGGACCTTCATGCTCAGGCATTCAAAAAGATGACCTTCTCTTCTTTGGTCGGAGCGTAGCTGGCACGACCTTGAAACCATTCCGGATGCCGGTCATCGGGGTCTTTCAAACTTTGGTCTGCCGTGCTTCCTTTGTATCATTTGACTTCCCATACACGCCCAAGAAGCTTAGGATGTTCACGCAAATATTCTTCGTAACGTGCATCACGTCGATTGCAGAGCGGACTTCTAGGACTTTCCAATATTCTAGCTCCCAGAATATAGATTTCTTCTTCCACATGGCTACGTGCCCGTCAGCTCCCTTCGGAACTGATTGTCCGCCAGGACCCTTTCCAATGACTTTCAAATCCTTGACCATATCAAATACCTCGGCACCAGTGTGTTCCGCAGGCTTCGGCCGGTGATCTGCCTTGCCGTTGTAATGCTTGCCTTTCTTTCTTATTGGATGACCTTTCGGAAGAAATCGACGATGCCCAAGGTACACGTTCTTCTTACAATTTGGCAAATGTTCACTTTCAGTCTCATGTAAGCGGTGCGTGCATGCATTGTATCCCTTATTTGACATCCCGAAAGGTTACTAAGAGCAGGCCAATCGTTGATGGTTACGAAAGCAACGCTCGTAGGTCAAATTCCTCTTCTTTGTGCTCATCCCACACACGGACACAGACAGCTGTAAAAGCTCATCAACTAATGGCCTTAGGTACACATCGATGTCGTTGCCGGGTTGCTTCGGACCTTGGATGAGCACTGGCATCATAATGAACTTCCGCTTCATGCACAACCAAGGAGGAAGGTTGTAGATGCATAGAGTCACGGGCCAGGTGCTATGGCTGGAGCTCCTCGCAAAAGGATTCATGCCATCCGTACTTAGACCAAATCTTATGTTCCTTGCGTCAGCTGCAAAATCTTTGAACTCTCGATCTTTCTTTCATTGCGTTCCATCTGCGGGGTGTCTCAACTCCCCGTCCGACTTACGGTCCTCTTTGTGCCATCGCAACAACTTGGCATGCTCTTTGTTCTGAACAGACGTTTCAACCGTGGTATTATAGGAGCATACCACATCACCTTGGCGGGAACCTTCTTCTGGGTTTCTGGCCCTCAACATCGTCACCAGGGTCATCGCCTCTGATCTTATAACGCAATGCAGTGCATACCGGGCATTCATTCAAATTCTCGTATTCACCGCGGTAGAGGATGCAGTCGTTGATGCATGCATGTATCTTCGATACCTCTAAACCTAGAGGGCAGACAACCTTCTTTGCTTCGTACATAGTGGCGGGCAACTCGTTATTCTTTGGAAACATATTCTTCAACATTTTCAGCAAGTCTTCAAATGCCGAGTCAGCTACACCCTGTGCCTTCCATTTCAGCAAATCCAGTGTGCAGCCCAGCTTTTTCAGACCATCATCGCATCCGGGGTACAGCGCCTTCCTGTGATCCTCTAACATGCGATCCAAATTCTCCCTCTCTTTTCAGTTTCGCGTGCATCAGCAATGGTCCGACCAAGATCATCAACGGGATCATCACGTGCCTCTTCTTCACCTTCCCCTTCACCTTCCCCTTCACCTTCAGCATCCTCCATGAAAGTATCACCGAAATGAGCAAGATAGCTTTCATCGATAAAATCATCCCCTTCTTCATCTTCTTCCATTATAACCCCTCTTTCTCCATGCTTGGTCTAACAATTATAGCTTGGCATGAAACCGTGCCGAAGCAGGTGCAGCTGAACATCTCTTGAGGAAGAGTAACCCTTGATTCTTACATTTAACACATGGACAGATAACAAAACCCCCCTGCTTGTTCGCATTAGCCACTACGAGGAAATCATTCAAACCCGTACTGAACTCGCGGAGAGTCGGTTACCGTACATCCATTGTCGATTCATCTGCATTATTATAATATAAAATATATAATTAACCATCATGCATTTGTTAAACTAACTAGCTACAAACAATATAAATTAAACAATGAACTACACACACATGCACATTTTATCAACGACACATCAAAGGTTCAAGTTGCTAACCGCGATCGAGGAGGAAAAATAAATGAGAAAGCTCAAGTGTGGCTCCAACACTTCATATCATGTTTGTTTCATGCTCTTGGGGCATTTCATCAAACACCTTATGTGCATAAGAGGAACCAAAAGCAAACCTAACACCCACTTGTGAAGCTTGAAGAAAATGGCACCAAATGGCTAAGTGTTGGCTGCTGGATGGGTATATATAGGGCGGCTTTAGCCGCGGTTGGCTGACCAGCCGCGACTAAAGGCCTTGGCACCTTTAGTCGCGGTTGGCTGGCCAGGCTCGTGCAACGGCTGGCCACCGAGCGCCCTGGGCCCAGGCCTTTGGTCGCGGTTCCCTCCCGAACAGCGACTAAAGGTACCATTAGTCGCGGTTCCTTTACCTTCGCGACTTATGGGGCTCACCGGAAGCCTGTTTTTCTAGTAGTGTCGTTTTGCTACTACTCCTGCTAGATCTGATGTTCACCTCCCTTTATTTGCATGAATCAATCTATTCATGTAACCGATACTGAATTCAGTTTGCTCGCATCACTGCAGAAGGGACCTTATCCATCAGACTGAGCGATGATTCACCGAAGTGCTTTTCACCTGGTCGAGGATGTCAAGCGAAGAAAGGGGTGGGATCCCTTGCATTGTTCATCAAAGCTGTTTAATTTACCTATGATTTCTGTTTTCCAAGTTGCAACCCTATATTTCAGTTCTGTTGGGTTAGATCAAGTTCTGTTGGGTGATTATCGGATTGATTCTGCGTAATGTAGTGTACCTGCATCTATATCTGTGGGCGATCGACGTTTTTACTCATGTTCTGTGATGACATTTGCATGCGTTCTCAGTTTGGTATAATCTTTCTTTTTCCCATTATTCTGGTTGTGATCGATGATGGATTGATGATAATCAAGAAACTCGTGCAGTGCATGCCACATATTAGTCAAGATGGAAATTTTCATGGCTGCGATCCATGATGATAACCAAGAAACCTGTTTCTCTGCAATGTAGCATTCATGTAGTTGCAACGGAGCGTTAGAGCATCTCCAGTCGCGTCCTCCAAAGCGTCCCCAAACCACGCCGGATCGAGCGTTTGGGGGACGTGTTTTATTCGTGCCGCGTTTGGGGGACGTCGCTCCCCAGCCGCGTCCCCCAAACGCCTCCCCCAATCAAAAATTCAAATAGTTGCATTCAAAAGAGATCGTTCGCGCCGAATCGTCGCGATCAGAGTAGCGGCGATCAAAGTACTATTTTTTTTCTCCTTTAGCAGTTTTAGAAAACAAGAGGGTTAGACCTCTGTCTCCAATGACAAAAAAAGTCCACAGTTTTATAGATACCTTGGTTTTTAGAACAATAAGATTTATTAGGAACCAATGTATAGCCAAACACATCGAAGTACTTTAAACTACAATATTTTAGGAACCAAAGTATTTTGAGAAAACTTTTAAAATATAGGGCTGCCAAACACACCCTAGATATGTTTTTACCTGCTTTTACGTTAGTTTTATATATGAATGTATTCTCATTTGTCTTACATACGATTTTTTTAATGTGCGCGATGCTACGTACGGGTTGATTATGCTGGAGTGCTCTGCATAGAGTTGAACAAGGCATCTTGGCCCTTTCTTGTAGTAGTGGCTGCAGAAAGAGTGTGGACATCATAGTCACGGGCTAGATCCCCTTTTTTGAATATTTCAAAAACACAATTTTAGAGTTTTAAAACATTCCGAGCAAAAACTCCAGAAGTAGAAATAGGGTACTGTATCAACTCGAAATACCACGTATTTTTGCCTCCACAAAAATAATAAAATGTGACATGTAAAGTTGTGAAGAGTGCAAAATTCTAATCCTCTTGCAGGTTTTGTTGAGCCCATAATATAGATCCTTCTTTTTAGAATTATTACAATATTTGTTAGAGCCAAACGCATCAAAAAAATTAACTGCAATATCTTAGGAACAAAATTGATTTGAAATTTTGTTTTGAAATAGGCTACCAAATGCACTCTAGTTTTGCATTAGTAGTTTATGTCCGTATTCTCGTATGTCTTATATGCGCAATGCTATCGGGCTATTCTGTTGAAGTGCTCTACATAGAATTGAACAAAGCGTCTTGGCCGCTTCTTGTAGTAGTGGCCAACACCTCGGCCACCCATCGGCTGGGGCATGTTGTCCCTCTCTAGGACATCTAGACTAGCTACATTTTTTGCGCACTTTGTGCTCACTCATGTGCATCCAGGAATGACTTTCTAGTCGGTCATGCATCCTCAAATCGCAGCTAGCCAAGCACGGTTAATCTTGAATAACTTTGGAGATAAGCTTCCAAAAAGAAGTTGCAATTTGTTGGTATGAGTATGCTATCAATCATATTAAGGTCTGGGCGAGAATGTCACAGGGCCATAGAAAGGAGTACTGACTTTTGGGTCGCTGGTGGCACGGATCGCTTTTTTGAACATTTCAAAATCATCATTTTAGAGTTTTAAAAACTTATGAACAAAAACTCTAGAAGTAGAAAATAATGTACTCTACCATCCTGAAACGTCTCAACTCGAAATACCACGTATTTTGGGCTGCACAGAAATGATAAAATGTGACATGTAAGAGCAAGTCTAACAGACCCCTTAAAAGCCCCAACCCCGTAAAATAACCGTCGATATACGGGGTAAAGCTCCACCCGGCCGTCTAGCAGACCCCGTAAATCAGCCCCCGGTATCGAATTTTTACAGTTTTGGGTACGGGGCGGCTTCTCGCCCCTTACAAGTACAGGGTGGGAGGCTAAATACAGGGCGAACCCCCTAGTCGTGGCGGGCTGAATTTTCAGGAAATCGTCTGTGCATCGCGCCGGTCGCGGCCGGGCGGCGTCGCGTGACGGGGCCGTGGCGGCGGAGGCCGGTCCATGGCATGGCGCGACGAGCGGCAGCAGACGCGGCGCAGCAGCGGCGGGCGGCGGGGGCGGAGCCGGGCCGTGGCGGCGAGGCGGCGGGAGGCCGCCGTGCGAGGCGAGGAGTGTGCGACGAGGGCGGCGTGGCGGGCGAGCGGCGTCACGCGACGGGGCGTGGCGCGACGTCGCGTACGCGGGGCGTGGCGGCGGGGCGGCGGCGGTGCGAAGCGGAGGCGGCGGGCCGTGGCGGCGGGGAGGCGGCGGTGCGGGAGCGGAGGCGGCCAGGCCGTGGCGGGCGAGGACGGGACCGTGGCGATTGGGGCCATGGCGTGCAGCCAGAGGAGGAAGAAGGAGAGAAGGAAGATGAGGAAAGAAAGAAAAAAAATTAATTTGGCATATTCTTGGAATATTCTCTTTTACAGTTTAGGGATACGGGGTCTGCTAGCTCGTCCGAGTTTTCGGCGGGCGAAAAGTGAATACAGGGCCCTCTACTCGCGTTTTAAGGGGCGAAAAAATACAGACATGCTCTAAAGCAGTGAAGAGTGCAAAATTGCAATCCTCTTGTAAATTTTAGTTAGGCCTAGAATATAAGGTATTTTGGGTTGAGATTTTGTATGTTGGTAGACTACATCATTATCTATATCTACCCTCTATTTTTGTGGCAACATTTTAAACTCTTTATCTAGCATTTGAACGTTTTCAAATTACAAAAATAGAATTGTCTTGTAGTGAGTCAGAAGGTGGCGGAGGTAGCAGCAAGCGAATTTCTGCGTGACCCCGGTCAAAAGGAAGAAAGGTTGCAGATCCTATCACCTGCGTCCTCTACAGTCCCCATAAACTCCTGTTCCTGGCTTCAGAGAGAGAGAGAGAGAGACAAGGCGAGAAGAAGCGGCGGCCATGGCTGGACAGGTGAGCGAGAACGATCTCGGGTTCGTCCTCATGCAAGCCATGAGCGCGGCGAAGAACATCCGCCCCCAGCGCGACCGCCTCCTGCAGCTCCGCCGCCGGCTGGAGCAGCTCAGCCCCAGCGACGACGACCACGCGGTCAGGATAAAGGAGCTCGCCACCGACCTCTTCAAGGTCTACTTCATCGGCATCGAGTTCGGCGCGCGCACCCTCGGCATCTGTCTCAAGCGGGCGGCCCAGCGCGGCGCCCGCCTCGCCGTCAACCTCGCCTTCGCCACCATGCCCGACGAGCAGCTCCACGACGCGCTGCTCGCGCAACGGCTCCCCGCGCGCCCGACCACCCAGACCGAGGCCTTCTCACGCGTCGAGATGACCTTGCACGCCGTGAAGGTTCTCCAGGACCACCACGTCCCGCGCTGCATCGAGCACCTCGTCGGCGAACGCCCACCCACCGTCTTCGCTGTCTACAGCGGCCAAGCCAAGACCGACGAGTCGGACAAGGCCCCGGCCGCCGCCACTGCCGTGGACCTGGACAAGGCGCGCGACTACCTCGACCGCGCCATCACCCTCGCTGACCTCGCCGTCAAGCACATCGACCTCGCCGTCGTCGTCATCTCCAGGTTCATGGACCCCAAGAAGGTCGCCAGCCACGCCGAGTACACCGACAAACGCGCATACATCTCTGAGGTACCTGCACTGGCTACTCGTTTTGCTACTACTCCTACTAGATCTGATGTTCATCTCTCTTTATTTGCATGAATCGATCTATTCATGTAACCAATACTGAATTCATTTTGCTCGCATAATTGCAGAAGGGACCTTATCCGTCAGACTGAGTGATGCTTCACCTGGTCGAGGATGTCAAGCGATGAAGGGGGTGGGATCCCTTGCATTGTTGATCAAAGCTGTTTAATTTACCTATGATTTCTGTTTTCCAAGTTGCAACCCCATATTTCAGTTATGTTCGGTTAGATCAAGTTCTGTTGGGTGATTATCGGATTGGTTCTGCGTAATGTAGTGTACCTGCATCTATATCTGTGGGCGATCGACGTTTTTACTCATGTTCTGTGATGACATTTGCATGTGTTCTCAGTTTGGTATAATCTTTCTTATTCCCATTATTCTGGTTGTGATCGATGATGGATTGATGATAATCAAGAAACTCGTGCAGTGCATGCCACATATCACTGAAGATGGAACTTTTCATGGCTGTCATCCATGATGATAACCAAGAAACCTGTTTCAATGTGCAACGTAGCATTCATGTAGTTGCAACTGAGCGTTACATTGGCAAACTGGCTCTGAGAAGTGGCTGTCAATTTTCGTGCCAACCCGTTATCGATCAATTCCATTTTAGTGTACATCGGGAGTAGTCATATTTTGTTGCCCCGAGGAAAAGCGGTAGTTTTTTCAAAATTTAAATACAAATGTGCTAGTTTTATGCAAAGAACTCTTAAGAAGCGGCATGCATGTGTAGCACGGTACATGATGCCCTTTGGCACTTTGTGTTGGTACAAGACTACTATCAGAAAGCACAATTTTCAAATTTTCATCTAGCACTTTCAAATTACAAAGAGAATTCTCTCGATCGTATTGGCGCTGCATTTCTAGTTTCTAAGAGAAGATGTACAAAACTTATTTGCTAGTACATGTTAATAGTTCCTCCGATTCATATTAACCATCGGTAATGTGGATGTATCTAGACACATTTTAGTTCTAGATACATCCATATTAGCGACAAGTAATATGAATTAGAGGCAATATTTTTTCATAGAAACATAGGTTGGAATTCAGTTAACTACTAATTCAAGCATACTCGGTAGTCACGTAACATCTACAGAAGACGGGTTTCGAGGTTTAAAATAGACAGCTAAGTAACGGAACTTGTGGTGGTTCATCTATTTTGTTAGAATTAAAAAAATATTACACAAAATGAGTCACAGAAGTTAACAGCTTCTAGAACTGACCATTGCTGTAATTGAAAAAAAGTATGGACATTTACGATACCATAGCGGAATCAATAGATCTACCATAAAACATACTTTTATAGTGTATTTATTAAATATTGTACTGCTCTGTTAAAAAATACTAGATGATGCCCCGCGCGTTGCAGCGGACATAAAAGAGCAATAACTATGCGAAATCAGCATAAATAGTTTTGTGGAGAAAAAAGACGTGTACTATGTAGAGTTTGCATAGATACAAATGCATACATCTGTTAGAAAATAGAATTCAATATTTTCACACAAAAATGGGAATACAATTCAACAAATAAAGTCATTCGGTACAGGTTGCGGTCTAAAACCTACAATGGGCTCCAAAAGATAAAGGAGATAAAAGTCATCAAACGGATAAACCAAATGCTACATGTATATTGGCTCATAAAAGTGTAGTATAGATTGGTGGTGGAGCCAAACAAACAGGAAAGACCCATGGTGACGACTGCGGCAGTCTAGCTATCTTGAAGTTTAGTTACTTGGAATGCATTTGAATAAACAACCTTTTTGCCAAAGACCTTTCCAGCGCGAAAAATGAAGGTACATCTGTACTGAACTTACATACCTGCATGTATACTAAGACAATAATTCAATTGAAGGTACTTGAGTCACATCATTTGTTAAATTCGAAAATGACAAAGCCGTTTCCATTCTCCATGGACATAAAGTATTTCTTTATGAATAGGCAAAATGTTAGTGCAGAAATGGTATTTTGTTAGGACATTAAAAAACTAAAAGGTGAGTCAAGTTGTAACAGCTGACTGCTGGTAGAAACTGAGTCCTTGCAGCAGTTGCATGCATGTGGTGAAAGTCTACAACCCAAGTGATGCAAAATCTGCAAGAGATGCAGTTCTTCGAATATATGAAAAACTGTCTAGCTGCCTCGCTCCTCACGATGAACATGAGCATGCTCTCAGTTGACAACTCTCATCTATGTGATGGCTGAATATACTGCTCTGATATAATGATATCTGGTTATTGAAAAGAAAAAAAACCACTTCTATGTGATGACCTGTGAAGATACGGACGCGAGTAAGACCACTGTGACAATTATGTACTATATGTATCTCCAGGGCACTCGACTGCCTGAAAGTGACTTCAGAATGAACTTTTGTTTATTCACCTGTATGAAAGTGTCCATTATCATGCACAACCAAGTCCTTCTTAGCTACAGTTGAAGTCTCATATACCATCGAAGAAATCAAACCTAGGCATAAAAACTTAGAAAGGCAAGAGCAGTTGCCATACCCCAAATTGTTATAGAACATAGGAGAATAATGAGCTGGCATATGAACCCACTAAAAGAAATCTCTGTTTTCACTAAAAGAAAGTGTGTCATATACTCATACCCTGAACTCCTACTGGGCTACACAATATTGGAGAAGAATGAACTCTGATGGAGGACTTGCACTGATGTATGAGCCTATCTAAAGTACTCTGTTTTCAAGATGAACTAAGAGGAAATTTTTTGCCATATACCAAAGTGCTGCACTGCACTGGAGAAGAATAAGCTCTGAAGGAGGAATTGCACTGATATATGAGCCCATGTGTAGAACTCAGTTTCCACAATGGAACTAAAAAAGATAATCACAGGGAGAAATATACTTACAGAGGGTCTTTTAGTGAATATCGCTATGCAGTTTTGCAGTCCACCTCAAGAACTCAACAGGGAGTAAATATACTTCTCATAATCAATCTGAAAAATTCCTAATCTTTGCAGATAAAATTATAGATAAACCAAAACAGGGGAGAGAGCGAATCAGTATTCTAGATCAAAATCCGCTAAATATTAACCACTCCAACGATAAACCAAAACAGGGGAGAGAGCGAATCAATATTCTAGATCAAAATCCGCTAAATATTAACCACTCCATCAATGTCAACGGGCAAGTAGAGATATGACTTGTCAAGATCTGCTGGTGGAACATGGCCGCAAGCCCGCAACGGCAAGGCGACGGCCGGTGCAGGACGGGGAAGAAGAAGCAATATTTTATTATGAAGGCAGATAACTAATCTTACTTTGGAGGTTTGGATAGATCAATTTTGTAGATCTCTAGCCGTGGCGTTCCTCAACGACTTTCAGATGCCGCTTCCTCAACGAATTTTGTGGATCTCGAGCAGCTTGTACAATCCAATCAAAACCCAATCAAATCAGGTGGCCTGGGGAAATGTGGATCAACTCTCGAACCGGGTGGAGCACAACCTGAAACACTAACAAACATATGCTGAGGGATTGAGAAAAGGAAAATAAGATGAATTAGAATGGGGAGCGGCCATGTGTGGAGGCGTGATCGAGCATGCTGCTGTGCTTCATGCGGATGGCAGCAAGGCCTAGTTTTTAATATGGAGGCGGCGGCGACGGATGAGTTCCATCGAGCCGTTTCCACTTGTTCAATCCCCGGATTTATCGGGTGATTTTATGAGAATTTGTGAGGAGGTCATAGCAGAAACATTCATGCCGTGGACGCGCGTCATTCTGGCGAGGAAGGGCAGCAGGGATCGATATGCCTCCGTTCGGCCGTGGCGTCTCCGCCTCTGGAGAGGATTGGCCACGGGGCGTGTCGGGGCTTATCGGGCTGGCTAAATTTTTAACCCATTGACATGGCTCGCTGTGAGACCAGCAAAATGGGGCCATCTATTAAGAAAGAGAAGATACGATGTTTACAAAGGCTAAATGAATTCCAATACATCTTGGAATTTAAAGCATAGGTAGTAGTTTTTCTATACATTTGGTTAAACTTATTAATTTTTGACTTCTAATTAAATTTATATATTCATAAGAACGAACGTAGTATTCTTGCAACGTGGATTTCGACCACACTGTGTATTATGTAACACACTAGCAGTAATCTATCGGTCATAACAAAGGTTATAATAATACTTTCTCCATTCCAAATCACCCTATGTTACGAGTTTAGTCATACTTTAGGTAAGTGTTTAGGAAAAGATATTAACACCTACAATAGTGAATGCATACCTGAATCTAAAGGAGGAAGTATGGTTTGTATCATGGCTCTGTGTCAGAGTGGTAGGTCCGTATTGTCAAAACAAATATTTTAACACCTGGCTAACAAAATACTATTTTTTTTTCTCTTTAGCAGTTTTAGAAAAAAGAGGGGTAGACCTCTGACCCCGATGACAAAAAAAAAACCCCACAGTTTTATAGATACCTTAATTTTTAGAAAAATAAAATTTATTAGGAACCAAAGTATAGTCAAACACATCGAAGTACTTTTAAAATAGGGATTGGGCTGTCAAACACACCCTAGATATGTTTTTACCTACTTTTACATTAGTGTTATATATGAACGTATTCTCATTTGTCTTATATACGATTTTTTAAATGTGCGCGATGCTACGTAGGGTTGCTTCTGCTGAAGTGCTCTGTATAGAATTGAACAAGGCCTCTTGGCCCTTTCTTGTAGTAGTGACGCAGAAAGAGTGTGGACATCATAGTCACGGGCTAGATCCCCTTTTTTGAACATTTCAAAAACACAATTTTAGAGTTTTAAAACATTCCGAGCAAAAACTCCAGAAGTAGAAATAGGGTACTGTATCAACTCGAAATACCACGTATTTTTGCCTGCACAAAAATAATAAAATGTGACATGTAAAGTTGTGAAGAGTGCAAAATTCCAATCCTCTTGCAGATTTTGTTGAGCCCATAATATAGATCCTTCTGTTTTAGAATTACAATATTTGTTAGAGCCAAACGTGCAATATCTTAGGAACAAAATTGATTTGAAATTTTGTTTTGAAATAGGCTACCAAATGCACTCTAGTTTTGCATTAGTAGTTTATGTCCGTATTCTCGTATGTCTTATATGCGCAATGCTATCGGGCTATTCTGTTGAAGTGCTCTACATAGAATTGAACAAAGCGTCTTGGCCGCTTCTTGTAGCAGTGGCCAGCACCTCGGCCACCCATCGGCTGGGGCATGTTGTCCCTCTCTAGGAAATCTAGACTAGCTTCACATACCAACTATTCTTTTTTGCGCACTTTGTGCTCACTCATGTGCATCCAGGAATGACTTTCTAGTCGGTCATGCATCCTCAAATCGCACCTAGCCAAGCACGGTTAATCTTGAATATCTTTGGAGATAAGCTTTCAAAGAGAAGTTGAAATTGTTGGTATGAGTATGCTATCAATCATATTAAGGTCTGGGCGAGAATGTCACATGGCCGCAGAAGGAGTGCGGACTTTTGGGTCACTGGTGGCACGAATCCCCTTTTTTTTGAACATTTCAAAATCATCATTTTAGAGTTTTAAAAACTTATGAGCAAAAACTCTAGAAGTAGAACAATGTACTGTATCAACCTGAAAAGTCTCAACTCGAAATACCACGTATTTTGGGCTGCACAGAAATGATAAAATGTGACATGTAAAGCAGTGAAGAGTGCGAAATTGCAATCCTCTTGTAAATTTTTGCTAAGCCTAGAATATAAGGTACTTTGGGTTGAGATTTTGTATGTTGGTGGACTACAACATTGTCTATATCTACCCTCTATTTTTGTGACAACATTTTAAACTCTTTATCTAGCATTTGACCGTTTTCAAATTACAAAAATAGAATTGTCTTGTAGTGAGACAGAAGGTAGTTGACGCGACGTTCTGGCTCACAGGACCATAGACTCCTGATTTTGTAAATGAGATTGAAATGTCAATGAATTCTGACAAAAATGTCGCACCTACATCTGAATATTCTTTTTGGTCGCAAAGTCGTTTCACGAAAAACAATTTTTTTGTGTCGTGTACAAAAAACAAATCGGTGGTAAAAAAGCTCTTCACGAGATATTTTCTTGTCTTTTTTGTACATCACAAATAAAATGTCGATTTTGCGCAAAACATGGCACGCACATATAGAATGCGGAGATGTACACGGCAAAATTTTTGTATGCATTTTTCTAAATTTTAAAATATTATTACCGGTAGCAGGAAGATATGCACCCTAGATCAAAATTGGATTTCTGACGGCAGTATTTCAACCGGGATCTTGACCAGTGTGTAGTGAATAACACACTCACACTCATCTACCGGTCATACAACCAGGGTTACAGTAATACTTTCTCCATGCCAAATCACCTTATGTAACGAGTTTAGTTAGAAATTAATTAAGTGTTTAGAAAAAGATATTAACACCTACAATAGTGAATACATAGGTGATTCTAACGGAGGAAATATGATTAGCATTATGGCTCCGTTTAGTAGATCCATATTGTCAAAATAAAGTGTTTTAACATATTGGAAACAAATACTATATCAGTCCCAGTTTATAAATCATGAGCATATCTCTATGTCATAAGTTTGACCAACATATCACAATGTATATATTAGAAAACATATAAAATTAGAAATTTCAGATGTTCTAGTTTTTAATAACATATTTTTATGTTGTATAATTTGTATTATGATCGTCAAATTGATGATCTAGGAATGCGCTCAGACCCTACAAATTGGAACATGGGGAGTACCATAATTTGTTTTCTCCTTCATCAGTCTTAGAAAAAAGAGGGTCAAACCTCTTTCTTCAATACTAAAAAAACCCACAGTTTTTATAGATATACTAGTTTTTGAACTACAATATTTATTAGAGCCAAACACATCAAAGTATTTTAACTTCAATACTTTGGGAACCAAAGTGTTTTGAGAAAACTTTTAAAATACTGGGTTACCAAACAAACCCTAGTTATATTTTTAGCTAGTTTTGAATTAGTTTTTTCATGTAAGTATTCTCGTAAGTCTTATATACGATTTTTCTAATGTGCATCGTGCCACAAGTTGATTCCGTTGAAATGCTCTACATAGATTTCAACAAAGCCTCTTGTCCCTTTCTTGTAGTAGTGGCCGCGGAATGGGTGCGGACTCGTTTGGGTCACGGGCGACATGGATCCTGGTTTTTGAACTTTTTGGGTTGCACAAAAATGATAAAATCTCAACTCAAAATACCACGCATTTTGGGCTGCACAAAAATGATAAAATGTGACATGTAAAGTAGTTATGAGTGCAAAATTGCAATCCCCTTGTAGATTTTATATGTTGGTAGACTACATCATTATCTACACCTAGGATGTTTTTCAGATTTTTTTTTGAAACCCTGCAATGTTTCTTTCCATTTGGTTTTAAATTCAGCTTCATATAGTTTTCTGACTATTCCCAACGGTCATTCAACAAGATAGTACCTGTATTTTTGTATCGACTTTTTAAAATCTTTATCTAGCATTTGAACGTTTTCAAAATTAAAGGAGAATGCCTTGTAGTGACACAGTAGGTGGCGGAGGCAGCAAGCAAGCGAAGTCCCCCGTGACCCCGGTCAAAAGGCTGTGGCGTGGGCCCTGGTTGCAGATTCTATCACCTGCAAAGGTTTAGTACCTTTTAGCGTAGAGCTCGCGGCCATTGGAAACTCGCCACGCGTCCTCTCCACTCGCCATTAACTCCTGTTCCTGCCTTCCTCGAGCTCGTCGGACTTTGGCTGACTCAACTCAGAGAGAGACCAAGAAAAAGTGGCGGCCATGGCTGGACAGGTGAGCGAGAAGGAGCTAGAGATCGTGCTCATACAGGCCATGATCGCCGGGATGAACATCCGCACCCAGCGCGACCGCCTCCTGCAGCTTCGCCGCCGGCTGGAGCAACTCAGCCTCAGCCCCAGCGACGACGACCACGCGGGCAAGATCAAGAAGCTCGCCCGCGACCTCTTCGACGTCTACTACATCGGCATCGAGTACGGCGCGCGCACCCTCTTCACCTGCCTCAAGCTGGCGGCCGAGGGCGGCGCCCGCCTCGCCGTCAACTTCGCCTTCGCCGCCATGCCCGGCGAGCAGCTCCACGACGCGCTCGTCGCGCAGCGCCTCCCCGCGCGCCCGACCACCCAGGCCGAGGCCTTCTCCCGTGTCGAGGTGACCTTGCACGCCGTCAAGGTTCTCCAGGAGCACCACGTCCCGCGCTGCATCGAGCACCTCATCGGCCAACGGCCACCCATCGTCGGCGAGAGGCCCAAGACCGACCCCTCGGACAAGGCCCCGCCCGCCGCCACCCCCGTGGACCTGGACAAGGCCCGCGACTACCTCGACCGCGCGATCACCCTCGCCGACCTCGCCGTCAAGCACATCGACCTCGCCGTCGCCGTCATCTCCAGGTTCCTCGACCCCAAGGAGGTCGCCAGCCTCTCCCACTTCACCGACGAAACCGCATACATCTCTGAGGTACCTGCACTACTTACTCTCTTTGCTACTACTACTATATCTGTTGTGTATCGATCTCACTATATTTGCTAGATCTGTGTGTCATGACTGCTGTGACTTATTATCTGTCCATCGATGTGCATCTTCCTACACTTGAATGAACTAGTCTATCAATAATTCAATATCCAATTCATTTTGTTCACTTCACTGCAGAAGGGGCCTTATCCATCAGATTGAGTGATGATTCACCGACGTGCTTCAGTTGGTCATGGATGTCAAGCGATCGATGAAGGGGTTGGGATCCCTTGCATTGTTCATCAAAGCCGTTTAATTTACCTATGATTTCTGTTTTGCAACCTTATAATTTCAGTTCCTGCTAGTTTAATCTCTGCTACTACTATCTAGCGAGCTTCTGGACGGCTGTGTGCCGTGGTTATCTTAGCTTGATTCCGGTTAATGTAATGAACCTGCATCTATCTATCTCTGTGGCCTGTGGGCGAGCGACTGCTTAAATCATGTTCTGTGATGATATTTGCTCTGCTCCCGTGGATTTATATCGATACCATGTGTCCTCAGTTTGGTAAGATCTTGTTATTCATTATTCTGGTTGCGATCGATGATGATAACCATGAAACTCGTCAAGTGAATGCTGCATGGAAAAAGGAACTTGTCCTGATTGCGATCGATGATGATAACCAAGAAACCTGTGTTTGTCCGTGATACTTAACGTTCTTGTAGTAGTAAGGGAGAGTTACAGTACGCAACTCATTTTTGTGGATGACCCTTGGGACAATGGATGCGCCTCGGATGAATACATAGACATCTCCGATCAATATTAGCTAGCTAATTATGATTACAAAGGGTGATCAAAATTGCCATGCGATGAACTACTGGAAACGAAGGCTTTGCCTCCGAGTGGCCAAAATACTCGGCAAAAGTCCTTTGAAACTCGGCAAATTACAAACAGGCAGCGATCCCGTCGGTAAACAAGGTTTGCTGAGTGTTTTTTTTTTTGGAACTCCGCAAACATTTCAAATTATGTGTCATTTGTAGTTCTCCGAAAAAAGTGGGACGGCTGCGGAGGGATAGAAACGGCGAGTGTCCGGTTTGCTAAATGTTTTTAGACAACACTTGGCAAAGCCTAATATCTGAAATAAAAAAAATGGTAAAATTGGTTATTTACCCAAAAGTTCACCAACCTTGGATAATCTACCCAAAGTTTACTATTAATTGGTAAAATAGCCAATAAGAAAATGAAATTAAAAAATATACATTTTTAGCAGGCCTTTAACTAGACTTTTTCATGAAGCCATTTTGTGGGTGAGCTTCATCGATTAGATCACCCACCTCCATTGTGATCGACTGCCCTCGCATCACGGTCTTGATTAGATCACCCAATTGCACTATCATCAGAGTCTATAGTCACTCGTTTCCTCGACCTGCGAACTGTAGGGCCTTCCCTCGTGCCGTTGTTCTGATCGAGTATCTCCAATTGGCCATAGTCCTGGTGTATGATTCCTCTATTGCAAGTGTTTTTTTACAATATTTCTTCTAGTTAATCACCTTAGAGTCGTTGCATTTATATGCATACATGCATGGAGTCCAATTTGCGTAAAAAACATTGGTTAAATAACCAATTTTGGGCATCATATAGTCAACTGTGGGTAGAAGATCCAAGGAGGTGCCTCATGGCAGGGCGGGGGAAGGAGCTTCCTTTCGCCGCGCGGAGGAGAACGGTGAAGGGGCGGAGTTGGCTTCCGGCAACGGGGAGAAGCTGGCAGCGTGCTTGGGGATGGCCTGCGTGTGATGGAGATCCATAGGGATGGAGGTGAACGTGCGGATGATAATGGAAAAGGTGGGAGAGAGAGAGAGGGAGAGAGAGAGGAGATAAGGACATGGAAAGGGGTAGTGGATTTGAGGAGAGAGCTGAGGGTGTAAGTCAATCTCAAAACATCCAATAGTGCAGTGGACCAATCCGTGTTACTTGGATTTCAAGAAATCACGACGCAATAACTTTACCAAGTGTCTCGCACAAACACTTGGAAAACAATTTGAAGACATGTAGAAGATACAAAATAACTTCAAAAAATTAAAATAAAATTTGCGACGTATGTTCTTTTATGTGTAATATTTGCAGGTTAAAAGTTATAACATGATTTTTTGGTTTAAATATTTTTGAATTTCTTTGTTGTTTTCAAATTATGGTCAAAATGGTGGGGAAGACTATTCTTAGCTAGGGGTTGAAAATTGCAAAACCGACATTGTATAAAATTCAAATAACACATTGTGTACCTAAAAATGATGTTTTCTAGCATAATGTTGACTAAATAAAATGACAACCAACACCCCATCTATCATAAGCTCAGAAAGACCGCATATGCCTTCCAATGTTGGATCAAACTATTTTTTGGGAGGGAAATTTGTCTTACTTAACTATAGTGAGATCCAAAGAACTTAAACATGACGTTGGTTGGTCAGAACAATCATCATACCATGAGCAACATAGAACGACTGCATACAACTAAGGACATGTTTGGTTCAAAGGATTTCAAAAATAGAGGAATATGAAAAACGCAGGAATAGTATGTCATGACATGTGAAATCCTACGGGAATAAAAAAAGCGGAATTATTTGCAGAAATCGTTTGGTTGCACCACAGAAAAGAATTTCTATACAGATTGAGTAATGTCGTAGTTTTCATAGGGCACATCAGAAATTTTCCAAGGAGTCTAACCTCTTGCTAGAAATCCTATGAGATTGTAGTATAGGAAAGCAATGCATAGGCATTTTGTAAGATTCAATCCTCTCTGAAGCTAACGGCCTCTATAGAAAAATTCGTATACGTAAGAATCATACAAAATTCCTTTGGGAATTATTTGAATCAAACAACCCTAGAACTTTATAATTAAATTTTAGTAACAGGTTTTCGTGGCTGCACGACTGGGATTGCGTTGAAGCGCTATGCAGAGAATTGAACAAAGCCCCTTTGCCCTTTCTTGTAGTAGTCGGAGGAGAAGGGGGTAAAACAATTTTCTCCAACGGTCATTCTCCAAGATAGTACCTGTATTTTTGTAACAATTTTGAACTGTTCATCTAGCATTTTAACGTTTTCAAATTACAAAAGGAGAATTGTCTTGTAGTGAAACTTGTGCATGACCACGGTCAAGAGGAAGCAAAGGCTATCCTGCAGCGCAGAGTGCAGGCCCCATCACCTGCAAAGCTATCAGCTGTTACGTAGCGCTCGCTGCCATTGGGAACACGACACGTGCCCTTTCCTGCTCCATTTTGCTCCTCGTCTCTTTCTTCCCTCGCAAGAACCTCTCTTCCGCTCTTGTCTTCTGCTTCTCCCCAAACTCATCTGAGAGAGGAGGCGAGCAGAAACGGCGGCCATGGCTGGACAGGTTTGTTGGACCGTCATGATGCAGGCCATGCAAGCCAAGAAGACCATCCGCCCCCAGCGCGACCGCCTGCTGCAGCTCCGGCGCCAGATGGAGCAGCTCAGCCCCGGCGACGACGACGACCACAAGTCCAGGAACATGGAGCTCGCCAGCGGCCTCTTCAAGGTCTGCTACAGCGGCCTCGGGATCGCCTCCCGCATGCTCGCCAGCTGCATGGAGCTGGCGGCCAAGGACGGTGCCCGCCTCGCCATCAACCGCGCCTTCGCCGCCATGCCCGACGAGCAGCTCCATGACGCGCTCGTCGCGCAGCAGCTCCCCGCGCGCCCGACCACCCAGACCGAGGCCTTCTCCCGCGTCGAGGCGGCCTTCAACGCCGTCAAGGTCACCGAGGAGCACCACATCCCGCGCTGCATCCAGCACCTCGTCGGGCAACGCCCTGTCCACATGGTCCACGGCAAGAACGGGCTCGAGAACCCGGCCCCGGTCCCCGACACGCCCGTGGACCTGGACAAGGCGCGCGACTTCCTTGACCGCGCCTGCACCCTCGCCGACCTCGCCGTCAAGCACATCGACCTCGCCGTCGTCGTCCTCTCCAGCTTCATGGACCCCAAGGTGGTCGCCAACCTCTCCGAGGTCACCGACAAGCGCGCATCCATCTTGCAGGTACCTGCACTATACTTACTCGTATTGCTACTACGTACTAGATCTGATATTTTGCATCAAACAATCCATTCATTTGCTTCCCTTCACCGCAGGGTGGACCTTATCCATCAGACTGAGTGATGATTCACCGACGTGCTTCACCAGATCGAGGATGTCAAGCGATGAAGGGGTTGGGATCCCTTGCATTGCCGTCTAATTTACCTATGATTTCTGTTTTGCAACCTTATGATTTCAGTTCCTGTTAGTTTAATCTCTGCTACTATCCATCTACTTTCTGGACGGCCGTGTGCCGTGGTTATCTTAGCTGGATTCCTCTTAATGTAATGAACCTGCATCTATCTCTGTGGGTGATCGAGCTGTTTTAATCTTTCTGGGATGTCGTTTGCTCTGATCCGTGGATTTCTATCGATAGCATGCATCCACAATTTGGTAAATTCTTTTTCTGCATTATTCTGGTTGTGATCGACGATGATTACCAAGAAACTCGTGAAATGCATGCCACATATCATTCAGGTTGTGATCGATGATGATAACCAAAGAAACCTGTAGTAGTCAATCGTCATGGAGTAACATTATATATGCTGTGATGATAATATTTCAATCAAGTGCACATTGCATGCTTTGATTTATTCGGCACCTGCAATAGTAACTAAGAGCATCTCACCGGCGTCTTCCAAATAGGCGTTGGTATGTGCCCTGGTAGTGTTCTATTCGGGGTGTTAGCACCTGCTTTCTCAATTTGGGGAGAACTGGCGACCCAAAATTTAAAACACGTTGGATTTCATTTGAATTTGTAAGTTTGCCAAATTTAAACTACAAGATTGCAAAAATACCCTAATCTAATGATTGCGGGCAAACTTGCTGTAGTCCAAGCTGTTGGTAGCATCACCGTCGCCGTCGTCCTCCAATCCAACGTCGAAGTCCTCACCGTTCTATGGTCGATGATGGCGAAACATAGATCAGTCAAAAAAAAATTATTGTACCATAGGGATAGGACTCTTATCTATCATATGACTATCTACACCAGTTTCATTATCCAATACGAAATATAGTGAACATGATCATAATAGAACTGGTACTTAGGAAATGCAAGTTTGCTCTTTGATGGAGCTGTTGTCACTGACATCGAAAAGCTTCATCATACCCTTGTTCTTGACATGGCATTTGTTGTTTAGAGAAAATAGAACATTGATCAGGATGTAAATAATTAAGCACCACCATATTTAGTCGGCCAATTTAAGCATAATAATATCAAATGGGATGGACAAGTGCCTAGTACAACTACAATAAAATGTTATTTGTAAGACTGAGATTTGAGGTCTGATTTTATATCTCTGACTTGCTAACTGTATTTTTTGAGTAAGTGAGTTCTCTTCTCCTCCTCCTCCTTCTTCGTGTTCTCCCCAACTTCTTCCAAACTTGAGTTTGTAAATCTGTTACCCCAAGATCCTCACAGCGGCAGGTGGCCATCAATCCACATTGTAGGTCACACGTCCCACATGGGCCAAACAGTAAGCCAGCAAGGTAATTTTCTTTTTGGGCCGATGATAGTTACCGCGTAGTGGCTGTAGGCTGATGAGGATGGCGAACTAGAGGACCAACGATGTATGTTTGCTAGACGGGCCCCCATAAGCCTAAAATAATTTCACGAATAAATAACAGTCGCACGCTAGATGGACCATCATAGACCGATTAATTTCCTCAACGTGTCTTGCTTCAACCTGAATAAATTAGCCCTGGGCCTTTAGTCAGCAAATTTGGCCCAAAGACACCTCGACGCGTAGCCGACAGGTGGGACAACTAGAGAATCCAGTAGGTCCCACGTCTACATGTGGGCCCAACGAGAATGCCACCTGGGACCCATGTAGGCCTGGCAGACCCACCAAGCTCCGACATGCGGGCCCCACAAGCTCTGACATGTAGGGTCCAAACTCTGACACGCTGGACCCACCAAGCTCTGCCATGCGGGACCCACCAAGCTCTGACATGCGGGGCCCACCAAGCTCTGGCATGTCGGGCCCACCAAAGCTTTGGCATGCGGGGCCCACCAGGCTCTGACATACGGGGCCATGCGTCCAGAATTGTCGGCAGGCACACACTTGTGATCGCACGTGCGCAATTTTTTTGGCATGAGAACTAACATGTGGAGCCCATGTTGATCGTACTGACAGGTCTAGTCCACTTCGCATGCCTTGAGGCTGTCGGAACGGGTGGCCCCACGCAGGAGGGAAGTGTCGGTACCTGACATGCGGGCCCGAGTGCTGCAGGTTAGGTACATGTGTGCGGATAGTGACTGTCTCCCCTTACAAATCTGGGTCCTAGACTCCCAGTGCTGTAGGCCTTGGACTGTTGTGCGGCAGATAGAAAAGTACGTGAACAGAAGCGTGAAGAGTGTGTCCACTGGCCCGAAGCCCAGCTCTTGTGACGACCCCCTTCCCCGAGTCTGCAGTTCGGGCCGCCCACCTCCCGTGATGGTCATTTATGCATAATCGTTGATGTTTAGAGCTCGCCCGTCATGAATTTCTGGGCCGAGCGGCCCAAAATGCCACATGTGATGCAAAAATGCGGTACTGTCATAGAAAAAGACATTCGCTGACGGATTTGTCAAACGTCAGCCCTGTACCGTCATTGATGCCCAGTTGTTAATTTGTAGTGTTGGGGCCTTAACACGATGACTTCCTGTTTGTCTACTACTATAAGCTTTACTGTGACAAGCTTTGCCCGGCTCCGGTGATGGAGGGGCGAGGACAGCGGCGCGCCTTCGGCTCGCGTCAAGTGTCTGTAGTCGTCGCTAGGTGGTCCAAAGACTAGTTTGTAATTTTTATTATTTTTGGGTCTGTTTGTACTACTATTGATGATTATTAATAGATCATTGGAATTTTCCCGAAAAAATAGCTTGTTTGGTTCCTAGCCACAATTTGCCAAGCCAAAGTGTGGTTAGCCACAAAAGTATGGATAGCCACAAAATTGTAGCTTAAAATATTGAAGCCAAACTTTGGCAAAACTTGGCAAAAGTTGAGTGACAATGGACCATAGATGCAATAAAGTGTTGCAAGCCAAAGTGTGGTAAAAACCAAACACATGCCAAATAAACTATGGCTGCCAAATTTTGGCTTGGCAAACTGGTAGCTAGGAACCACATATGCCCTAATAATCATGGGTGGTGTTTTTAGGCGGGCCCGATATGGGACTACGTGGGCTCGCATGGGCCTCAGCCTGTCACACCTTACCTTTCACTCTTCGATGTGGACATCTGGTGGTACCTGGGCTTCGTCCGCAACATGAGGAAGTTAGGCATGGTGGTGGTGGCTTCCTCTTCCGCCAAAGGTGGTCGGCTGGTTGGTTCTCGTTGGTGATGAGATGGGGAGGTACAACTGGTAGTGGGACCAGGGCTTCGAGTACGATAATGGTGAGTGATGGCATCTAGTCGTCGTTACCTTGTTAAAGGCATCACCATCGCAACCAATGCCTACTCACTTGTGTTGCTCCGGGGGAAACCTCAGATCTAGATATGCGGATCGGACGATGGAGGCGGTTTCGAGGTTGCTTTATCTCTTGGGGCATCCTTTTTAGAACAACTGTTGGAGGGTGGCGGCAAGTGGAGTGGTGTGCATCGACCATGTCAACGATGTTTAGTCTCATCCTTGGTGACGGACACGGTGTGTGTTGGAGATATGCCCAAGAGGCAATAATAAAGTGGTTATTATAATATCTTTGTGTTTATGATAAATGTTTATATACCATGCTATAATTGTATTAACAGAAACATTGATACATGTGTGTTATGTAAACAACAAGGAGTCCCTAGTAAGCCTTTTGTATAACTAGCTTGTTGATTAATAGATGATCATGGTTTCGTGATCATGAACATTGGACGTTATTAATAACAAGGTTATGTCATTAGTTGAATGATATAATGGACACACACCAAATGAGCGTAGCATAAGATCAAGTCATTAAGTTCATTTGCTATAAGCTTTCAATACATAGTTGTCTTAATCCTTCGACCATGAGATCATGTAAATCACTTACACCGAAAGGGTACTTTGATTACATCAAACGTCATTGCGTAAATGGGTGACAATAAAGGTGGGATTAAGTATTTGGAAAGTGTGAGTTGAGGCATATGGATCAACAGTGGGATTTGTCCATCCGATGACGGATAGATATACTCTGGGCCCTCTCGGTGGAATGTCATCGATTAGCTTGCAAGCATATGAATAGTTCATAAGAGATCACATACCACGGTACGAGTAAAGAGTACTTGTCGGTAACGAGGTTGAACAAGGTATGGAGATACCGATGATCGAACCTCGGACAAGTAAAATATCGCGAGACAAAGGAATCGACATCGTATGTAAATGGTTCAATCGATCACTAAGTCATCGTTGAATATGTGGGAGCCATTATGGATCTCCGATCCCGCTATTGGTTATTGCTCGGAGAGGAGTCTCGACCATGTAGCATAGTTCACGAACCGTAGGGTGACACGCTTAAGGTTCGATGTCGCATAAGTAGATTCGAATATGAGATGGAGACCGAATGTTGTTCGGAGTCTCGGATGGTATCCAAGACATCACGAGGAACCGGAATGTTCTGGAAGAATTCTGCTGTTTTGTATTTCAAGAAAAGTTGTTAGGAAACATTCTCGAATTGGACGAAATAAAGCAGAGGTTATTATTTTTGTGTCGCGCAGACGGAGTCCAAAGGGGAGACGGAGAAGAGCCAGGGGTGGGCCACACACCACGCCGCGGGCCCCACCTAGGCGCGCCGGGGTGGTGTGTGGGCCACCAGCGCCGACCTAGATCGGTTTCGTGAAACCCTAACCCTACCCTCGACTATATATAGAGGGGTAGTTTGGCCATTGCTGCCCGTACGAAACCCTAATGTGCCACCTCTCTCCTCCCGGTTCTTCCTTAGGCGAAGCCTGCAGAATTCTTCTCCACCACCACCACCACGCGTCGTGCGGGATTCCGTGGAGATCTACCACACCTCCGTTGCCCGCTGGAACGGGGAGAGGAAGGAGCTTCATCGACACCGTACGCGCGACCGAGTACGGAAGTCTGCCGGATTGCAGCACCGGGGACGATCGTCTACACCAACAACGAGATTAATCTCGTAGGCTTTGGAATCTTCGAGGGTTAGTCTCATCTCCATCTCGTTGCTTAGATCTAGTAGATTGGATCTTGGGTGTTCCATAGATTAGATCTGTTGGTTTTATTCGCTTTGCGGTAGGAAATTTTTGTTTTCTATGCAACGAACCCCATCGAAGTGGTATCAGAGCCACGTGCATAGATCTGTTGCACGAGTAGAACACAATGGTTTTGTTGGTGGTGATGCTTTTGTTGCTTTAATTTGTGTACTTTGCTTCTTGCGGGATGGTGGGATGAAGCGGCCCGGGCTAACCTTACATGACCGCGTCTCATGAGACTTGCTCCACGCTTGACATGCAACTTGTATTGCATAAGTGGCTTTGCGGGTGTCTGTCCTACCATAGTGAAGATTGTAATTTGCACTTCTATTGTCAACACTAGTATCACCGTTGTGGTTCATGTTCGTAGGTAGATTGGATCTTACTCGAAAACCCTAAACCACGTAAAATATGCAAACCATATTAGAGGCGTCTAACTTGTTTTTGCAGGGTTTGGTGATGTGATATGGCCATGATGTGATGATGATTATATTTGATGTATGAGATGTTCATTATTGTATTATGGCAACCGGCAGGAGCCTAATGGTTGTCTTTAATTTTTGTTAAGACACGTGTCTATTCATCATGTAATAGCTTTATTTCAAGTAGTTGTTATAGTAGCTATAAGTGATGGACAACCATGAAGCGGCGCCACTGACCTTGGCCATGCTTGGTGATGATGGAGATCATGTCCGTGCTTTGGAGATGGAGATCAAAAGCACAAGAAGAAAGGCCATATCATATCACACATTATGAATTGCATGTGATGTTAATCCTTTTATGCATCTTATTTTGCTTAGATCGCGACTAGCATTATAAGATGATCCTCTCACTAAATATCAAGATAATAAAGTGTTCATCCTTAGTATGCACCGTTGCTAAGACTTGTCGTTTCGAAGCATCTCGTGATGATCGGGTGTGATAGACTCTACATGTGCATACAACGGGTGCAAGCCAGATTTGCACACGCGGATACTAAGGTTGCCTTGACGAGCCTAGCATGTACGGACATGGTCTCGGAACACGGGATACCGAAAGGTAGAGCATGAGTCATATGAATGATATGATGAACACTTGAGTGTTCGCCTTTGAAACTACATCTTTTCTCGTGAAGATCGGACTTGGTGTAGTGGATTTGGTTTGTGTAATCACTAAGACAATGCGAGGGATGTTGTTTTGAGTGGGAGTTCACCTAGTTAATTTAAGAATTAAAACTGAACTCATTTTATCATAAACTTAGTCTAAACTCTTTGCAAATATGTTGTAGATCATGGCGCCCCCCTCCATCAATTTTAGCCAGTTCCTAGAGAAAGAAAAGCTTAAGGGCAATGGTAGCAACTTCACTGACTGGTCCCGTCATGTGAGGATTTTCCTCACTGGCGTGAGTGTCACATCCCGAAATTTTCTAAATTTTGGAATATAAAATAAAAATAAGTTTAATGCTTGATTGTTTGAACTTGATTGAAAATTCACAAAGAATTAAAACTTTTTAAAGTTATTTACAAATTAATTTCAAAATAGTGTTTTCAAAGACTTTTGGTTTTAAAGTATTTTCAAAATCAAACATATAGGCCAAATGTATATAATAAATATTTTGTTTCACAAAGGGATATTAAAAAGGTTTTTGCAAAATATAGAGTTTTCAAAAAACTTGGTTTTCAAAAGATTTTCCAACAATTCTCTATTTTGTTCGGAGGTTTTGAAACTTATAAAAATATTTTATTTGAGAAAAACTTTAAACACTAAAAAGGCACTATAGCCACATAGACATGTATGTCAAATTTTGGTTTTGTAAAGTTTATATTTTTGTCCCAAATTTGGTCTCATATCAAAGAATTTTTCATAACGAATCCAACAATACCTCATTTGCATTTTTCCGATTATTTTTTTTAAGCCCCAAAGTAATTTTCCAAATTCTGTTCAGAAAAAAAAAGAACAAAAAAGGGAAGGGCGCGCCGGCCACTCCGGCCTAGCGGCCCAGCCGCGCTGGCCACTCCGGCCCACTCGGCCAGACCCCTGCCCCAGCCTTTTTTTTTTCTCTCTGGCCACACCCAGCCCACTAACGCACGCAGCCCAGCAGAACCACTCACCCGGCCGAACAAGACGAGCCACGACTCGTCTTCCTCCTCACGTACAAGATGTACGTTACAGTACAGCCATGGCAGTCTTCCTCTTCTCCTCCTATCAATTGTAGTGGTCTTTTTGCTTCGACTTCAACACGAAAGTTACTCCAAATTCAATGGAGATTCAATTCAGGGAATTACTTCTCCTTTTTATGGTCTTTATTGGCCAAATCAAACCGGCGCCCCGAATGCCACCCGTCGACATACACCTCCCGATCTCCCACTTCAGTCCATCTACGGAAGATCTGAGCGCGTAACTTTGAGCCTCTTCTCCTCCTCCCTCATTTTCGTTCTCAAAGTTTCTTGAGAGGAGATCTGTACAACCCATGCCGACCATGCCCATTGCAGCCCAAAACTCGAGTTCATCGCTAGGTTGCGTCGCTCTCGATGGTCATCTCGTCAAATCCTTTCACCAGAAGACGTTCCTCGTCGAGGGCTACCTCTAGGACATGGTCGGGCATGATGTTGTCGTTGTTGGCCGCGACGCCTCCGGAGTTCGTCGGATTGGTACGTAGCGTACGTTCATCCTTTCTTCTATTCCTTTTACCGATGGACTCCCCTCACCTTCGCCTTACTCCAGGACATGGTGGTGCACGATGTTGTCCCTGTTGGCTGCGTCGCTCCTGCTCCCATCGCTCGGTTTTTCGCCCCAGATCATCGATGATTCTGACATCACATTCCAGGAAGCGCCTGAGCACATGACTGCTACCATCGAGTTTCCCTTGTCGGGCTGAACCTCGACGACCTCTTCTTCATCACCGGAGACCGCCGGAACGCCGGCCCCGACCACGTCCGAGTCTGCCGTCGCCGTCCTAAGGAGCGCCAGAGTAAACTGCTGCTGGTACGTATACAGAGTAGTGTTCAGCAGATCAATTCTGGGCCGCTAAATTTCAATCTGAAGGTCCATGTCAGCCCAATCATCTAACATGAATCGGACATGTCATTTTCTGTTCATGCGATCCATCGGTACATTTTTGAGCTAGCTCATCACGTGTCAGCCACTTGTAAAATCAATAGCATGAGATCTATAACTCATCTTTAAACGATTTTTCTGGCGTTGAGTTCGTAATCAAATTCCCTATCCGGTGATATAAGTTTTCCAAATTTCTGAATTTTCATCATTTCAGACAAATTATGCTGCGAATTATATATTTCATATCCGGAGATTTATAAGTCCAAAATTTATAAATAAGGTACCACTAGATTCATAAAAATGTGTCCAACCCAATTAACAAATAAAAATAAAACCTTGAACTGTTTGCAAATATTTGAATTTAAATATGTAAGTTGTGTTTTATTTATAGTTCAATTTATGTAAATGCAAATCTAGTGTTTCATTCTACAAATGGATAATATCAATGTCTTATGCCCAGTAGAACCATTCCATAAATTTTGCTACATGATTCCTTACGCAAAAAGTGATTATTGTGATCATACATATCTGTAAGAATCATTTATAAATCTTTATTTTGTTCCAATAACATATCCCTCCAAATCATGTTTGCCTAACTCATACTACCCAGTTTTCAATTGAGTTATTTGGGTAAATTGTAATTCTAGCTTTTCCATGTGCAAATGTTGTGTTGAGATACTCTACACGAATGAACATGTGTACCAATCATTGATATCCATTTACATCCCTGAATCACTTTCTTCTTGACATTCATACCTAGCCAACCTCATGTCATTCTTCAATCCTTTTGACTTGGTTTGGGCTATTCAAACTACAAATGAGTTATTTGAGTAGATTGTCATATCAACCCAAGCCTAGTGCAACTAGTGCTATTTTGTTAAGTGTTGTCACACTTTACTTGATAGTATTTTAGACGCACAATTTGGTACCTATGTGATTCGTTTCACATGAGCCATTCCTAAGTTCTATCCATACTAAAGTAATCCATCAGTTCGTTTACATATATCTTAGATGATCCAATTTTCTCTCTATGTATATGATCTTGTCATTCAATATATCGAAACCAAATTCTGCAAGCCAAACCTCATGCCACACCTTAGTACCATAGAGCGATTTCCGATTGTTGTCTTGCTTGATTTTGTTGTTGTTGTTGAATGGTGTGTTTATGTTGTGCTATATTTTATATTATAGTTCGTACGGAGAGGCACGTATTTTGATTAAGAGAAGTGAACGCGCTTCGACTACCTAAAAGGCAAGTGACACTCAATTCCTACCTATTTTTATATATGCATTAGTGTTTTGAAACTAGTATGCATGGTAGGATTTTGATTTCAAAAGAAAAGTATTATGCTATGCTTAGAAAACCCTAGTAGTGTGTAGCTAATCCTGAACCTATTGATAGGATACTTTATTTCTTCTCTGCAACATCAAATGCCAAATGTTGTTTCATTGTTTTGATTGTGATGTTCTGAAAAGTGAAAATTAACAACCTTAATGAAACACCTGGGTGGATTGGTAATTGCTTGGTGGGCGGCTACTCAGGGCCACATTGTGGTTGTCATCGCCTGAGGGTGCTCACATGTTGAGTGGCTACTCAGGGCCACATTGTGGTTGTCATCGCCTGAGGGTGCGCAAATGTTGAGTGGCTACTCAGGGCCACATTGTGGTTGTCATCGCCCGAGGGTGCTCACATGTTGAGTGGCTACTCGGGGCCACATTGTGGTTGTCATCGCTGAGGGTGCACTTGTGGATGGCCACTCGGGATTAAAGAGATTATTATGTCATCCATGTTTTAGATAGCTTCCAGTGCAACCACAATACATTATGGGCTCTGTCTTGGCTAAGTACGTAGTGGGAAACCTCGCCTAGGGTACCGCCAGTGGGGGAATCAGGTACGGGCGGATCCGGTAGGTGGGGGGCTACTAAGGAAAAGCCGTAGTGACCTCGTCCTGGCCTTAATGAAGATGAAGAATTTTGGCAAAAAGGCTTGGTTGCGAATTGTGGGTAAAGAGCGCAACCTCTCGAGAGTTAAACCTAAGATCTTAGCCGTGTCCGGTTACGGACAATTTGAGCTCCTGGACAAGGAATGTACGGAAGAATCTCATCACCTTTTCTGAATGCATTTAAAATTTGTATCAACCTTTGAAAACTCATGGGAGATGTAACCATGTGATTATTCTAAAACCCATGGAGGTTTTAGCCATGGTGTGATTTCATAATGTCACTCAAAGATTTTCAAAAATGTTTTGTTTTAAATAAAATATAGGATAAAATTGGCTTTATGCAAATTGTGCCTAAACTCCACTAGCCAAATATCATGTAGATAGTCATGCCTAAAAACTGCCACCATATAAGTGTCATTTGCCAGTACATCATTGTACTGACCTCCATTCGTGGGGCTGCATATTCAAACGTGCGGGATTTTCGAGGAGAAGTACGTAGTAGGATCTCGAGTCTACATTCCAACATGACTGCCTGTGGCGCATGAAGATGATGGAGGCTCATTGCAATTTATATTTTCCGCTGTGTTTGCTCGCACTCTTTTATGTGTGCTAGTCCATGTGACTATGCAATTTGTAAGGTTTTACTTTACCCTCTGGATCAAAGATGTAGTAATTTGATACTATTGCAATGATTACTATATTTTGTAATGTGTGTGCTATCAGTGATCCCGGGAATAGCACGAGTATCTTACCTTTATTAAAGGTAGGGTGCTACGGTGAGCATGCAATATGTGCTCGAAGCACCGCTAGGTCCCCACCACCTCCTGCAGTGTCCGGGACATAAAGAATGTTTATGAGACTCGGGTAACTCGGTACTCCGAAATTCGGTGTGCCATCTTGTGCAGTTAAGAGGCGAGCTCCAAAAGCGTTTTGAGCACCACGACCCATGTGAGATGATGCGTGAGCTCAAACTTATCTTTGAGACTCATGCCCGTGGAGAGCTATGAGGCCTCGAAACAGTTCTTTAACCGCATGATGGAAGAGGGCAGCTCCGTTAGGTAGCACATGTTCGCCATGTCGGACATGCGAAGAAGCTCGATGACTTGGGGATTGTGATCCCTAACAAGTGGGTATTCATCGTGTCCTCCAATCTTTGCCACCAAGTTACAAGAACTTCGTGATGAACTACAACATGCGGAACATGAACAAAGAGTTACCTGAACTCTTCTCCATGCTGAAAGTCTGTGAAGTAGAAATAAAGAAGGAGAACCAAGTGTTGATGGTCAACAAGACCACCGTTTCAAAAAGCAGGGCAAGCCTAACAAGGGCAACTTCAAGAAGGGCGGAAAGTTGCGGCGCCTCGAGAAGCCTAAGGCTGGTCCCAAGCTTTGAGATCACTACTCGCCCGGGGAAGAGCACAGACGGGCGCACCAAATACTTGGCCGATTGAAGAGGCCACGCCAAGAAGAAAGGTATATTTGATATACATGTTATAGATGTCTATCTTCCTTTGGTTCTAGTAGTGCAGGTATTTGATCCAGTTGGTTGCTCTTGTAACTAAAGCAGGAGCGGAATGATACGTCTCAGCGTGTCGATAATTTCTTATGTTCCATGCCACATTATTGATGATATCTACATGTTTTATGCACACTTTATGTCATATTCGTGCATTTCTGGAACTAACCTATTAACAAGATGCCGAGGAGTTCTGTTTTCTTGTTTTGGTTTCGAAATCCTAGTAACGAAATATTCTCGGAATTGACGAAATCAACGCCCAGGTTCTATTTTGCCGGAAGCATCCGAGAACACGGAGCGCCGAGAGGGGCCACAGGCCCAGGATGATAGGCCGCGCGGCCCGAGCCCCGCGCGCCGCCTTATGGTGTCGTCGCCCTTCGACCTTCTCAGCCTTTCGCCTATAAGGTCCCCGACCTAAAAACCCCGAACGGAATAAGCCACGGTACGAGAAAAGTTCCCGAGCCGCCGCCGCGAAGCCAAGATAGGGGACGGAGTCTCTGTTCTCCGCAGGCGGACGGGAAATGCCAAGGCTTCTCATCGACACCGCTACCATCTCCACCGCCATCTTCATCACCGCTGCTGCTGCTCCCATGAGGAGGGAGTAGTTCTCCATCGAGGCTGGGGGCTCTACCGGTAGCTATGTGGTTCATCTCTCTCCTATGTACTTCAATACAATAATCTCATGAGCTGCCTTACATGATTGAGATTCATATGATGATGCTTGTAATCTAGATGTCATTATGCTAGTCAAGTGGGTTTTACTTATGTGATCTCCGGAGACTCCTTGTCCCACGTGTGTAAAGGTGACAGTGTGTGCACCGTGTGGGTCTCTTAGGCTATATTTCACAGAATACTTATTCAATGTTATGAATGGCGTAGTGAAGTGCTTATTCATATCTCTTTATGATTGCAATGTGTTTTGTATCACAATTTATCTATGTGCTACTCTAGCGATGTTATTAAAGTAGTTTTATTCCTCCTGCACGGTGTAATGGTGACAGTGTGCATCCGTGTTAGTACTTGGCGTAGGCTATGATTATGATCTCTTGTAGATTATGAAGTTAACTATTACTATGATGGTATTGATGTGATCTATTCCTCCTACATGGTGTGAAGGTGACAGTGTGCATACTATGCTAGTACTTGGTTTAGTCGTGTCGATCTTTCATGCACTCTAAGGTTATTTAAATATGAACATTCAATTGTGGAGCTTGTTAACTCCGGCATTGAGGGTTCGTGTAATCCTATGCAATGTGTTCATCATCCAACAAGAGAGTGTAGAGTATGCATCTATCTATTCATTATGTGATCAAGGTGAGAGTGTCCACTAGTGAAAGTCTAATCCTAGGCCTTGTTCCTAAATACGGCTATCGCTGCTTTGTTTACTTGTTTCTTTGCGTTACTATGCTTGTTTACTTCCTACAATATTACTACCATCAATGCACGACAAGCTATTTTCTGGAGCCATACTACCACTCATATTCATTCATACCACTTGTATTTCACTATCTCTTCGCCAACTAGTGCACCTATTAGGTGTGTTGGGGACACAAGAGACTTCTTGCTTGTGGTTGCAGGGTTGCATGAGAGGATATCTTTGACCTCTTCCTCCCTGAGTTCGATAAACCTTGGGTGATCCACTTAAGGGAAAACTTGCTGCTGTTCTACAAACCTCTGCTCTTGGAGGCCCAACACATCTCTACAAGTAGAAGCACCCGTAGACATCAAGCAATTTTCTCAGCCTGCCGGGAGGAAAGGTAAAAGGTACTCACACTACCTCGGCTACTAAGCTATTTTAAGCGCCATTGTAAGTACTCGAAGCTATTTCCTTTAGACTCTGCAATTGCGACATTTGGTTTCTTGTTTACACTAGTTAGGCATAATGGAAAACAACAAAAATATGAGAGATCTTTATGAACTTTATCTTGAATTAGGACATGATGTGTTTGAGGAAAGAATTAAGAAACCCATGGAACTTTATATGCATGCTAATGGGAATGTTATTACTATGAATGCTTTGAACACCATTGTTGCTAATGCTATGGAAAATTCTAAGCTTGGGGAAGTTGGTTTTGGTGAGCATGATATTTTTAGTCCCCCAAGCATTGAGGAGAAAATTTTCTTTGATGATACTTTGCCTCCTATATTTGATGATGAGAATAATAGTGATAGCTACTTTGTTGAATTTGCTCCCACTACAACTAATAAAATTGATTATGCTTATGTGGAGAGTAATAATTTTATGCATGAGACTCATGATAAGAATGCTTTATGTGATAGTTATATTGTTGAGTTTGCTCATGATGCTACTGAAAGTTATTATGAGAGAGGAAAATATGGTTGTAAAAATTTTCATGTTACTAAAACACCTCTCTATGTGCTGAATTTTTTTAAGCTACACTTGTTTTATCTTTCTATGCTTGTTGCATTATGCTTCTTGAACTTGTTTATTTACAAGATTCCTTTTCATAGGAAGCATGTTAGGCTTAAATGTGTTTTGAATTTGCCTCTTGATGCTCTCTTTTGCTTCAAATACTATTTCTTGCGAGTGCATCATTAAAGCTAAGCCCATCTTAATGGCTATAAAGAAAGAACTTCTTGGGAGATAACCCATGTGTTTATTTTACTACAGTAATTTTTGTTTTGTTAAGTCTTGGAACTTGTTTACTACTGTAGCAACCTCTCCTTATCATGTTTTTGTGCCAAGTAAAGTCTCTATGGTAAAGTTGATGCTAGATTTAGATTGCTGCGTGCAGCATTCTTTATGTCACGAATTTGACGGAAGTCTCGTAAAAAATCAAAAAAATCTGCAAATTTACGTGTGTGATCCTCAGATATGTACGCAACTTTCATTAGTTTTGAGTTTTTCCATTTGAGCAAGTTAAGTGCCCCTTTCAGGTTCGTGACAGATTCTGCCTTTTATTTCGCATTGCCGCTTTTGCTTTGTTGAATGGGTTTCTTTGTTCCATTAACTTTCAGAAGTTTTGTGCAATGTCCAGGTTTAAGAATGATTGTGTCACCTCTGAACATGTGAATTTTGATTATGCACTAACCCTCTAATGAGTTTGCTTGAAGTTTGGTGTGAGAAGTTTTCAAGGGTCAATAGAAGAGGGTGATATAATGTGATCGAGAAGAGTGAAAGGTCTAAGCTTGGGGATGCCCCGGTGGTTCATCCCTGCATATTTTATGAAGACTCAAGCATCTAAGCTTGGGGATGCCCAAGGCACCCCTTCTTCATCGACTTATCAGGTTTCTTCTAGTGAAACTATATTTTTATTCAGTCACATCTTATGTATTTTACTTGGAGCGTCGTGTGCTTTTATTTTCGTTTTGTTATTTTCATTCTCTGAATAAGTTCATCCTTGTGTGGGAGAGAGACACGCTCCGCTGGTTCATATGAACACATGTGTTCTTAACTTTTAATGTTCATGGCGAAGGTTGAACTCTTCGTTAATTGTTATATGGTTGGAAACAAAATGCTACATGTAGTAATTGGTAAAATGTCTTGGATAATGTGATACTTGGCAATTGTTGTGCTCATGTTTAAGCTCTTGCATCATATACTTTGCACCTATTAATGAAGAAATACATAGAGCTTGCTAAAATTTGGTTTGCATAATTGGTCTCTCTGAGGTCTAGATAATTTCTAGTATTGGGTTGAACAACAAGGAAGACGGTGTAGAGTCTTATAATGTTTACAATATGTCTTTTATGTGAGTTTTGCTGCACGGTTCATCCTTGTGTTTGTTTCGAATAACCTTGCTAGCCTAAACCTTGTATCGAGAGGGAATACTTCTCATGCATCCAAAATCCTTGAGCCAACCACTATGCCATTTGTGTCCACCATACCTACCTACTACATGGTATTTTTCGCCATTCCAAAGTAAATTGCTTGAGTGCTACCTTTAAACAATTCAAAGTTATTACCTCTTATTTGTGTCAATGTTTAATAGCTCATGAGGAAGTATGTGGTGTTTATCTTTCAATCTTGTTGGGAAACTTTCACCAATGGACTAGTGGCTTCATCCGCTTATCAATAATTTTGCAAAAAGTTGGCAATGGGATTCCAGTCCCAAATTAATTAACAAAAATAGACACTCCTCCATGGTATGTGATTGTTGGACGGCACCGAAGGGTTCAGTTAGTGGCAGAAAGCAAAGGTGGGGAGGAGTGTCATCATAATAAAACTAAAATAAAAAGACACTCCTTCATGGTATGAGATTGTTGGCAGGCACCGGGGATTCGGTTAGCCATGGTTTGTGAAAGAAAGGTTGGAAGGAGTGCCACACAAAAATAAAAATAAAATGGGAGCCGCTCTTTGAAGGTTTGTCTGGCAAAGGGGGTTAGAGTACCCACTATCATTCGTTGACAATACCAAACACCTCTCAAAATTTTACCTTTATGCTCTCTTTATGTTTTCAAAATAAAAGCTCTAGCACAAATATAGCAATCGATGCTTTCCTCTTTGAAGGACCTTTCTTTTACTTTTATTGTTGAGTCAGTTTACCTATCTCTCTCCACCTCAAGAAGCAAACACTTGTGTGTGTGCATTGATTCTTACATACTTGCTTATTGCATTTGTTATATTACTCTATGTTGACAATTATCCATGAGATATACATGTTACAAGTTGAAAGCAACCGCTGAAACTTAATCTTCCATTGTGTTGCTTCAATGTCTATACTTTAAATTATTGCTTTATGAGTTAACTCTTATGCAAGACTTATTGATGCTTGTCTTGAAGTACTATTCATGAAAAGTCTTTGCTTTATGATTCATTTGTTTACTCATGTCATTACCATTGTTTTGATCGCTGCATTCATTACATATGTTTACAATAGTATGATCAAGGTTATGACGGCATGTCACTTCAGAAATTATCTTTGTTATCGTTTCCTTGCTCGGGACGAGCAGAACTAAGCTTGGGGATGCTGATACGTCTCCAGACGTATCGATAATTTCTTATGTTCCATGCCACATTATTGATGATATCTACATGTTTTATGCACACTTTATGTCATATTCGTGCATTTTACGAACTAACCTATTAACAAGATGCCGAAAGTGCCAGTTCCTGTTTTACTGCTTGTTTTTGGTTTCGAAATCCTAGTAACGAAATATTCTCGGAATTGGACGAAATCAGCGCCTGAGTTCCTATTTTGCCCGGAAGCATCGAGAACAGGAGCGCGGAGGGGCCACACAGGACAGGATGATAGGCGGCGCGGCCCAGCCCTGACGCGCGCCGCCTTATGGTGTCGCGTCGCCTTCGACCTTCGCGCTCGCCTTTCGCGATATAAGGTCCACGACCTAAAAACCGACGGAATAAGCCACGGTACGAGAAAAGTTCCGGAGACGCCATCGCGAAGCCAAGATCTAGGGGACAGGAGTCTGTTAAACCGCTTGGTCGGGACGAAGTGCCCGGAAGGCTTCTCCATCGACACTGCTGCCATCTCCACCGCCATCTTCATCACCGCTGTTGCTCCCATGAGGAGGAGTAGTTCTCCATCGAGGCCGGGGCTGTCCGTAGCTATGTGGTTCATCTCTCTCCTATGTACTTCAATACAATAATCTCATGAGCTGCCTTACATGATTGAGATTCATATGATGATGATTGTAATCTAGATGTCATTATGCTAGTCAAGTGGGTTTTTACTTATATGATCTCCGGAGACTCCTTGTCCCACGTGTGTAAAGGTGACAGTGTGTGTGTGTGGGTCTCTTAGGCTATATTTCCCAGAATACTTATTCACTTGTTATGAATGGCGTAGTGAAGTGCTTATTCATATCTCTTTATGATTGCAATGTGTTTTGTATCACAATTTATCGATGTGCTACTCTAGCGATGTTATTAAAGTAGTTTTATTCCTCCTGCACGGTGTAATGGTGACATTGTGTGCATCCGTGTTAGTACTTGGCATAGGCTATGATTATGATCTCTTGTAGATTATGAAGTTAACTATTACTATGATGGTATTGATGTGATCTATTCCTCCTACATGGTGTGAAGGTGACAGTGTGCATGCTATGCTAGTACTTGGTTTAGTCGTGTCGATCTTTCATGCACTCTAAGGTTATTTAAATATGAACATTCAATTGTGGAGCTTGTTCTCCGGCATTGAGGGTTCGTGTAATCCTCATAATGTGTTCATCATCCAACAAGTGTAGAGTATGCATCTATCTATTCTGTTATGTGATCAAAGTTGAGAGTGTCCACTAGTGAAAGTCTAATCCTAGGCCTTGTTCCTAAATACTGCTATCGCTGCTTTGTTCTTGTTTCTACGTTACTACTGCTTGTTTACTTCCTACAATATTACTACCATCAGCTGCACGCCAGCAGCTATTTTCTAGCGCCATACTACTGCTCATATTCATTCATACCACTTGTATTTCACTATCTCTTCGCCGAACTAGTGCACCTATTAGGTGTGTTGGGGACACAAGAGACTTCTTGCTTTGTGGTTGCGGGGTTGCATGAGAGGATATCTTTGACCTCTTCCTCCCGAGTTCGATAAACCTTGGGTGATCCACTTAAGGGAAAACTTGCCGTTCTACAAACCTCGCTCTTTGGAGGCCCAACACTTCTACAAGAATGACACCGTAGACATCACGGAATAAACGAAGCCTGCAAGGGACGGTGACGATGCGCGTTGGAAATGGATCCAAGGTCGATGTGATCGCCGTCGGCACGCTCCCCTACATCTACCTTCGGGATTAGTTTTAAACCTTAATAATTGTTATTTGGTACTGCGTTGAGCATGAACATTATATCCGGATCTTGTTTGATGCAAGACGGTTATTCGTTTAAGTCTGAGAATAATGGTTGTTCGATTTATATGACTAATGTCTTTTATGGCCATGCACCTGAGATGAATGGTTTATTCTTGTTAAATCTCGATAGTAGTGATACACATGTTCATAACATTGATGCTAAGCGAATTAAATTGAATGATAATTCTACTTATATGTGGCACTGTCTTTGTCATATTGGAGTGAAGCGCATGAAGAAACTCCATTCAGATGGACTTCTTGAGTCACTTGACTTTGAGTCACTTGACAGATACGAAGCATGTCTAATGGGAAAAATGACTAAGACTCCATTTTCTGGTACAATGGAGCGAGCTACGGACTTATTGGAAATCATACATACCGATGTGTGCGGACCAATGAGTGTAGCATCGCGCGGTGGTTATCGTTATGTTCTAACCTTCACGGATGATCTGAGTAGATATGGGTATATTTACTTTATGAAACACAAGTCCGAGACTTTTGAGAAGTTCAAGGAATTCCAAAGTGAAGTAGAAAATCAACGTAACAAAAAGATTAAGTTTCTGCGTTCTGATCGCGGAGGCGAATATATGAGTTATGAGTTTGGCATGCATTTAAAGAAATGCGGTATACTTTCACGATTGACACACCGGGAACACCACAGCGCAATGGTGTGTCCGAACGTCGTAATCGAACTCTCTTAGATATGGTTCGTTCTATGATGTCTCTTACAGATTTGCCATTATCGTTTTGGGGCTATGCTTTAGAGACAGCCGCATTCACTTTAAATAGGGCACCATCTAAATCCGTTGAAACGACACCGTATGAATTATGGTTTGGGAAGAAACCTAAGCTGTCGTTCCTTAAAGTTTGGGGTTTCGATGCTTATGTAAAGAAGTTACAACACGACAAGCTAGAACCCAAAGCGAGAAATGCGTCTTCATAGGATACCCTAAAGAAACAATTGGGTATACTTTCTATCACGGATCCGAAGGCAAAATCTTTGTTGCCAAGAACGGATCCTTTCTTGAAAGGAGTTTCTCACTAAAAAGTGACTGGAAGAAAAGTAGAACTCGGCAGGTTGATGAACCTTCTCTCATAGATCTAGGAGTAGCGCAGTCCGGAAGAAATTCTGTGCAGCACAGAGTAGAGAAGGCAAATGATGATGATCATGAAACCGAACGGGGAAGCTGTGAACCTCGGGGATCGAACGAGGGAACGTACCACTCTGATTGGTATGATCCCTGTCTAAATGTCATGATTGTGGACAGCAATGATGAGGACCCTGCGACGTATGAAGAAGCGATGATGAGCCCAGATTCTAACAAATGGCAAGAAGCCATGAAATCCGAAATGGGATCCATGTATGATAACAAAGTATGGACTTTGGTAGACTTGCACGTAGCCGCAGCGCTGTCGAGAATAAATGGATCTTCGAGAAACGGATATGGTAATATTACTGTCTATAAAGCTCGACTTGTGCAAGTTTCCGACAAATTCAAGGAGTTGACTACGATGAGACTTTCTCACTGTAGCGAAGCTAAAGTACGTGAGGATTTTGTTAATAGCTGCATTTTGATTATGAGATTTGGCGAGATGGATGTCAAACGGCGTTCCTTAATGGAGACATTGAGGAAGAGTTGTATATGGTACAACCCAAGGTTTTGTCGATCTGAAAATGCTAACAAGGTATGAAAACTTCAGCGTTCCATTTATGGTGAAGCAAGCATCCGGAGTTGGAACCTACGCTTTGATAGAGTGATCAAAGACTTCGGTTTATACGGACTCATGGTGAGGCCTGTATTTACAAGAAAGTGAGTGGGAGCTCGTAGCGTTCCTGATATTATATGTGGATGACATATTATTGATTGGGAATGATATAGAACTATTAAGCAGCGTTAAAGGTTATTTGAACAAGTCTTTTTCAATGAAAGACCTTGGTGAAGCAGCATACATTTTAGGCATCAAGATTTATAGAGATAGATCAAGACGCCTAATAGGCCTTTCACAAAGTACATATCTGGACAAGATTCTAAGAAGTTTAGAATGGATGAAAGCAAGAAAGGGTTCTTGCTATGTTGCCAGGTAAGGTCTTGAGTAAGACTCAAGGTCCGGCTACGGCAGATGAAAGAGAGGATGAGCAAGATTCCCTATGCTTCGGCAGTAGGCTCTATCATGTACGCCATGTTTGTACTAGACCGGATATCGCACATCTTTGTTAGTTTGACCAGAGATATCAAAGTGATCCAGGCATTGGAACACGGACAGCGGTCAAGAATATCCTGAAGTACTTGAAAAGACTAAGGATATGCTTCTTTGTTATGGCGGTGACGAAGAGCTCGTTGTAACCGATTACACCGTACAAGGTTGGAACCGACCTGATGACTCCTAAGTCTCAGTTGGGTACGTGTTTATATTGAATGATGCGGCAGTAAGCTGGTCCAAGCAATGCACGGTGGCAAAATCTTCAACAAAATCTGAATATAGCGGCTTCGGAGGCTTCGGAGGCGGTATGGATGAAGAGGTTCATTGTTGAGCTTGGTGTGGTTCTAGTGCATTGGACCCGCTGGTCATTTTGTGACAACACGGGTGCCATCGCCAATGCAAGGAAGGGTCACACAAGAAGCTGAAGCATATCAAGCTGCGTTTTCATTCGATTAGCGAGTACATCGAAGATGGTGAAGTAGAGATTTGCAAAGTACACGGATCTGAATGTTGCCATCCGTTGACTAAAGCTCTCCCAGGGGCAAAGCATGACCAACACCAGAATGCCATGGGTGTTAGGTACCTTACAATGTAATCTAGATTATTGACTCTAGTGCAAGTGGGAGACTGTTGGAGATATGCCCAGAGGCAATAATAAAGTGGTTATTATAATATCTTTGTGTTTATGATAAATGTTTATATACCATGCTATAATTGTATTAACGAAACATTGATACATGTGTGTTATGTAAACAACAAGGAGTCCCTAGTAAGCCTTTTGTATAACTAGCTTGTTGATTAATAGATGATCATGGTTTAAGTGATCATGAACATTGGATGTTATTAATAACAAGGTTATGTCATTAGTTGAATGATATAATGGACACACACCCAAATGAGCGTAGCATAAGATCAAGTCATTAAGTTCATTTGCTATAAGCTTTCAATACATAGTTGTCTTAATCCTTCGACCATGAGATCATGTAAATCACTTACCCTGGAAGGTACTTTGATTACATCAAACATCATTGCGTAAATGGGTGACAATAAAGGTGGGATTAAGTATTTGGAAAGTGTGAGTTTGAGGCATATGGATCAACGGTGGGATTTGTCCATCTGATGACGGATAGATATACTCTGGGCCCTCTCGGTGGAATGTCATCCAATTAGCTTGCACATGAATAGTTCATAAGAGATCACATACCACGGTACGAGTAAAGAGTACTTGTCGGTAACGAGGTTGAACAAGGTATGGAGATACCGATGATCGAACCTCGAACAAGTAAAATATCGCGAGACAAAAGGAATCGGCATCGTATGTAAATGGTTCAATCGATCACTAAGTCATTGATGGCGTGTAACTCACACGTTCGTTGGGAACCCCAAGAGGAAGGTATGATGCGCACAGCAGCAAGTTTTCCCTCAGAAAGAAACCAAGGTTTAATCGAACCAGGAGGAGCCAGAAGCACGTTGAAGGTTGATGGTGGCGAAATGTGATGCGGCGCAACACAGGATTCGGCACCAACGTGGAACCTGCACAACACAGCAAATTACTTTGCCCCAACGAAACATGAGGTTGTCAATCTCACCCTTCTTTGTAACAAAGGATTAACCGTATTGTGTGGAAGATGATTGTTTGCAAGAAAACGGTAAAATAAGTATTGAGTAGATTGTATGCGATGTAAAGAATAGGGCAGGGGTCCACAGTTCACTAGAGGTGTCTCCACCAAGATAAAAGCATGTTGGGTGAACAAATTACAGTCGGGCAATTGACAAATAGAGAAGGGCATAACAATGCATATACATGATATGATAAATATAGTGAGATTTAATTGGGCATTACGACAAAGTACATAGACCGCCATCCATGCATCTATGCCTAAAAGTCCACCTTCGGGTTATCATCCGAACCCCATTAGGTATTAAGTTGCAAAGCAACGGACAATTGCATTAAGTATGGTGCGTAATGTAATCGACAACTACATCCTTAGACATAGAATCAATGTTTTATCCTAGTGGCAACAGCACATCACAACCTTAGAACTTTATGTCACTGTCCCGGTGTCAATGAAGGCATGAACCCACTATCGAGCATAAATGCTCCCTCTTGGAGTTAAGAGCAAAAACTTGCCAGAGCCTCTACTAATAACAGAGCATGCAAGATCATAAACAACACATAAACAATAGATTGAGAATCACCATAACATAGTATTCTCTATCCATCGATCCAAACAAACACAACATATAGTATTAGGATAGATGATCTTGATCAAGTTAGGCAGCTCACAAGATCCAACAATGAAGCACAATGGAGAAGACGACCATCTAGCTACTGCTATGGACCCATAGTCAGGGGTGAACTACTCACTCATCACTCCGGAGGCGACCATGGCGGTGTAGAGTCTCGGGAGATGAATCCCCCTCTCCGGCAGGGGTGCGAGACGTCTCCTGATCCCCGAGATGGGATTCGCGGCGGCGCGTCTGGAAGGTTTCCGTCGTGGCTCTCGATGTTTGGGGTTTCGCGACGGAGGCTATTTGTAGGCGGAAGGGCGAGGTCGAGGCGGCACGAGGGCCCACACCATAGGTCGGCGCGGCCGGGGCACGGGCCGCGCCGCCTTGTGATGTCGCCACCTCGTGGCCCCACTGACTCTCCTTCGGTCTTGGAAGCTTCGTGCAAAAACAGGACCACTGGCGTTGATTTCGTCAATTCCGAGAATATTTCGTTACTAGGATTTCTGAAACCAAAAACAGAAAACAGCAAACTGGCTCTTCGGCATCTTGTTAATAGGTTAGTTCCGAAAAATGCGTAAATACGACATATAATGTGTATAAAACATGTAGATATCATCAATAATGTAGCATGGAACATAAGAAATTATCGATACGTTGGAGACGTATCGGCATCCCCAAGCTTAGTTCTGCTCGTCCCGAGCAGGTAAAACGATAACAAAGATAATTTACTAAGTGACATGCCATCATAATCTTGATCATATTATTTGTAAACATATGTAATGAATGCAACGATCAAAACAATGGTAATGACATGAGTAAACAAATGAATCATAAAGCAAAGACTTTTCATGAATAGTACTTCAAGACAAGCATAAATAAGTCTTGCATAAGAGTTAACTCATAAAGCAATAAATCAAAGTAAAGGTATTGAAGCAACACAAAGGAAGATTAAGTTTCAGCTTTGCTTTCAACTTATAACATGTATATCTCATGGATATTGTCAACATAAAGTAATATAACAAGTGCAATATGCAAGTATGTAGGAATCAATGCACAGTTCACACAAGTGTTTGCTTCTTGAGGTGGAGGGAGATAGGTAAACTGACTCAACAATAAAAGTAAAAGAAAGGTCCTTCAAAGAGGAAAGCATCGATTGTATTTGTGCTAGAGCTTTTATTTTGAAAACATGAAACAATTTTGTCACGGTAGTAATAAAGCATATGAGTTATGTAAATTATATCTTACAAGTTGCAAGCCTCATGCATAATGTACTAATAGTGCACGCCTACTTAGCTTGGACTACCGGATCTTGGCAATGCCATGTTTCAACCAAGTGTCACAAAGGGGTACCTCCATGCCGCTGTACAAAGGTCTAAGGAGAAAGCTCGCATTTTGGATTTCTCGCTTTTGATTATTCTCAACTTAGAAATCCATACCGGGACAACATGGACAACAGATAATGGACTCCTCTTTAATGCATAAGCATGTGGCAATAATTATTATTCTCATATGAGATTGAGGATATATGTCCAAACTGAAACTTCCACCATGATTCATGGCTTTAGTTAGCGGCCCAATGTTCTTCTCTAACAATATGCATGCTCCAACCATTAAGATGGTAGATCCTTCAGAAAACGGACATGCATAGCAACTCACATGATATTCAACAAAGAATAGTTGATGGCGTTCCCCGAAGCATGGTTATCGCACAACAAGCAACTTAATAAGAGATAAAGTGCATAAGTACATATTCAATACTACGATAGTTTTAAGGCTATTTTGTCCCATGAGCTATATATTGCAAAGGTGAATGATGGAATTTTAAAGGTAGCACTCAAGCAATTTACTTTGGAATGGCGGAGAAATACCATGTAGTAGGTAGGTATGGTGGACACAAATGGCATAGTAGTTGGCTCAAGGATTTTGGATGCATGAGAAGTATTCCCTCTCGATACAAGGTTTAGGCTAGCAAGGTTATTTGAAGCAAACTCAAGGATGAACCGGTGCAGCAAAACTCACATAAAAGACATATTGTAAACATTATAAGACTCTACACCGTCTTCCTTGTTGTTCAAAACTCAATACTAGATATTATCTAGACCTTAGAGAGACCAAATATGCAAACCAAATTTTAGCAGGCTCTATGTATTTCTTCATTAATGGGTGCAAAGCATATGATGCAAGAGCTTAAAAATGAGCACAACAATTGCCAAGTATCACATTATCCAAGACATTTTAGAATTACTACATGTAGCATTTCCCAATTCCAACCATATAACAATTTAACGAAGAAGAAACTTCGCCAAGAACATTATGAGTAAAGCCTAAGGACATATTTGTCCATATGCAACAGAGGAGCGTGTCTCTCTCCCACAAAGTGAATGCCAGGATCCATTTTATTCAAACAAAAACGAAAACAAAAACAAACCGACGCTCCAAGTAAAGAACACAAGATGTGACTGAATAAAAATATAGTTTCAGGGAGGAACCCGATGATGTTGTCGATGAAGAAGGGGATGCCTTGGGCATCCCCAAGCTTAGACGCTTGAGTCTTCTTAAAATATGCAGGGGTGAACCAGGGGGCATCCCCAAGCTTAGAGCTTTCACTCCTCTTGATCATAGTATATCATACTCCTCTCTTGACCCTTGAAAACTTCCTTCACACCAAACTTCAAGCAAACTCATTAGAGGGTTAGTGCACAATTAATAATTCACATGTTCAGAGGTGGCACAATCATTCTTTACACTTCTGGACATTGCATAAAGCTATTGGACATTAATGGATCAAAGAAATTCATCCAACATAGCAAAAGAGGCAATGCGAAATAAAAGGCAGAATCTGTCAAAAACAGAACAGTCCGTAAAGACGAATTTTAAAATGGCACCAGACTTGCTCAAATGGAAAAACTCAAAACTAATGAAAGTTGCACATATCTGAGGATCACGCTCGTAAATTGGAAGATTTTTTCGAATTTTCTACAGAGACTTGTGCCCAGATTCGTGACAGAATGCTGTTTCTGCGCGGCGATCCCAAATATAACATCAACTTTGACATAGAAACTTTACTTGGCACAAAAACATGATAAGGAGAGGTTGCTACAGTAGTAAACAACTTCCAGGACTCAACAAAACAAAAAAATTGTTGTAGTAAAATAAACACATGGGTTATCTCCCAAGAAGTGCTTTCTTTATAGCCATTAAGATGGGCTCAGTAATTTTAATGATACTCTCGCAATAAATAAGAGTTGAAGCAAAAGAGAGCATCAAGAAGCAAATTCAAAACACATTTAAACCTAACCCACTTCCTATGAAAAGGAATCTTGTACACAAATAAATTCATGAAGAACAAAGTGACAAGCATAGAAAAGCAACACAAGTGCAATTTCAAGATTCTCAACATAAAGAGGGGAGACTTAATATTATTAAGATGCATATAACCATGTTTCCCTCTCTCATAATAATTTTCAGTAGCATCATGAACAAATTCAACGATATAACTATCACATAAAACATTCTTGTCATGAGCCACATTGTAACACCCCAAATTTCAATAAAAAGAAAGTTAGAGAATTCCAGAGAGCAAAATTTCAAACCAACAAAAACTTTTCTTTTGCATATAGTACCATGCATAGGACTTGTGCATTTGAGTGATATGCCATGATGATTGTTATTACTTGTATTTTGATGTGCTCTAAAATCCTAGAGTGATCATATGAAGATCACCAACCAAATAAATCAAAGAGGAAGAAAATCAAATAAAAGGCAAAACCCTAAAAACCTCACATATGCCCTATGGCATTTTTATAAATTTTGACCCTAGACCTATTTGGTCTTCACCATTAGTTGAATAATGTTGTTAAACACTTATTACAACTTTTGGAATCAAGGGTTCACAATTCAAAGGAATTTCAAACACTTTTCCCACTCACATGTGATGATGACCAAATCTGCCAATTTTAGTCTGATCACCACTTTGAGCCCCTGCAATTCAATTTTCCCAAACCAATATTTGCTAACTCTTTGCACCATTTCAAAGTCAAACTCAAGGTGAACAACTTTGATGAAGACCACCCTGCCAAATTCATCTTTGATCACTAGCTATGCTCGTCCAAAGTTGCAACTTTTTAATAAGTTCAACAATCTCCCCTTAGCCATTTTGGCCAAAATTTGAAATCTAATTTTTCCACCACCACCCCCATTCATCTCTGGTCAATTACAACTTATCCCAACACTCACTTTTCAAAAAGGTTCACCATTTGAATTATTTCAAATTTGGACATTTTTGTGAATTCCAAAATTGGGCACTATTTGCAACTATTGCAAATAGTGATCTACCTCACCTAATTGAAACCAAAGCTATACTACCTTGTTCCCTGGTCCCCTTAAACCATCAAGGCCACATAGTGGAGCTAAGGAGGAGGAGCTAGAGTGCATGTGGCCATGCCGGCCATGGCATCACCATGCCGAGCCTCCCCCTCTCTCCCTTGCTTACCAACCCTGGCCCCCTCGCCACAGCACGCCACCACACTGCCTAGCCTCGCCTAGCACAGCCCGGTCGAGGAGGAGCTCGACATTGGCCGGACGACGCGCGCCCACACACGCCTGGACGCCGCTCGCGTCGCGCGTGTGCCCGACGCGGACACACACTGGCCACGTGCCGCGCCACCACCCCGAGCACGCCCTGGCCCCCCTGACTAGCCGTTGAGCACGCACGCGCCACCGGGACGCCGCCACGCCTCGACCACGACCGTGCCGCCGCGCGGAGACGGCAGCGCGATCCGCGACCACACGGCGGACTGGAAGCAATGCTTCGCCATACCACGCCGCCCGACCAAGCCAACACCTCCCCTAGCCTCGCACAGACGAGGAGAACCGTGCACCCTCGCCTAGCCCACAGCTCGCCGGAACCGCCGCACCTCGGTCGACTTCTTCACGGCCACGCGGCACCCTTGGCCATCTATAAATACGGCGTTCCCTGACGAAGCTGAGCACACCATCTCGTTCACCATCCTCCACTGCTTCTCCTCCCAACCACTCGCTCGATTGTCGCCGGAGCTGCTCCAATTTGAAGATCGGGCCCGCCAGTACCTCACCTCGCCTCGATTGGAGCCGATCCGAGGAGTGGCGGTACCAGGAGAACCACCGTCTTCCACATCTACATCACCACACTGCCAGCCACCGCGGGAGCCCTGGTTAGCTCTCCCACCCCCTAGGCTCGCCCCAGAACCTCTACTTCTCGCCGGAGAAGACGACCGTGCGCCGTTGGATTGCCTTCTAATCCAACGCGCCACGTCGCTCGTACCGTTTCGGGTTTTAAACGCCGCGACATGCGGGACCCTCTGTCGGGCAGCCGCGTTTGGACCGTGGCTGGGCTGGCCTTGGGCCTGGTTATTCGTTTGGCCCGTTAAGATTTTCCCGCCGGCCCTTTAATTCAAACTTCATTTAAATAATTTATTTGAATTACCCCACTGAACCCAACTTTGAAATTGCATAGGAATTGTTTGGCTTGGCCAAATTTAGCAAATTTTATATATTTGGAAAGCTAGGGAAATTATCTACAATATGCCACTGGTCTCAAGACCAGATTCGTTGTAGAATTAATTCGATAAAAATAACAAGGCAGGGACTTTTCCCTACTCAAATAATTATTAAAAATTAAATAAAATAGATATTAAGTTAATTCCAACTCCAGTAGTTCACATATTACTTACACTAATTGATTATGCAATAAAATGGTGTGGTCATCTTGCATGATCATGCCCTAGTTTAAGTAGTGGACAATATGGCTATTTTCTCTAAGTGATATTGTCCTAAAATATTATGCAAAACATATGAGGTGTCATACCTCATTTAAATCTTGTCTCAAATGAGTTCATGTGATGTTTGGACCCCTGGACCAAACTCTCTTATATGAATTACTTGGAGATTTAAAGCATGTGTAGTATTATTAAATGGCATGAGGTGGTTTACCTCATTTAAATTGTTTTCTCAAGTGATGATCATGAATGGTGGACTTAGGTTAATAGAAAATTCATGATTGTTTACTGAGAAATTAAATCTTAAGAATATTTCAATGAGGGGAAATTATTCCTCAAGAACTTTTATGGAAACTATCATTTACACATGTAATGAGAGGAAATTATTTTCTTCTCAAACAACACAACCAATGCATCTTAATTAAATTCTTGGTGTGTGCCTAGAATAGTTTGTGTGATTATATGTGTGTTGGAATAGCCATTGAATTAGTGAGTAATTATACCTCGTATTCCAATTTAGACGCTAGTACCGGAGAATACCCGGAAGAGGAAGGTTGCTACCCAGAAGAGGAGGAGGAACAGTTTGAGAACTACCAAGGCAAGCTAATATTCTTGCAAGTGCAAAGTCCTACCAAGTACAAGGCACTCTCATCTTTTCTTATGAAGCATAAGCCTATCCCAAGTTTTACTACAAGTTTTAATTGCAAGCTTTATGGCTTTGATTTATTAAAGTACTTTTTGATTCATGATTCAATGGGGTTAAAGCTAGATTAGTACAAGAGTATCAAAATTAGCCTAGAAGCAAAGCAATATACTTAGCACCCTTCATCTCTAGATGCTAGTGCTAAATTAAAAAGGACTACTCTAGGTGGGAATATGTGTGGTGAAACAATGATGGTGAAATGAACTTTGAAGGTGAATATGACCAAGAGAAGATAGTGATTTTTGGATATAAAACTAATATTGGCTTGGATGCGATACCTTTCCAATTCATTAGTACCCCCACAATACCTGATTATGGGTAAAGGCTTAACTAGAAGTTTATGTACTTTAGTATGGGTTCCCTCTAAACACACATCATAGGGGTTATGCCGAGGCTGCCTCCGTTGTTGATGAATGATGTGAATTGAAGGTGAATTGTACGGCCAAGCCCTGTGGTTCCAGGATGACAGTTGGTCATCACTGGGGAGAAGCTCATGGGGAGAGGTGCTCATACTAACGTTTGTAAATGAAAGGTTATGGTTGATGATCCGCGTACTGTGTTACGATGATTCGGGGTTATCCCGACGGATGAAATCAAATGTTGTGGCACAAGTGTGCAACCTCTGCAGAGTAAATCTATTCGAATAGCCGTGTCCACGGTTACGGACAATTGGGAGGGCCATACAGTTTCCAATATTAGCACTTTAGAACTGTTGATGAAATGGTTGAAGGTGACTTGGGTTTTTGAATCACAACAATGTTGTGGGAATGACACTGATGTTCCCACTTGAGTTAGTTAGTACAGGAAGAGTCTTTATTTCAAATACTTGTGAACCAAAACTGGCTTTATGCAAAAGAAACTAGAGCTTAGTACCCCCTTACTAGAATTGTCTAGCACTTACTTTAGTATTAGTTTGCGAGTACTTAAAGTACTCACGGCTTTGTCCCTGGCTATTCAAATGGCCAGAGTATGAAGATGAACAGAGTTACCAAGAGGAGGACCAGCAGGACGCTTACGACAACTAGGAGTTTTCTGACGTCAAGCGTTGGCCTGTGGACTAGAGAGTCCTTGTATCTTACGCTTCCGCTATGTTGAACTATGAACTGGTGTTTGTTCGTTGATCAATAGATCAACTATTCGTGTAATATGGATGATGTGATTCCAGAATTGTAAGACTTATGGTTTGTAATAAATAATGACTGTGATACTTAGCTATTATATCTCGCAACAACAATATTCCTGGGATTGCGATGAATGATATAATAGGCATCTGGACTTAAAAATCCGGGTGTTGACAAGTTGGTATCAGAGCCATTGTTTGACCTTAGAAAACCTTAGTTAGAATGGGCGTTCATAAAAACTTAACTTTGAAATCAAAATGAAGCAAATATTTGTGAAAACTTACCATACTCTTGTCTTTGAAGCTTTTTCCAAAAATTGGTGATAACATGCTCTTTCTTGTTTCAATATACTTAAAAGTTTGCCACACTTAGTCACTCACTAATGTACTCCTCCATTTTTTTTTTCACTTTCAGATGGAGCCGAATGAACCCCTCAACACCAAGTTCTACCAGCTTGGGAATGGTGGAGAGTTGATCTTTGAGCACGACCTCAACGCGCTCTCTGACTTTCTTGGACGTCCTCACCCCGAGTTCCACGGGATCCAGGTGAACGACCAGGTCGGAGGCGAGTTGCGGTGGATCATCACCGCCGAAGGAGGCTGGAGCCTCCCACCCGGAGAGGACCTTTCTCCTTGCGCGAGAGCAACTGGCTCGATGGTCTTGCGCGTGGACTTCAGGAGGCACTCGCACGCCTCTGTGGATAGAACGTGGTGCGCATGCCGTCCGCTTCGCACCTCGTGAGGCGTGATGCTATGGGTGTGCCTATGGGCTGCAGCACCCACAGTGAGAGCACCACATGAGCATCTGGACTACATGTTGTACCACACTCAGAAGGAGTTAGACAACTCCCGTGCGTCGCGAACCAGACTCACCTCGCACTGATCACGCATGGCGACGCCATATCAACATCTGTCCCGGGGCCAAACAAGCTTCGCCTGAAGTGCGCGAAGAAGGATGTCACCATTACACGCCTTCGCGCACGAGATAGCATCACTTGAGGCCACGGTCAAGGCTCGGGAGGAACAGCTGATGGAGATAGAGGAAGACGAGGTCGGTATCGATCTTCAGGGAGGAGGGCGCCTTCTGAGTGACGACGACGACTTCGAGGAGGACGAGTTCACTGAGGAGGAGGACTACGCGTTCCTGGAGCCAGGACCTGACGATGTCATCCCCATCGACATCGAGGATGAGGGTAGCCGCACTTGAGCACGTATGTAGGTGTGAGTTGTATCCCGTCCCATGTATCGTAGCTTGAAGGGTTCTTAAAACCCTGAGTATGAGTGTGTTGTTCCATCCTTTGTATCGTAGCCTGAGCAATGGTTCTTAAAACCATGGAAGGATGGTATGCTAGTTTGTAATGTGTTATGTGGAATGAATGGATGTGTGTTTATCATCAAAAGCATGCAAGTTTTTTTTTACAAGTTGATTAAATGCATCCAAAATAAACCTTAGACATTTCCCTCTTATCTTATAATCTTCTATATATTCAGATGGCCCCTCCCAATCGCAACAACAACGACGCCATGATGCAACTGCTGCAAACCCTGCTTCAAGACAGGGAGACTGAAAGGGCTGAACGTCAAGCCAACATTGCCGCACTGCAAAACCTTGCTCACCAAGGCCATGGGAATCATGATCACCCCGGGTCCAAACTCAAGAACTTCCAGAACACCAATCCTCCGGTGTTCAGCAAGACTGAGGAACCCCTTGACGCCGACGATTGGCTCCAGACTATGGAGAACAATCTGGAGGTAGCCGGAGTGGAAGCCAACGAGAAAGTTCTGTTTGCCACCCACTATCTCGCTAGACCAGCCCGCGCTTGGTGGACCAGCACTCGTGCCATGAACGGAGGTCAAGTCATGACTTGGGCAGACTTCAAGCTCAAGTTCAGCAAGTACCATGTGCCCCGGGTCTGATCAAGAAGATGAGGGATGAGTTCGTGAACTCAAGCAAGGCCGGATGACGGTGGTAGAATGCCGCGACAGTTCCGACTCTCAAGGTACGCCCCGAGACGACACACCAGAAAGGCGGGGAGATTCCTCAACGGTGCGCATGATGAGATGCAGATGTCCTTGTCAACATACCCTTCGCAGACCTAGAAGCCCTAGTGGACTCTGCCATCCAGATGGAAGGCAAACTCAACCAAGCCAATGAGAATCGCAAGCGCCGAATGATGCACCAGTGGGCCAGTCATGCCCTAAGTATCGCCCAGCTCAAGTGGGTTTCACTCCGGAAACACCTTAAACCCCCGGAGACTTCACGCCGGGTTATCAAAACCGGAGTGGAGGAAACCCCAGCCGGAGGCCACCACAACAACAACCACAACTACCAGAACCACACCAACAACTTCAGCAACGCTCGAGCCCCCAACACCAACAACAACAACACCAACACCGCCCCAAGGACTGGGAGCAACGCCATTCCTGTTGCGACCAAGGACAAGACCACCATCACTTGCTATGAGTGTGGAGTAACGGGGCACTACTCCAACGAGTGTCCCAAGAGGCTCGCCAAGCTCGCAGTGCAACAGCTGTCACCAACTGCAGCGTGTCTGGCAAAAGTTTGCCCAACAACTGCATGGTGGCCGTCTCTTCCACATGTCGAAGAAGCTCGGAAGCACAGATGTGTACTGGGTATGTTTCTGTTAATTCAGTACTTGCCGAGTGTTTGATTCGGAGCATCTCATTCCTTTGTCACCGAAGATTTTGCATCCACCAGTAAAATTCAACCTATCAGCTTGAAACATGTTATGATAGTTCAAATCCCGGATCAACCACCAAAGCCAGAAAATTTTGCAAAAATGTACCCATCAAAATCCATGGCGTGAGACTTACCAACCTGATTATTCTGGGAACCAAAGGTTTTGGTAAATACGGAATGAATGGATGGCAAAAACAATGGTGATTGATGTGCCAAGAAAGCCATCACCATGACCAGCGAACCGGTATCCTAGTAGAACACACGAAAGATTACCCGGAAATTTACCAACCAGGTATAGCCAAACCAACACCGGATCAAATCGGGGGTCGTATGCCGTCTCGATGTTTTCCAGTCTACCAGTATGCCCCGGATCGGGATATCGAGTTTATCATTGAGTTAATCCTGGAACCGGACCTATAGCCCAGAGAGCCTATCATGAACCAGAGCGGTAGTTGAAGAAACAACTAGATGAGCTTTTAGCCAAGTCGATCCGACCAAGTGCGTCGCCTTGGAGATCCCGTTTATTTGTGGACAAGAAAGATGGTGCCATCGATTATGTACGGACTATCGTAAGCTTAACGATGTCACCATCAAAAACAAATACCCCTGCCAAAGATAGAAGACCTGTTTGATCAGTTGTTGGTGCTGTGTTCTCTAAGATTGATCTTAGGACTGGTTATCATCAGTGAAGATCCGTGCATCGGATATCCCCATGCCTTCACCACCATATGGACTGTATGAGTACAATGTCATGTCGTTTGGATTAACCAATGCTGCTTATTTCATGAACCTCATGAATAAGATTTTCATGAACTTCTTGGATAAGTTTGTTGTTGTTTTTATCGATGACATCCTTATCTATTCCGAAACCGAAGAAGAACATGAGCAACACCTGGAAGCTGTTCTAGATACCTGGGAACATCGTACGCTAAGTTTAGCAAATGTGAGTTTTGGCTGAAAGTAGGATTCTGGACACATCTTGTCTGCAGGAGGTATTGCGTAGACCCCGCCAAGATCAAAACAGAAAGAATGAAAGCCCCATAGGTGATGTCAGCCTTTGAGATTGTTTGGATACTACCGTAGGTTTGTTGAAGGATTTTCCGATGTACCCGACCCATGACCTGTTGAAAAAGGATAAGAAGTTTGAATGGACGGAGAAGTGTGAGGAAAGTTTCAGACTTGAAAAACTAGATGACCACAGCCCCAATCCTAATCATGCGGATATCACCAAACCCTTTGATGTCTGTGATGCGTCCAAGATTGGTCTTGGATGTGTGATCTGGAAGGCAAGGTGATCTCATACTGTCCCGGCAACTAAAGCAACATGAGAAGAACTATCCAACCCACGACCTCGAACTTGCAGCTGTAGTCTTAGCCTTGAAAGTGTGGCGTCATTACCTCATGGGTAATCGATGCGAGATCTATTCGATCACAAAAGCACGAAATACATTTTCACCGAAAGAACTAAACATGAGGAGAGGAGATGGTTAGAATTGATAAAAGACTATGATATGGAAATCCATTACCACAAAAAAGCCAATGTATGATCTGCCTGAGTAGATGCTGTCGGTTAAACTCCATGATAGCCTCAGAACAACCAGCCTACACAAATTTGGCAGTTCAGATGGAGCTAGTCGATGAAGGATTCCTAGCCAGCATAGAGCTTCAGCCCACTTGATTGGTCAGATCAAGGAAGCCCGGAAAATGCCAGCATTGACGGAATCAAGAACCATTGACGGGAAAGCGCGGGATTCATTGTAGATGATGAAGGAGTTCTTTGGTACAAAGAACGCCTGTGCGTACCATCGGACTCAGAGTTGAAGCAAGTCATTCTCGGAAGCCCATGATACCCTATACTCGATCCACCCCGGCGGTACTAAGATGTACCGATTTGAAGGAACAATTGGTGGCATGGAATGAAGAGAGAATTGGAAGCTACATCGCCAAGTGTGACATCGTCGGCGAGTCAAGGCGAACATCGACCCGCAGGACTGCTGCGTTGCGATTCCGGAATGGAAGTGGGACTCGGTAGGAATGGACTTTATCACGGGCCTAAATCCAGCAAAGGGAATGATTCCATCTGGGTAGTTGTCGATAGACTGACCAAAGTAGCCCATTTTATCCCTCTCAAAACCACCTACCAAGGTCCAAAGTTAGCAGAGCTGTATATCTCTAGAATTGTCGCCCTGCACGGGACCCCCAAGTCGATAGTGTCAGATAGAGGATCTCAATTCACCTCGAGATTCTGGCAAAAAGTGCATGAAGGACTTGGAACGGTGAATTAGCACCCTATCACCTACGGACGGATGGACGGTGAAGAGTCAACCAGATCTTGGAAGATATGTTAAGAGCTTGTGTATTAGAGTATGGATCCAAGTGGGAAGATTGCCCTTATACGAATTCTCTTACAACAACGATTACCAAGCCCTTACGGATGCCTTTGAAGCCATACGGAAGGAAATCGTACCCCCTGGTGGTCGGAAGTGGGAGAAAGCCAAGTCTTCGGCCGGACGTTCTGCGAAGCGGAAGAGAAGGTGCACAAGATCCGTACCTCAAGACGGCGCAATCAAGAGAGAAGAGCTACGCCGACAAAACGCCGAGAGATGACCTTTGAGATCGGAGACTTTGTCTATCTCAAGGTGTCACCCCTCAAGGAATGCAGAGATTTAGAAAGGAAAACTTGCACCCCGCTATGTAGGACCTTTCAAAGTTCTCAGCGAGAGGAGAAGTGTCTTATAGTGGAACTACCAGAAGAAATGGCACTGTGCATGACGTGTTTCACATCTCACTCCTCCGGAAGTGCCTTGAAGTTCCTGAGACGAAGTATTCAAGAACATCGATCATAGATCGGTGGATATCAACACGACTTGACCTATCGCGAAGTGCCTATCCGCATCTTGGAGGAAGCCTACGGAACCACCCGCACCGAAAGTATCAAGTTTAGAAGATACGGTGGAGCAACCATACCGAAGATGAAGCCACTTGGGAGCGGAGGAAGATATGAAAAAGGAGTACCCAGATCTCTTTAGTACCTAACTTTATTTTCGATCTCGGGACGAGATCTTTTGTAAGGGGGAAGGGTTTGTAACACCCCAAATTTCAATAAAAAGAAAGTTAGAGAATTCCAGAGAGCAAAATTTCAAACCAACAAAAACTTTTCTTTTGCATATAGTACCATGCATAGGACTTGTGCATTTGAGTGATATGCCATGATGATTGTTATTACTTGTATTTTGATGTGCTCTAAAATCCTAGAGTGATCATATGAAGATCACCAACCAAATAAATCAAAGAGGAAGAAAATCAAATAAAAGGCAAAACCCTAAAAACCCTCACATATGCCCTATGGCATTTTTATAAATTTTGACCCTAGACCTATTTGGTCTTCACCATTAGTTGAATAATGTTGTTAAACACTTATTACAACTTTTGGAATCAAGGGTTCACAATTCAAAGGAATTTCAAACACTTTTCCCACTCACATGTGATGATGACCAAATCTGCCAATTTTAGTCTGATCACCACTTTGAGCCCCTGCAATTCAATTTTCCCAAACCAATCTTTGCTAACTCTTTGCACCATTTCAAAGTCAACCTCAAGGTGAACAACTTTGATGAAGACCACCCTGCCAAATTCATCTTTGATCACTAGCTATGCTCGTCCAAAGTTGCAACTTTTTAATAAGTTCAACAATCTCCCCTTAGCCATTTTGGCCAAAATTTGAAATCTAATTTTTCCACCACCACCCCCATTCATCTCTGGTCAATTACAACTTATCCCAACACTCACTTTTCAAAAAGGTTCACCATTTGAATTATTTCAAATTTGGACATTTTTGTGAATTCCAAAATTGGGCACTATTTGCAACTATTGCAAATAGTGATCTACCTCACCTAATTGAAACCAAAGCTATACTACCTTGTTCCCTGGTCCCCTTAAACCATCAAGGCCACATAGTGGAGCTAAGGAGGAGGAGCTAGAGTGCATGGCATGGCCATGCCGCCATGGCATCACCATGCCGAGCCTCCCCTCTCTCCCTTGCTTACCAACCTGGCCCCCTCGCACACCACCACCCACAACACTAGCCTCGCCTAGCACTGGGGAGGAGCTCGACATGGCCGGACGCGCGCTTCCACACGCCTGGACGCGCGCTCGCGTCGCGCGTGTGCCCGACGCGGACACACAGCGGCCACGTGCGCGCCACCACCCCGAGCACGCCCTGCCCCGGACTAGCCGTTGAGCACGCACGCGCCACCAGGACGTCGCAGACACGCCCTCGACCACGACCCGTGCCCGCGCCGCCGAGCGACGCCGATCCCGCGACCAGCCGGCGGACACGGAAGCAATGCTTCGCCATACCACGCCGCCCGACCAAGCCAACACCTCCCTAGCCTCGCACGGACGAGAAACCCGGCAGCCCTCGCCTAGCCCAACCGCTCGCCGCCGCACCTCGGTCGACTTCTTCACGGCCACGCAGCACCCTTGGCCATCTATAAATACGGCGTTCCCTGGACTGAGCACACCATCTCGTTCACCATCCTCCACTGCTTCTCCTCCACCCAACCACTCGCTCGATTGTCGCCGGAGCTGCTCCAATTTGAAGATCGGAGCCCGCCGTACCCGCCTCGCCGCCGTCGATTGGAGCCGATCCGGAGTCGCCGCCGTGCAGGGAGAACCACCGTCTTCCACATCTACATCACGCACACTGCCCGCCAGGCCTGGGTAGCTCTCCCACCCCCTAGGCTGCCGCCAGCCTCTCTTCTCGCCGGAGAAGGCGACGACCGTGCGCCGTTGGATTGCCTTCTAATCCAGCGCGCCACGTCGCTAAATACCGTTCGGGTTTTAAGCCGCTGACATGCGGGACCCTCTGTCAGGCAGCCCGCGCGGCGCTGGACCGTGGCTGGGCTGGCCTTGGGCCTGGTTATTCGTTTGGCCCGTTAAGATTTTCCCGCCGGCCCTTTAATTCAAACTTCATTTAAATAATTTATTTGAATTACCCCACTGAACCCAACTTTGAAATTGCATAGGAATTGTTTGGCTTGGCCAAATTTAGCAAATTTTATATATTTGGAAAGCTAGGGAAATTATCTACAATATGCCACTGGTCTCAAGACCAGATTCGTTGTAGAATTAATTCGATAAAAATAACAAGGCAGGGACTTTTCCCTACTCAAATAATTATTAAAAATTAAATAAAATAGATATTAAGTTAATTCCAACTCCAGTAGTTCACATATTACTTACACTAATTGATTATGCAATAAAATGGTGTGGTCATCTTGCATGATCATGCCCTAGTTTAAGTAGTGGACAATATGGCTATTTTCTCTAAGTGATATTGTCCTAAAATATTATGCAAAACATATGAGGTGTCATACCTCATTTAAATCTTGTCTCAAATGAGTTCATGTGATGTTTGGACCCCTGGACCAAACTCTCTTATATGAATTACTTGGAGATTTAAAGCATGTGTAGTATTATTAAATGGCATGAGGTGGTTTACCTCATTTAAATTGTTTTCTCAAGTGATGATCATGAATGGTGGACTTAGGTTAATAGAAAATTCATGATTGTTTACTGAGAAATTAAATCTTAAGAATATTTCAATGAGGGGAAATTATTCCTCAAGAACTTTTATGGAAACTATCATTTACACATGTAATGAGAGGAAATTATTTTCTTCTCAAACAACACAACCAATGCATCTTAATTAAATTCTTGGTGTGTGCCTAGAATAGTTTGTGTGATTATATGTGTGTTGGAATAGCCATTGAATTAGTGAGTAATTATACCTCGTATTCCAATTTAGACGCTAGTACCGGAGAATACCCGGAAGAGGAAGGTTGCTACCCAGAAGAGGAGGAGGAACAGTTTGAGAACTACCAAGGCAAGCTAATATTCTTGCAAGTGCAAAGTCCTACCAAGGACAAGGCACTCTCATCTTTTCTTATGAAGCATAAGCCTATCCCAAGTTTTACTACAAGTTTTAATTGCAAGCTTTATGGCTTTGATTTATTAAAGTACTTTTTGATTCATGATTCAATGGGGTTAAAGCTAGATTAGTACAAGAGTATCAAAATTAGCCTAGAAGCAAAGCAATATACTTAGCACCCTTCATCTCTAGATGCTAGTGCTAAATTAAAAAGGACTACTCTAGGTGGGAATATGTGTGGTGAAACAATGATGGTGAAATGAACTTTGAAGGTGAATATGACCAAGAGAAGATAGTGATTTTTGGATATAAAACTAATATTGGCTTGGATGCGATACCTTTCCAATTCATTAGTACCCCCACAATACCTGATTATGGGTAAAGGCTTAACTAGAAGTTTATGTACTTTAGTATGGGTTCCCTCTAAACACACATCATAGGGGTTATGCGAGGCTGCCTCCGTTGTTGATGAATGATGTGAATTGAAGGTGAATTGTACGGCCAAGCCTGTGCAGTTCCGGGATGACAGTTGGTCATCACGGGAGGCCAAGCTCATGGGGAGAGGTGCTCATACTAACGTTTGTAAATGAAAGGTTATGGTTGATGATCCGCGTACTGTGTTACGATGATTCGGGGTGATCCCGACGGATGAAATCAAATGTTGTGGCACAAGTGTGCAACCTCTGCAGAGTGTAAATCTATTCGAATAGCCGTGTCCACGGTTACGGACAATTGGGAGGGCCATACAGTTTCCAATATTAGCACTTTAGAACTGTTGATGAAATGGTTGAAGGTGACTTGGGTTTTTGAATCACAACAATGTTGTGGGAATGACATTGATGTTCCCACTTGAGTTAGTTAGTACAGGAAGAGTCTTTATTTCAAATACTTGTGAACCAAAACTGGCTTTATGCAAAAGAAACTAGAGCTTAGTACCCCCTTACTAGAATTGTCTAGCACTTACTTTAGTATTAGTTTGCGAGTACTTAAAGTACTCACGGCTTTGTCCCTGCTATTCAAATGGCCGAGTATGAAGAGCGAGAGCACCAAGAGGAGGACCAGGAGGACGCTTACGACAACTAGGAGTTTACGTCAAGCGTTGGCCTGGACTAGAGAGTCCTTGTATCTTACGCTTCCGCTATGTTGAACTATGAACTGGTGTTTGTTCGTTGATCAATAGATCAACTATTCGTGTAATATGGATGATGTGATTCCAGAATTGTAAGACTTATGGTTTGTAATAAATAATGACTGTGATACTTAGCTATTATATCTCGCAACAACAATATTCCTGGGATTGCGATGAATGATATAATAGGCATCTGGACTTAAAAATCCGGGTGTTGACACACATGCATAAAATTATTACTCTCCACATAAGCATAATCAATTTTATTAGTTGTAGTGGGAGCAAATTCAACAAAATAGCTATCACTATTATTCTCATCACCATAATCATCATATATAGGAGGCATATTGTAATCATAATTAATTTTCTCCTCAATAGTAGGTGGACTAAAAATATCATATTCATCATTGCAAGCATCATATATAGGAGGTAAAGTATCATCAAAGTAAATTTTCTCCTCCATGCTTGGGGGACTAAAAATATCACAACCAGCTTCCCCAAGCTTAAATTCTTCCATAGCTTTAGCAATAATAGTGTTCAAAGAGTTCATGCTAATAACATTGCTACAACTATTTTGCAACAAAGTTCCATGGGTTTTTTAATTTTCTCTTCAAACACATCATGTCCTAATTCAAGATAAAGTTCATAAAGATCTCTAATTTTTTTTTGTTTTCCATTATGCCTAACTAGTGAAAATAAAAACAAGTACAGGACTAGACATGATAAAAAAAGTAAACTAAATGCAAGTAACTAATTTTTTTGTGTTTTTGATATAGAGAGCAAGACAGTAAATAAAGTAAAACTAACAACTAATTTTTTGTGTGTTTTGTTTAGGTGCAGCAAACAAGGTAGTAAATAAAATAAAGCAAGACAAAAACAAAGTAAAGAGATTGAGAAGTGGAGACTCCCGGCGTGTCTTGATCTCCCCGGCAGCGCGCCAGAAAAAGAGCTTGATGATGTAACTCACACGTTCGTTGGGAACCCCAAGAGGAAGGTATGATGCGACACAAGTTTTCCCTCGAGAAGAAACCAAGGTTTAATCGAACCAGGAGGAGCCAAGAAGCACGTTGAATGTTGATGGTGGCGAAATGTGATGCGGCGCAACACCAGGGATTCGGCGCCAACGTGGAACCTGCACAACACAACCAAAGTACTTTGCCCCAACGAAGCAGTGAGGTTGTCAATCTCACCGCTGTAACAAAGGATTAACCGTATTGTGTGGAAGATGATTGTTTGCAAGAAAACAGTAAAACAAGTATTGCAGTAGATTGTATGCGATGTAAAGAATAGGACCGGGGTCCACAGCACCACTAGAGGTGTCTCTCCCATAAGATAAAAGCATGTTGGGTGAACAAATTACGGTCGGGCAATTGACAAATAGAGAAGGGCATAACAATGCATATACATGATATGATAAATATAGTGAGATTTAATTGGGCATTACGACAAGTACATAGACCGCCATCCAACTGCATCTATGCCTAAAAAGTCCACCTTGAGGTTATCATCCGAACCCCATTCAGTATTAAGTTGCAAAGCAACGAGACAATTGCATTAAGTATGGTGCGTAATGTAATCGACAACTACATCCTTAGACATAGAATCAATGTTTTATCCCAACAGACATCACAACCTTAGAACTTTCTGTGTCCCAGGTGTCAATGAAGGCATGAACCCACTATCGAGCATAAATACTCCCTCTTGGAGTTAAGAGCAAAAACTTGGCCTGAGCCTCTACTAATAACGGAGAGCATGCAAGATCATAAACAACACATAAACAATAGATTGATAATCACCATAACATAGTATTCTCTATCCATCGGATCCCGACAAACACAACATATAGTATTACGGATAGATGATCTTGATCATGTTAGGCAGCTCACAAGATCCAACAATGAAGCACAATTAGGAGAAGACGACCATCTAGCTACTGCTATGGACCCATAGTCCGGGGGTGAACTACTCATCATCCTCGGAGCGACCATGGCGGTGTAGAGTCCTCCGGAGATGAATCCCCTCTCCGGCGGGGTGCGGCGATCTCCTGAATCCCAAGAGATGGGATTCGCGGCGGCGGCGTCTGGAAGGTTTTCCGTATCGTGGCTCTGGTCTGGGGTTTCGCGACGGAGGCTTTAAGTAGGCGGAAGGGCAAGTCGGGGGCCACACGAGGTGGCGACACACAGGCGCGGCGGGCCCAGGCGCCCGCCCTAGCGTGTCGTCGCCTCGTGGCCCCACTCGTTTCCTCTTTGGACTTACGGAAGCTTCGTGCAAAAATAGGACCTGGGCGTTGATTTCGTCCAATTAAGAGAATATTTCGTTACTAAATTTCTGAAACCAAAAACAGCGAAACGACAGTGGCTCTTCGGCATCTTGTTAATAGGTTAGTTCCAGAAAATGCGTAAATACGACATATAATGTGTATAAAACATGTAGATATCATTAATAATGTAGCATGGAACATAAGAAATTATCGATACGTTGGAGACGTATCAGTCATCGTTGAATATGTGGGAGCCATTATGGATCTCCAGATCCCGCTATTGGTTATTGCTCGGAGAGGAGTCTCGACCATGTCTGCATAGTTCACGAACCGTAGGGTGACGCGCTTAAGGTTCGATGTCGCATAAGTAGATTCGGAATATGAGATGGAGACCGAATGTTGTTCGGAGTCTCGGATGGGATCCAAGACATCACGAGGAGATTGTTCTGGAAGAATTCTGCTGTTTTGTATTTCAAGAAAAGTTGTTGGAAACATTCTCGGAATTGGACGAAATAAAAACAGAGGTTATTATTTTTATCGCGCGACGGAGTCCAAAGGGAGACGGAGAAGAGCAGGTGGGCCACACACCACGCCGGCGCGGGCCCCACCTAGGCCGCGCTAGGGTAGTGTGTGGGCCACCAGCCGCCGACCCTAGATCGGTTTCGTGAAACCCTAACCCTACCTCCCGACTATATGAGGGTAGTTTGGCCGACCATTGCTGCTCGTATGAAACCCTAATGTGCCACCTCTCCTCCTCCCGTTTCTTACTCGGCTTAGGCGAAGCCTGCGGGAATTCTTCTCCACCACCACCACCACGCCATCGTGCTGGGATTCCGTGGAGATCTACCACACCTCCGCTGCCCTGGAACAGGGAGAGGAAGGAGCTTCATCGACACCGTACGCGCGACCGAGTACGGAAGTGATGCCGGATTGCAGCAGGACGATCGTCTACACCAACAACGAGATTAATCTCGTAGGCTTTGGAATCTTCGAGGGTTAGTCTCATCTCCATCTCGTTGCTTAGATCTAGTAGATTGGATCTTGGGTGTTCCATAGATTAGATTTGTTGGTTTTATTCGCTTTGCGGTAGGAAATTTTTTGTTTTATATGCAACGAACCTCATCAGTGTGATGGACTGGTGTAGGGTGGGGACGTTGTCTGCCGCCATGGATATGGACCACCAGTTGATGACAGTGATGGCTTCTGAAGCGAGGGCATGAGGCGCTCGCCGAGGATATAGTAGAGTGGATGTGTTCTCCTGTTTCACCATAGGATGACTAACTGATGTCACAGTAATTTGTTGGTGGGGTGTTGTATGTGTCTTTAATTAGGGCATAAGACTCTCATGGCATATCTTTTTCACTTATTATCGGGTTTGTAGGTGTTGAGTGGTGGTTTCGGATTGTGTGATATATATTCTTGGCAGATTTTTCTGAAAAATAATAAATAAAATTCGTATGCATCGATTGATGCAGAGGCTAGCTTCGTCTTTTCAAAAAATCGGTAAGTTATGGTCTTTAAACAAGAATTTTGACCATTTACTTGTTTATAAGCCAATAATCATACTTAGTCATCTATCGGTCATGCACCCAAGGTTATCTTCGTTTGAAACTACCCTCTATTTAAGTTTATAAAGTTTGAATAAGTGCATAGGGAAAAGATATTAGCATGTACGTCACCAAATTCATACATGATACAAATAATATTGACTTCAGACGATATGGTTAGCATTTTAGCTCTATTATTTACTCATATATCTATAGGAATATTTTAGTATATTCATATATGTGAATTAGATAAAATTTTTCTATAAGGAGTATATATTAATATCAAGCAGATACCAAATACACCCAGCCTCTGCAACAACGCAATACCCTAATGGCATTACAGATACACAAAACCGAAAAATAAAGAAGAATTACATAAAAAAGAAAAATCCCGCTACGGTATTCTAGCCCTAGCCGCAATAGTACATCCACCACCAAGACAACACTTGAACTCCAGAATCGCCAAAAGCGACGCCTCCAAGAAGGTAATAGTGCACAAGCACCATCGGCGCCCGATCAAAAGATCTTAGGTTTTCACCCTGAAAATAGTCCCCGCTTTCTAAAAAATGTCTCCAACAATATCATTGCCAGACACAACCAATTAAGGCCAGACCTTGGATTTTCATCCTAAAAAGGTAAGACTCTAAACTTCACCTGTATTGCCGTCCCCACTTACATATTGTTGCTGCGAAATCCAGAATACCAAGCAAGTCCATCAACAGCGCAAAAAACTTGACCTCCTTTGCTAGTCCTCTAATTCGGCCTTCATGGTATTCTCCGCCTCTAACTTCGCCATGGAGCAAATGTTTCTATATGGCAAGAAAGAACAAGCTTCACGGCGCTCCCTCCAGAACTAAACGGCCGGAATAAAAGTATGGGTGCACCCAACCGAATACCACCGATCCAGCAAACTCCAGGCATAAAAAGCGATGTTACCGGAACACACCACTCCGTCTAGATCAAGAGGGACTGGCCTCGGGAAGGTCTCCATCTTTGCACAAGAAGGACCCTAGGACCGCCACCTTTATTCATGCTTGGCCAGCAACCCCCACGGCACTAGCCGGCCACGGAGAAGACGAACGAGCACTAAATCCGGCAACGGTTGCGGGGCAACGAACAATGGGTAGCCAGCAGACCTGCAAAGGGATCACAGACGCATCAGTGCTACCCACGCAACCATCCTTCGTCGTCTGCAGCCACCGTCGTCCTTGCCGAGCGCGAGCAGCTGCGGCCCTCCTGGCCCAGATCGGGCCCAGACGGCCCGTGCGCCGCCAACCATCGCCGCCCTCGCAGATCGGCTCAAGGACGCCCCTCGCTGCTCTGCCGCCCGCCGCACTAGGCCACCAGCTCTCGGCCACCCGCCTCCACCGCCGAGGCCCTCCGCACCGCCATCTCTCCGTGCGAAGAGGAGACGAGAGGAGCCCGCCCACCTGCTCTCTGCCTTTGGCGGCCGAGCTCCGCCACCGCCGCCGGCGTCAACGACGGCAGCGACGAGGGGAGCTCGAGGATCAAGGTTTTTTGACCTGGGGGAGGTGCCCTCCAGAAGCGCCCGCGCGAGCGGCCCGGGAGGGAGTTTCTTACGCATACCCGCACTATGTGTGAGCGGCCGTGTTTGAATGGTTGATCCCGTGAATTAGATAAATATGTGACAACTGGAGGAATGAGTATTTATGCTCGTTCGTTCTGGAGATGAATTTCTAAGGTGCATGATGTCAATTATGTAGTAGTCGGTGCACAAGTGAGCAAAGCAAGTTTCAACATCTTCCTAACGGTCATTCTCCAATGTTACCTGTATTTATGTGACAACTTCGTTGAACTCTTCATCTAGCATTTGAACGTTTTCAAATTGGAAAAGGAGACTTGTCTGGTAGTGACAGTGTGAGTGACCCCGGTCAAGAGGAAGCCTATCACCTGCAAAGCCAGCAGCTTTTACCTAGGGCTGGCTGCCATTGGGAACTCGACACGTGCCCTTTCCAGCTCTACTTTGCTCCTCTCGCACGAACCTCTTGGGCTCTTGTCTTTTCCTTCTCCCCAAACTCATCTCCGACAGAGAGAAGAGCGGCGGCCATGGCTGGACAGGTGAGTGAGAAGGAGCTATGGACCGTCCTCATGCAGGCCATGCTCGCGCAGAAGAACCTCCGGCCCCAGCGCGACCGTCTCCTGCAGCTCCGCCGCCGGCTGGAGCAGCTCAGCCCCGGCGACGCCGACCACGCGGACAGGAACATGGAGCTCGCCAGAGTCGCCGCCGACCTCTTCACGGTCTGCTACAGCGGCCTCGGGGCCGGATCCCGCCTGCTCGGCAGCTGCATCGAGCTGGCGGCCAAGGGCGGCGCCCGCCTAGCCATCAACCGCGCCTTCGCCGCCATGCCCGACGAGCAGCTCCACGACGCGCTCGTCGCGCAGCGGCTCCCCGCGCGCCCGACCACCCAGACCGAGGCCTTCTCCCGCGTCGAGGCGGCCTTCAACGCCGTCAAGGTTACCGAGGACCACCACATCCCGCGCTGCATCGAGCACCTCGTCGGCCAACGCCCCGTCTACATGATCCACGGCAAGAACGGACTCGAGAAGCCGGCCCCGGTCGCCGCCACCCCCGTGAACCTGGACAAGGCGCGCGACTACCTCGACCGCTCGTGCACCCTCGCGGACCTCGCCGTCAAGCACATCGACCTCGCCGTCCTCGTCATCTCCAGCTTCATGGACCCCAAGGAGGTCGCCAGCCTCTCCGACTTCACCGACAAGCGCGCATACATCTCTGAGGTACTGCTCGCTCGCATTGCGCGCGTCTGCTAGATCTGATGTGTTTCTCCCTTGATTTGCATCAAACAATCCATTCATTTTCTTTCCTTCACCGCAGGATGGACCTTATCAATCAGACTGAGTGATGATTCACCGACATGCTTCACCAGGTCGAGGTCTCAAGCGATGAAGGGCCGGGGTGGAATCCCTTGCATTGTTGATCAAAGCTGTTTAATTTACCTATGGTTTCTGTTTTGCAACCGTATAATTTCAGTGTTCCTGTTGTTTAATCTCTGGTACTATCCGTCTACTTTCTGGACGGCCGTCTGCGCGCCGTGGTTATCTTAGCTGGATTCCGGTTAATGTAATGAACCTGCATCTATCTCTGTGGGTAATCGAAGTGTTTTAATCTTTATGTGATGTCGTTTGCTCTGATCCGTGGATTTCTATCGATAGCATGCATCCTCAATTTGATAAATTCTTTTTCTGCATTATTCTGGTTGCGATCCAACGATGATAACCAGAATTGCATGCCACATATCATTCAAGAAAGGTATTGATCCGGTTGTGATCGATGATGATTACCAAAGAAACTTGTAGTACCCAATCGGGTTCAGAATGGCATAACAATGTCTAAGCTTCCATGATAATATGGCAATCAAGTGCACGTTGCATACTTTGATTATTCGGGAGCTGCAATATTAACTAAAAGCATCCCCACTGGCGTCTTCCAAATTGGTGTCGGCATGTGCGCCGATAGTGTTCTATTGGAGGCGTTAGCACATGCATGCTTCTCAATATGGGGAGAGAGGTTGCACACACCAGTGGATTTCATTTGAATTTGTATAAAGTTCACCAAATTTAAACTACAAGATGGTAAAATACCGTAATATAATGATTGTGGTCAAACGCGTTGTAGTCCAAGTTGTCGACACCGTCACCGCCGTCGTCTTCCTCTAAACCGAAGTCGAAGTCGTCCTCCGCTCGATGATGGCGAAACATAGGTCAGTCACGAACAATTATTGTACCATAGGGATATGATCGACTCCTATCTATCGCATGACTATCTACACCAGTTACATAATCCAATACCAGTTACAGTGAACACGGTCATATATAATAGAACTGCTACTAAAGGAAATGCTACTTTGCTCTTTGATGGAGCCGTTGTCACTGACATCAAAAGCTTCATCATACCCTTGTTCTTGACATGGCATTTGTCGATTAGATAAAATAGAACAATTATCAGGATGGAGATTATTAAGCACCACAATATTTATTCAGCATTTTTAAGCATAATAATATCAAATTGGATGGAGAGGTGTCTAGTTTTTTTTCGATAAAGGGAATATATTAATATCAAAAGATACCAATTACACCCAGCCTCTGCAACAACGCACCACCCTAATGGCACTATGGATGCATACATCAAAAAAAAGAAAAGAAAACTAAGAAACAAAAGTCCCTACAGTATCTCAGGCCTAACAACAGCAATACATCCACCACCAAGACAACACTGAAATACAGACTCTCCAAAAGCAGCTTCAAGAAGAGCAGTACCTAACACCGTCGCCCGATCAAAGATCTTAGGTTTTCACCCTGAAGATAGTCCCCGCTCTCAAAACAATGCCTCCAACAAGGTCATTGCCAGACACAACCAGTTAAGGCCAGACCTTGGGTTGTCACCCTGAATTGTAGGACTATGAACTTCACCTGTGTTGTCGCCCCCACTTTCATACCGGTGAAGCCCGGAACACCAAGCCAGTTCCATCTCACCACCAAGATCCGACCACCATTGCTCTTCCACCAATCTTGACTTTCATGACCTTCTCCGCACACCATGGAAAGAAAACAAGCTCCATGATATTAACGACGAGCTTGAAGCGCTCCTCTGAAACCAAACGGTCAGATAAAAAAACATGGGTGCGCTCGACCGAAAACAACCAATCCAGCAATCTTCAGGCATTGATCGCACAATGAATTTCGCCGGCAGACCTTGGAACACGACAATCCAGCAAGCTCGGTGGGAAGAAGCTTCCGAACGATCTTCACTTGGCGCGAGAGAAACCCTAGGACTGCCACCTTTATTAGGCGAACGGCAGCCCCCTCGCCGCCGCCCGCACCTGCTCCGCCGCGGACGCCGCACTCTACCAGCAGCCATGAGGCAGCAAAGAGAACGACGACGACCAATCAGGGTCGACCCCAACCAGAACCGGCCCAACCATGCAGCGAAGAAGACCGGATAGGCAGCACGGGAATCACCCAGATCAAGATCTGGAGTTTTCCCCAATGCCACCCAATCTGGCCCAGATCTTCAGCGCCGGCCAAGGCGCCGCCGGAGGAGAGTCTCCGCCACCATCCCGACCAGGGGCGCCGTCCTGGTCGCTGCACGCAGATGAGCTGCCACCACCGCCCTAGCAGCCATGGCGCAGATCTCCGGCGACCACCACCCCAGTCCACCTTCGGGGGCTGGGCCCGCCGCCACCGCGACAAGGGCCGGCGGCAGCGGCGGCTAGAGGAGCAGGCGGTGGGGGCTGTAGGCGGCGGCGGCGCGGTATCGCCCCGGTGTCACCCTAGGGAGCGACACGGGAGCGGGCGGCTCGAGTAGATGGGGTCTCCAGAGTTCCGACTGATGAACAGGCAGGTGTCTAGTACAACTACAATAAAATGTTATTTGCAAGACTGAGATTTGAGATCGGATTTTATATCTCCGTCTTGCGAACTGGATTTTTTGAGTAAGTGAGTTCAACTACAATATGCAATTGAAGCATTTGTGCACAAGAAATATCCATTAATTCTAGTATTATCATATTTCGGACAAAAGCACAAAATTCTATTCCGTCCAGAACAAACCGCATGATTAAACAAAAAGCTTGACAATGATTAGCAAAACAAATAGTGCAGTCAAGGGATCAACAAAGTGAGGATGCACACACGATTAATATCATGGACTGCTAACCTAGGATCAGAACAGATGGCGCCGCAGAAAATATTAATTAGAACGGAGCATCTCAAAGTTTTCAGTTTTGAAATTCGCTTTGGAAAGCAGCTTGACAATGACTTACAGACGTAGGAATGCAATCAACAATTTTGTGCTCAAGAAACTGAGGACGCACACACGATTAATATCATGGACTGCTAATCCGGGATACAGAAAATTGGTGCCACAGAAAATGATTAATTAGATAGAACAGAGTATCCAGTTTAGACATTAGCTGCAGAAGTTGGATTCGATCGTCCACAGATAAGATGCAGATACTGCATTGCACTACATTACCTCTGACGATGCTAAAATGGTCACCAAAGCAGTCGAGAAATTGAAGGAAACATGAGCAGATAAACTAATTCAGGGCTTGATGAGACCTAGCTGATTGATTTGGCTTCTTGGTGTACGCGGTGAATCAGTGAGCAAAACAAGCAGCTACTTGGTGTACGCGACATTGTCGGCGAAGGCGGAGATGCTGGCGACCTGCGCCGGGTCGAGGCAGCTGGAGATGGCGGTGACGGCGAGGTCGACGTGCTTCAGGGCGAGGTCCGCCAGGGTGCACGCGTGGTTGAGGTAGGTGCGAGCCTGGTCCATATCGACGATTGGCGCCTGCGGGGTCTCGCCGGTGGCCGGGTTGGTCTTGCTGCTGTCCTGGGTGGGGTCGGTTGCGACGGCGTCCGGGTAGGTGAGGCCGATCTTGGCGCAGTCCTCGGTGGCGGCGGCATCCGGGTCTGCCAGGACGGTCTTGCTGCCGTGCTGCGAGGGCTCCGTGTCGGTGGCGGCGGCATCCGCGTACGCCATGATGGTCTGGCTACCGTGCGGCGAGGACTCCGTGTTGGTGCCGGCGGCGCCCGGGTGAGAAAGGGCGATCTTGGCGATGTCCTTGGTGGCGGCGGCGACCGGGTCCGGCAGGCCGAACTCGGCGGCGTCCTGCGAGTACTCGTCGTCGGTGTCCGGGGGGCTGACTTGGAAAGCCTCGTCGTCGACGTCCTCGTCGGTGTCGGCGCACTTGGGGTGGCCGAGGTGGTCGATGCAGCGCGTGAGGCAGTACCTGAGGTTGAGGGTGACGGCGTAGAGGGCGGCCTCGAGGCGGGCGAAGGCCTGGGCCTGCGAGACGGGGCGGCGGGGCAGGCGCAGCACGAGGAGGCGGGCGAAGAGCTGGTCGTCGGAGATGAGGGCGAAGTCCAGCGGGAGGGAGGGGGGCTCGCCGCTCTGGGCCGTCATGGTGAGGCAAGCGGTGAGGTAGCGCGCGCCGGCCTCCAGGCCCTCGCAGTAGACGCGGATGAGGCCGGAGACGACCTCCTCCGGCGGCGCGTCGGCCTGGGTCGGCTGGAGCTGGAGCTGGAAGTGCAGGAGACGCTCGCGCTGGGCTCGGATGTTCTTGGCGGCGCACTTGGCCTGCACGAGGATGCCGCCCAGCTCCGTCTTGGCCACCCGTCCTTTCATGGCGGCCGCAGCTTCTTCCTCTCTCTCGGTGTCGGGGAGAAGACGAGACGGTGGCGTCGTGGCAAGGATGGGAGCCTAGTGAGGTTTAATGGAGAAGGCAGGGGATCCGAGGCGAAAGAAAGTGGGGTGAGCAACTCAGCAACAAGAAACTCCTGCTGAAAGCAGCGCTACTTTTGCAGGCCATGGACTGGGGTCTTCAGGCTTTCTTTTGCTTTGACCGCGCTGCCACGGCACGATCGCGTGCTGCACACGCTTTGTCCCTAATTTTTAAAAATATTTGTTTTCCTTTAAAAGAAGAAACAGTGCCTGTTTTTGAAATATTTCAAAAATATTAGGACGTCGGCCTAGAGAAACCCGAGAGGACCAGCCTGCCCAGATGAGCCCAAAAAAATTAGATTCCTTCACCCCTGCTGATGAACCAAACCGGTCGGCCTGGTCAAACCCGATGAGCCCACGTTAGAGCATCTCCACCGGTGGTCCCGATAGTGGATACGGTAGTTATTTGAGAGCCGGCGTTGTTTTCGGTCTCACACCGGCGCGCCTCAAAAAGCGTCGGCGTTGTTTCGAACCCAATAGAAACGTTGGTAACCCTGTGCCGGCCCCTTCGTGAAGGGCACGCCAGCGCCTCGCGCCACGGCGGTTTTCGTTGTTGGGACCGCCTTGGCAGTGATAGGAGGCGATGGGTCGCATTAAAAACGACGCGTGCTGGACGGTTGTCGGCGTCAATAGCTCCGCTAGGAAACCGAAGCGGCGACGAGGACGACAACTGGCCACGCGGCATCCACCCAATGCGCCTTCAATGCACGCCCGTCGCCCTTAGAAACGTGCCGACACGCTGCTTTTCTTCCCTGTCGTCCAACCCTAGACGCCGCGACCAATCTCAGACCCAAACACATCCACCACCACCTCGCGATGGCGCACAATGCTAAGGGCGTTCCGTCCAGAAAGACTACCGACAGATCACGCTCAACCCACGACAGGCTGCGGTGTGGTCCGTCATGGACCACGACGAGAACTTTGTCGACCTCGCCAGCCGCCGGCGCAGACGCCAAAGGAGGAGGAGGGCAATTGGTCCTCGACTTCTCCGAGAACGACAGCGGCAGCGACGGCGGCGACGCAGACAACCTCGACTACAGCCCCTTCCGGGGGCGCCGCCAGTTTAATTTTTTTTTTAGTTTTTTGTTTAAATTCAAGTCACTTTTTGTATAAAACTAGTCCGAATTCGTATGAATTTCGTGTTTCGCAATGTTTTTTACATATGAATTTTTTTGGGGCTGTTGTATGGGAGGCGCCGGTGTGGGATCACCATCCCTAAATGGAGGATGTTGTGTCAGCGCCCCCCATACGGCAGTGTCGGCGCCCCTGCCGATGCCTATTTGGGGGCGCCGGTGAATATGCTCTTAGCCTGGCGTGACCAGAGGGGGACTATTGGCTTGGACGAGCCTGATAGGGCGATAAGTTTTCGGATGGGACAAAAACGCCCAATGCTTTCCTTTATTTTCATCCTCTCTCATCTCGGCTGGGTTGTGCGATTTCTAGCCTATTTTGGTCATTACCCCACCAAATCAAGTAGTTAGAGCAAGTAGAAAACAAGAGAAGCTACTAATGAGATAGCTTGCGGAGGCGTTTTGGTGTTGCTCTTTTGGAGAAATGGTGGTGCTACGGTGGTGGTTCTTGGTGTTGGGTCGTTGAGCTGTGTGGTGGTGCTAGTGTTGGTTGGGTGACGCAAGGCCACTAGGCGGAGGGGCTTCGCACTCGTCAAGGGTAAACCCTAATCCCTTGCTAATTTCGTTGGATGGAGGGGCAACAACAATACGACCAATCACTAAGACATAACCTATTGGACTTCGCAACTTGCCAAGATTTGATCCACCCAATACTAAGAAAAAGACTCGAACATAGATTAAAAACAGTGAATAGAGCACAAGCCACTGGAGAGGTGGTCTTTGTTGCACGCCACTCATGGAGCGAGGTATGACATCATGACTATCAATCTCGCTGAAACATATAACTTTGTCCTCATAGAAACTAGGGATTTGCCACTTACGACCATTGTGGAGGATACTTTCCATGTCACAGTGAAGTATATCTCGGAGAGACGCTAGAGAACCTAGATGCATATGATGAACAACAGAAAAACACATTACTGTGAAAGGGTTATGAAGTACATTAATGAGATGATGGAAAAGCAGGATCCTCCACCTCCTTCACCATTGCAAAATTGTTGCACCAACACCCCCCCCCGGGGGGGCTTGCATCCTTCATCTTCATCGGCCAAAAATCTTGGTCCGAGCAAGGCACACTCACGGCGAAAAGAGTTGGCGGGAGGAACATGAGGGAGACAAGTATTGGTACATCAAAACAAATCGGTGGGTCGTTTTATAGAAGGGCGACGAGAACAGATGGCGGAAAATGGTGGCGGCAGAAAGGGGCGGGAAGAGATGGAGGGACCCACCGACCTAATTATCCATTTCGACTTCGGACATGCCAACCAATTCGGTTTGTGGGTGGGGCCCAAGGATCTGAACCATTCGTGTTGGGCCAGGCTAGGGCTTCGCCCAGACGGCGTAATATTTAGGAGTTTTTCAATTACACAAAATATTACTAAAATATAAAAATGTATATTTTTTTAAAAAAAATAGCCTTCTTCCTAAGCTAGTAGCGATAGCACTACAAGAATGTTATTTCTCGCGAAAGAGTGGTGGTTCACAAAATGCTAGCATAGTAGCATTAGAGCATCTCCACTCGTCTCCCCGAGAAGCTCCCCACTAGCCGTTTTTTACATCCGGACGGCGAAATCCGGCCCAGTCGCGACCCCGGTTCCTCGATTTCGTCCGGATTTGGGCCTAAATTCATCCGGCGATCCCACGCCATCCCCGGCCCCGGGGCTCGGGGACTCCGGATGGAGCAAAACCAACCGCCCACGCCCACGTGTCTCCTCTTTCGTCCGGACTCCCGGGCCATCCTCTTTTTAAGAAACGCCGCTTGGGGAGCACACGACTGGAAATATACTGCCCCCCATGCCAAAAATTGATCCAATCCGGACAAAAATTTCGCCGGATTTGGACGTGGGGAGCGCCAACGAGTGGGGATGCTCTTAGAACTTTTTCTAAAAATCTGTACGTCCATAATTCCAAAATAATGTTGGATGTCCCATATAGAAAGAGTGTTGGGAAATGATACGGAGAAGCGCCGCACGCCTAGCGCTCCCGTGCGACGCGAGTCGTCAGAAAAAGACGCATCGCACTCTTAGGGGACCGACCGCATCATTATTTTCCTTTGCCCTGTGCCTTATCTATCGGGAGTGTTCTCCACCACACACCTCTCCGTGTGAAACCAGCAGGAAAGCAGCAGAGTCCAGCACCACGCCGCCGTGAAGAGACGAAGAAACCGCCACCACGGAGCACAGTCGGGGAGGCCACCGCGGCCATGAACGGCGGTGGAGAGCGCCGCCGTGGCCGAGCACGCACCAGCAGGGAGGCGCGGCCATGCACGACGGAGGAGGCCGCCATCTCCTAGCACGCCGGGGAGGGAGCGGCCGCTGCCCTTCACGGCGGGAGAGGGCGCCACCGCGGCCAAGCTCGAAGCAGCGGGGAGGGCGCCGGCGCATCCATGCACGGTGGGAGGTTTCCGTTGTTTTCTCTAGGGACTAGGGATGCCGGAGGGGTGGATGGGCGCGGCCAACATCTTCGCGCAGGGGAGCATCGGGGGAATGGTGGCCATTGTTGAGCACCGAGCGGAGGTGTCGCACCATTAGTGATAGATAATTAGGTGATTTTGTTAGAGCCAATTAGGGATAATTACCTGATTAGTTATGTCTAACTACCATGTTTTACAAATTCCAACATTAATTTGCATTAAATGCCCGATTAATTTGAAGGAATTACCGGATTTATTAGTGGTAACTTACAGATTAATTTGATCTAACTGCCCTATTTAACAATTGCCAGATTAATTAAGGTCTAGTTGCCTAATTAATTAGGAAGTAGTACTATAATTTTGCCACAATAATTAATGCGCGCCATTGATGGACATTTATTTCTGTTGGGAGAAACACATTCAATAACGTGGGCCAGTTGTTTTTGCATGCACCGGCGCTGAGTTTCCGGCTATCCATACTGCTGTTGTAGAGCTCGGCCCTAGATCATTGGGGCCAAAGTGAAAGTCCTACCAAAAGCTACGCGAATGGACGGAAACAGCAGCCGAACAAGCCGCCGCACGTGTTAGGATTTAATTAATAGGTTAATTAAAGGGGTAATCCTCCCTCATGTAATTCTCTATGTTGATTGGTTTGTCAACAGACACAACCCTTTCTCACACCTCTTCGAACAGACGTGACCCCCCTTGTATATAAGTTGTGAATTATCAATGGAACAGAATAGTTGAATCATTTGTTGTCTCTCTTCTTCGCCTCTCGACTTTACATTTAACACGTTATCAGCACGTTGCTCTCGGATAGAGCAATTTTTGCCGGTCGGCAAAACATGACGAACAAACGACGACTCCTGCAGAAACTGGATCGTACCCGATACGCGTTACTCTTCATTACAGCATCTAACCAAATCGCCGTCCACGGCAATCGGGCAAGGACGGGATTAGCAAGTCTCTGGTGGAAATCGTCATCCAAATCAGCGCATGCACACATACCAGAGGATAATCAATTGACATGCGAGAGAAATCTTCAATCATGAATTGGCATGCCGTTGCATGCATCCATTGAATAACTAATTAATGCATCGATTGATCATTTCCCTAGATTGGAATCATTAACTAATTGCTGCATGGTTTCCGTGTATCCTCTGTTAGGAAGAATCGAACTGGACGAACACCGAAGAGGATGAGCGGGCAAACGGCGTCCTGGAATAGTGTCTTCCGTGACGAGAAGAAGAAATAAAATGAGATCGATCGAGAGTCTTGCAGGCAAAAGGTGAGAAGAGAAATGCCTCGAGGACTCTCTTTGCTATTTCTTGGACTACTTTGGGAAGACAGCCGCCGCCGTCGGTTCATCGCTCGCCACCGCCGCCACAGAGTAGGCCACCGCCGCTTCGCGACCTCCACCGCTTTGTTGGAGACTGGAACCGGCGCCGCCACAACGCCGAAGGCTCCCAGGGTCCTCGCCGTTACCACCAGAACTAGATCGGGGCCGCGTGAGCGTCCGTGCAGGCCCTTCTGCCGGCCCCGGCGCTCTACGCATCACTGCCGGTGCAGGCCTTTGAGCCGGCCGCGCAGCAACTCGAGCCACTGGTGCCGGCGGTCGCTCCCGTCACCCCTGTAGAGGTACCAACGCCTTCGGGGAACGACATCATCTTCATTGACGACGTAGACGAGGCCGCACCCCTGCCGCCTCCGACCCCTGCGGTCGTCGAGGTCGTAGGCGAGGTGCTCGCCTATGTCTCGGCGCCGACCGGAGCCTCCGTCTTCACGTTTGGCTCCGGCGTGAGAAAATTCGCGAAGGCTGCGGTGGACGATGCAGTTGCGCCGCCGCGCCTGCTCCCACCGTCGCTCGCGACCCCGCCTCCTTCACGGCACAGCAGCGCTCGCCGCCGGCTCGTTGCGCTCGGACTTCGGCTCCGCAGCCCAACGTCAAGCAGCCGTGGCCGCCACACCGGCAGATGGAGCCCGACAAAGCTCGCGCTCGCGGACTGCATCTCGAACGGGGCAGCGCCCGGGACCTGGCTCCCCAGTGCTTCTGACGGTGAAGACGAGCGCGGCTGGAGCACTAGTCATCGCTGCTGAGCGACGCTGCGTCTGCACAATAGAGGCCGCGTGGTGGTCGCCGTTGTATCTGGGACATTTTTGTTTTGTCTCGTGGATTGGGGAATGGATTGCACTACCTTATCCTCCTGTGACCAGACCTACCGGTCTAAACTTGGCTGGCCCTTTTACACGTGGTTGAGCCACTCCTGCCATCTGCACACGTATGCGTGCACTATTTCTGATTTCTGATTTCTTTTAGCAAATCACTAACATCAGTTCTAACAGTGATTTAATTCCTGTTTTAGACCTGTTAAATTCAGTACATGTTTGTTGTATTGTGAACCTGTTGAGTACCATGTATTCCAGGGCAATGTGATGTGATATATATTTTCATGTACCCTACATGTTATGATTATCACATCCATTAATTTGCAATTGAGATTTCTAATTTCTTGCAAATGAGAATCAGTTCATCGTATTAATTGATCCTTTTTGGTTTAATACGAGCATGGATTGACAAATGCAAAATTCACAGTGACTTCTTCAAATAGATGTTTTGGGATTATTAGGTAGTGTGCGGATTTACTACATTGCAGATTATCTCCACTACTAGGATTGCTTTACAAAGTAATCTCCCACACATTCTATTAAGTTATGACATAAGGCACTAGAACTATGAGTATCTACTGATTTCATCAGATTATACTCTCTAGTGCTGAGAGACGGACTCCAAAATTTCTTTTGGAGATTATCTACAAAGTGTCATACTTAACAATTTGAGGTTCACACTAATAATTTCAAGCCAACGCCTTGAATCTTTATTAATTTTGCAAAGTTCATTACAACATAACCATGATGATTTTTGATTTACCAATTGTAAATTAATAATCTCTGGTTCACCATGTAAATAAATGATGGCCGAAAAAGGATTTGAGGCATTTGCCCTCAATGGCCACAACTACACTACATGGAACATGACCATCAAGATCACTCTTGCGTTTCATGGGATAATGCGTGCAATCCAACCCGACAGGATTCACCTCCGACTGGAGCCACGCCGCTAACAGAAGAGTAAAAGTATGTTGTCATGTACATCACAAGGCAACATACATCCAGATCGAGTGTGAATGCTATACGCATATGACAGAGGAATGCCACACCAACATCTGGTTATTCTGTATTAACAATCCCTAGCATGCAAAGGACCTCAGGGAAAAAAGGTTTGAACCTCACTTCAACCTTCATCCAGATTGCACTAATAGAGATGGTTGTTCGCGAGATGTTCCTCTTCAGAATTGCAACACCATGACTCTCTAGCGGTCACAAGACCCTATGGGCACGGAGAACATGATCATTGTGTATGCCTCAATCGACATGTTTGGAGACTTTAACTAGTCCCATTATCTCCTTACTGATCAATTCATTGATGTCCATTTTTGTTGTTGTAATATATTGTATCAGCACTATGGTATGAATAAGATTGAATATCTTCTATATATTTGATAAAGATTTCCACAATGGAAACTCTCTAATTCGATATATAGATTTGTACGGGATTCAATCCAATGGATGAGGAACAAGTATTTAAAAAGGTACCCTCTCTATTGTTTGGATTGTACTACACGTACATCCAACTCGTAGTACATGTTGCCTATAAATCAATTCCATTGGTCATGATTTGCATAAAGCTAAGTTTCCTTAATAATTGAATATTATGTTGCTCATTTTGAGGTTTTCATATAGTCCCTCGATCGAATGCATTCGAGGTGATATTTATGGCCTCTTCCAACCATAGTGTGGACTGAAAATGAATTATAATCAATTCGAATGGACAATGATGCAAAATTCTCTTCATGTGCCTCCAATAATTATTGCATAGCTTTCGAAGATTGGAGTTCAGCACTTTGTCACATATGTCCATACATAAAAGGTTTGGTTGAATATCTGAGCAAGAGGATCTGGCTCGTTGCACGACCTTTGTTAATGAGTTGAAATTTTACCAACTTCACTTTGGAGTCATGCGATTTTACACACCCTTGACTAACTAACTGCATATCGCAGAACTTCCCCTCTGCAATTGATACGTGGAAATCCTCCGAGCATTTTCCATCTGCGTAAGTTCGGAATCGCTTCACGAGTACCGACCTCCACCGCAGCGTACATCATAGGCCCACAAATTAGGGATCTATGTGGGGTACAGATCTCCATCGATCACTAAGTACCTTGAACTCCTCATAAGGGATCCGTTCATAGCCTTGTACGCTGATTGCAAATATTGAAGGATGGATATTTCCAGGCATTAGGGGGAGATTTCAAGTATCAAACTAGAATGCCAGAAAATCATTTGGAACTCCACGTTCCTCCTCATGTCCACGTACTCAAGAATATAGACTATACGTCTAGGATTCACAAATTTGCAACAGTTCGCAAATAACCTGCCATATTCATTTACTGAACTCAAAGGTGTTATATAATCCTTTAATCCGGCTAAAATGAAAGTGGAGGTACCAATAAAAACCACTCAACTCCCTATCTCTGAAAAGAGGAGGAGTAGTACGGCCTCTAACCAGGATCAAGCTTCCTACAAGCAACAAGGTAAAACGAGGAGAAATCCTCTAAATCGGTAAATGCATATCAACCAAGCGTTGACTAACACCTTATGGGTAGTATACACCCAGTGGAAGGGAAACCTCCACAACCCAGCTTCACACACTGGCTGGGACATCGGAACACTCTGACTCACGCGTATTGGGAAATCACGTAGAGTCATCATGGGTGCTTGAGATTTCCTCCAACTATGTCGATTCTGGAGAATCATATGATTAAAGCCTACAAATGTCGACAATATTTCTCTTGTATGATTGCAAACATCCTTCATAATGATTCAGATCCAAAGACCATGGCCATGGCAGAGTGTAAACCACTTGCTTGGACTGAAACAATCGAAGGATGCAATCCAAGCAGAATTAGCCTCGCTCCTCCAAATGAATTCCTTATGCGGTTCAGTACATTCTCTTCCAGCAACGGAATGAGATAACAAGGTGGTGAGAAAGCAAGGCTTGTAGCACAAGGTCGGATTTACGCAGAGATCCGAGACCTAATCTCCAGATGCGAGTGAAATCCTATTTCCGATACATTATATCATTGGCAGTACAAAATCATCTATCTATGCAGTTGATAGATGTAGTGACTACATATCCATGTGGATCACTAGATTTGGACATGTATGGTTCCCAATGGAATCACAATCCGAATCGAAATGAAATGCAACATGTATTGTGTAAACTTAATAAGTCACAACATGACTTATTGTTGTCGGTATATTTTGGTACAACCGATGTAGTAAGTTCCTTATACACAAGGATTACTCCTACAATGATGATTACCCATTTGTGTTTGTCATACACAAGGATTACTCTTGAAATGACGAAGCGTGTGATCACCTAAAAGACGGAATTTGAGATGAAGGATTTGGTGAAACCCAAACAGTGCTTGACATTACAAGTCGAGCTACTTCACTCTAGTATTATGGTACACCAAGTTGCCTATATTATAAATATTGGAGAAACTTAAAAATGGACAAGTCATATCCATCTCCCATGCCGGTTGTTCGATCTCTAGACGTAGAGAAAGATTCACTCAAACCACGGGATGATGTAGAACGGATGTTGGGACTTGAAGTTCCATAACTCAGTGCCATTGGACCCACCAACACAATTGGTTGGGAATCAAGAATATCTTTCGATATCTCCAAGGCACCACACATTACTTGACATATTCTTGTAATTTCAGAGCAATCTGAACTCCAATATCATCAGGATCACTGATGTTGGCTACTTGAATGATCCCACAATGTGTATCAACATGGTAGAATTGTCACTCCGTAGATGTCTTCGGACTCTTGTGACAACACCTACCAACATTCTGAAATACAAAGCCGCGTCAACCGTGTAGCTTTACGGAATGATAAACCACATACATAAGTCATGTGGTATTGGTTCTCTTGAATCATCAACCATTATCTACACAGATAATGTTGCTTGTGTTGCATGGATGCAAACATGATAGATCAAGATCAATATCATAAAGCATATTGCCCCTAAATATTTTATCTCCATGAACTCCGGAAGTGTTGGGGAATAAATATCTTGCAAGTCAAATAATGCGATAATCTCGTTGGTTTGTTCACGAAGTCTCTACCAACTTCAGTATTCCATAAGTATTTTATGGAATTGGTATGTGACGGCTTCCAAATTTGCAAGAATCAGGGGGAGTATCTTCCTGAATCAATCATGTTCAAAACATCATATTACACTCTTTTTCCCTTTATGAGTTTACTATACGGGTTCTCATCAAGGTTTTTAATGAGGTAATATCAACACAAGATGATATGTCATATTTTCCGTTTTCCCCACCGGGGTTTTTAGGAAAGTATATACGACATATATTGTTCTCTAAACTCTATGGGGTTTTCACCTTTTACAAGGTTTTTCTCATATTGAGTTAACAAAGAGACAATACCAATTATATGCTGTGCCATTTTCTCCTTATTTTCCCACTGGGTTTTTGAAGGAGTTTTAACAGCATATCCAAGCATTATATGTTGCACCATTTTCTCCTTATTTTTGCCACTGGGTTTTTAAGGAGTTTTAGCAACATATCATACACACTACTCTCCTCATATTTTTCCCACAGGGTTTTTGGAGGAGATGATTCCAAAGATGATTCTAGAGATAACCAAACACAAGGACAAGGAAGGATTAGGGGGAGTGTTAGGATTTAATTAATAGGTTAATTAAAGGGGTAATCCTCCCTCATGTAATTCTCTATGTTGATTGGTTTGTCAACAGACACAACCCTTCCTCACACCTCTTCGAACAGACGTGACCCATATTCGCGTCTCTTCCCCTTGTATATAAGTTGTGAATCATCAATGGAACAGGATAGTTGAATCATTTGTTGTCTCTCTTCTTCGCCTCTCGACTTTACATTTAACAGCACGGAAGGGCTCCGCGTGCGGCGCCGCCGCCTAGTCCGATCCAAGAGTGTTTTGAAAAAGATACGAACATTATTTGTGCAAACCTGATGCTTGAAATTGTTATCGACCGATCAATCTTCAGAACCTAGCATATAAGGTAACAATTTCTCACAGGTAGGAAAAACACTTTCATTACTATACCTTTGATATAACAGCTGCTTAACTTTCAGATTTGAATGTATCTCTATAACTAAAAAAATTCTATATACATCCATATTTAGATCAAATTGAGCGACTTTTTGTAGAGACGGGGGCGTAATAGAAGTCCTTGAGATGCATGTGCAAAACTTCAGTAGAAGATTTCTTTCTTGGCATTAGAGCGTCTCCAGTCGCGTCCCCCAAAGAGATTTGGGGGACGCCGGCCAAAAAAATATTCCCGTCGCGTGCCCCAAAGGCCGCTTCGGTCCGGACGTGCTACAAATGTTGTCCGGCATCCCTAGCCCATCCCCTGTGTATAGAGGCTCTACCGGGGACGCCGGACACGACTTTTACACTTACTTTTTGTTTGGAGGTCGCGTTTGAGGGACGTGGCTAGAAAAGGGACCTTCTCCAAACGAAAATTTTGTCCGGATGTCCCCCAAACGACTAATCCGGCGCTTTGCCCGGACATCGTTTGGGGACGCGACTGGAGATGCTCTTAGCAGGATTGAAGCGTGAGCTTGATGGTACAGAGCAAACTGAATAAGAATCAAAGAAGTCTGAACGGCAGGAGGAAAATGTTACGGAGTACTCCTAGTCTCCCTCCGTCTATAAATAGATGCCAAAAATTTATCTAAATTCGGATGTATCTATACACTAAATCGTGACTAGATACATTCAAATTTAGACAAACTTTTAGCATCTATTTATGGACAGAGGTAGTATGTTTTTTTGGGGCAGCTCTGGCCTGTTTCAGTGATATTCTGCAACAAATCGCCTCACTCAAAGAAAAATACTCATAAGTGTTTGGTGATGCCGCATAGATAAAATGCAAAGATGACAGTACATTCAATTTGAAGGTAATAGCCAAGATGAATGGCAGCACACAAATCTAAGTGAACTGAACCGAAAGAAGAACGCATGAACTACTAGGATTAATGCATAACTTAACCAACAACTCCGAAGAGCTGGCTTGAATCAATCAACATCGCAAAGATCGCTCGACATCCTCGATCAAGTGAAGAACAAAAGTGCTAGATTGATCTGATAGGGGCTAATAGATGCCTTTGCTCTCCTTCCTGCCTCTGCTCCCTGAAGGTTCCTAGGTGTCTAGGTATAACTAAGTCGGTCGACGAAGTTGGAGATTGCGGCGACGTCCTTGGCGTCGGCGAAGCTGGAGATGGTGGTGACGGCGAGGTCGATGCTCTTGGCGGCGAGTTTCGCGAGGGTGCAGGCGCGGTTGAGGTAGGTGCGAGCCTGGTCCAGGTCGACGCTTGCCGCCTGCGGGGTCTCGCTGGTGGCGGAGGCGGCGGGGGAGGGGAGGATGCCGATCTTGCCGCTGTGCTCCGTGGGCTCGGTGACGGCAGCGTCCGGATCAGGCAGGCTGTTCTTGGCGAGGTTCTCGGTGGCGGCGTCGTCCGGATCCGAGATGCCGATCTTGGCGAAGTCCTGGGTGACGACGGCAGCCGGGTCCGGCATGCCGGTGCCGGTCTCGGCGAGGTGGTTGGTGGCGGCGGCGGTGAGTGGTTCTGGCAGTGGCAGGCCGATCTCGCAGTCGTCGTCGGTGTCCGAGAGGCTGTCTTCCGTGTCGTCGTCGCCGTCCTCGGTGGCGGCGTACACCAAGTACGGGTAGCCGAGGTGCTCGACGCAGCGGGGGAGAAAGTGCTCCTGGATGCACTTGACGGCGTAGTAGGCGGCCTCGAAGTTCTGATTGGCTAAACCTAAAGGAAAAAGTGTGTCTCAAAGGCTCACCCACGCTCACCCACGCTCAGGCGATCTGGCGATTTTCAGGCGAACTTGCGCCGCCGCCGGCTCTTCCACCACCCTCGCTCCCCTGACCCCCCGTAGCCAGTGGTACTCGCCGGCGCGCTCGGCGGAGAAACATGTCCATCCCAAAGTGGACGGCGGGCTACCCATCGTTCGAAGAGGAGGTGAGGTCGGGAGAAGAGCTGAGGTGGAGGGAGAAGGAAGCGGCGAGGGCGGAGGAGAGGAGACAGGCGATTTTGCGGAGGAAATTGTTGATCCTCCAGATCAGCCTTGCCTCAGAGTGGGCGATCGAGCAGATGGCGAAAGGCTGGCGGCCGCAGATCTCGGGGCAGGGCCTCGAGGAGCAGGTTGCGGCGGCGCTAGCAATGATCAAGCTCAAGGAGCCCGACGATCCGAAGAGGCTCATGGCGGAACAAGGGCTGGAAGATCTGGAAAATTGGACGCCATGAGCGTCATGGATGGTGGGCTGTTTCGGAGATCCGCTGTTTCTGATGGCAATGATACTGGTTCTGCTACTCCGGGTGCTAGGAGTTTGGTGGATTTGCGACGGCGAATGGAGAGGATCCGCCGTGGTAATCCCTCTCCGACTCGGGGCGGCTCGCCGGAGAGATTTGGGGGAACTTCTCGAAGGTTCCAGAAGCTTTCCATGCCGTTTGGCAACGTTGTGATGGCTTCTTCTGGTAACCGTCGATCTACGGTTGTTTCGAATCCAGCCGTTGAGATGGTGGCGGTTTCCAGAAATGCGCCTGATACGTCCAAAACGTATCTACTTTCCCGAACACTTTTGCTATTGTTTTGCCTCTAATTTGTGTATTTTGGATACAACTAACACGGACTAACGCTGTTTTCAGCAGAATTGCTCGTGTCTCGTTTTTGTGCGAAATCCAACTTTCGGGAAAATCCTCGGAATTTCTTCGGATGGCCCTATTTTACCAAAATATTGACGGAGCCAGAAGGGCGAAGGAGGTGGAGCCCGGGGCCCCACACCACATGGCGGCGCGGCCCAGGGGGGCCCGCGCGGCCATGTGGTCTGGCCCTCGGCCGCCTCGCGCCCTTCGGACTACTTATTCGTTTCGACCTAAAAACGCACGGAAGTCAGTCGCCGGGAAACCTCCAAGAGCCGCCACATCGCGAAACTCCGTCGCGGGAGCCGTCTCCGTTCTGGCACTCCGGGGACGGGGTGGAGATCTTCACCGCCATCACCGCCAACGCCCTCCATCAACCAGCAATGTTTCCCCCATCCATGTGTGAGTAATTCCCCCGCTGTAGGCTGAAGGGGATGGTAGGGATTGGATGAGATTGGTCATGTAATAGTCATAAGATTGTTAGGGCATAGTGCCTAGTATCCGTAGATGTCACTTTTATGATATTGTTGCAACTTGTTATGCTTAATGCTTGTCACTAGGGCCCGAGTGCCATGATCTCAGATCTGAACATGTTATTGATTCATGAAGATATTCGTTGTTTATGATCTTACCCAAGTTGTATACACATGTCTCCGGAACCAATGGCCCCGAAAATCGGGACAACCGGAGGGGATGGTAGTGATGTGAGGATCACATGTGTTCACGGAGTGTTAATGCTTTGCTCCGGTACTCTATTAAAAGGAGTACCTTAATTTCCATAGTTTCCCTAGAGGCCGGCTGCCACCGGTAGGACAAAAGATGTTGTGCAAGTTTCTCATTGCGAGCACGTACGACTATATTGGAACACATGCCTATTGATTGATTAGTACTTGGATACCGTTTTATTATTATCTGCAAATGCCCATGCTTTGTTACATGAGTTTCTCATCCATGCAACGCCCGTTAAATCCGTCCCTGTGCCTATGTTTTAATCCTGCTGTTTACTATAATCACTACTGCTGTCTTTATTTCACTGTTGTTATTTCACTATTCCTACCCATAAAACTGACACCGATAAACTCTTGCGAGCAAGTCTGTTTCCAGTGCAGCTGAATTGACAACTCCGCATTAAGGCTTACAAATATTCTTTGTCTCCCTTGTGAATCAATAAATTGGGTAATACTTCCCTCGAAGTGTTGCGATCCCCTATACTTGTGGGTCATCAAGACTATTTTCGGCGCCGTTGCGGGGGCATAGCTTTATTTGGAAGTTCACTTGGATTGATATTGTTCGCTGCAAATTCTCCATCATGGGTAAACCTCGCGATACTAAGATCGCCATATTACCATCCACTACAAGAAAAGGTACAACTCTGAGTACCTGCTGCTCTTGATTCACCATCTGTGATTGATAAACTTGTTTCACCGCCACATGCTTCGCGTGCTGGTACTTCTGCTGAATCTGAAAATTCTCATAATATTGATAATGTTTCTGCTGTGCTTGATGATAGTGGTTCATTGGGATCTTTTCTAGATGCTACAATTGCTAAGTCTAGACAAATTGAAAATATTGAAACTCCTAATGAAAATGCTGCTACACTGTTAATTCACCTGAGTCTGTTGAATATTCTAGTGATGATCTTGATGAAGATTATGTAGAGCTTAATGATGATTTTATTGAAAAATGCAATGCTACTACTGATGCAAGAAAAATTAAAAAGTTGCTTGCAGAACATGCTGTTAGATATAAACCATCTCCTGATCCTAAATTTGCCACATCTCCTATAAACATTAGGGATAAAGATTATGATTTTCTCTTGATTTATCTCATATAGCTATTGTTGAGAAAACACCCTTTTGTGGTACTGAAAAAGAAAGTGTTGTTGAACACATGACTGAGTTATCTACTCTTAGTGGCTTGTTTTCTGATGATATTAAGATGCGTACTTATTTTGTCACTAAAATTTTTCCTTTCTCATTAAAGGATGATGCTAAAACCTGGTATAATAATTTGTCTCCTGGTTCTATTAAAAGTCCAAAAGAATTGCTTGATGTTTTCTTCCGCAAATACTTTCCTGCTAGTGCTCAACATGCTGCTTTGCAGAGAATTTATAATTTTGACCAGGAAGATGGAGAGAAATTGCCGAGGGCTTGGGCTAGATTTTGTTCTCTTATTAGAGCTCAGCCTGACCATGATTTAGAAAAGCATGATTTACTTGATATATTTTATAGTGGACTAACCATTGAGTCTAGGGCATACCTGGATAGTTGTGCTGGTTGTGTTTTCAGGAAAAGAACTCCAGACGACGCTGAAGAATTATTGGCTAAAATAGGCCGGAATCATGATGATTGGTCTACACCTGAACCAACCCCGACACCGATAGTGAAGAAGAGGGGTATGATTAAATTAAATGATGAAGATATGAGGGAAGCCAAGAAGTCTCTTAAAGAGAAGGGTATTAAACCTGAAGATGTGAAGAATTTACCTCCTATAGAAGATATATGTGAGACAATTCCCCCTTCATCCATGATTGAGGTACACTCTCTTCAACGCTTTACTAGGGAAGATATTCCGTATTCAAATCTCCTGCTCAATGCTTAGATGAGTTTGATAATTATATTGTTAAGCAAGAAAACTTTAATATGAGAGTAGAGAATCATTTAATGGAAAATTCCCGAGCTATTAGTGAATTGCATGGTATTGTGGAGAGAACCTCCAATGATGTTAAGATACTTGTTAAACATTTTCAAATGGTTCAAACTCAAATTGATCAACTTACTAAAGTGCAAAATGACTTGTTAGGAAATAATTCTAAAGAAAAACATGCTTATGAAGTAACAACTAGAGGTGGTGTTTCTACCCAGGATCCTCTATATCCTGAAGGGCATCCCAAAAGAATTGAACAAGATTCTCAACTAATTAAAACTAGTGCTCCATCTAAGAAAAAGAAAAAGAAACATAAAAATGTTGTAGAATCCTCTGAACCTGTTAATGATCCTAATAGTATTTCTATTTCTGATGCTGAAACTGAAAGTGGTAATGAACATGATAAAGATAATGATAAGAATGATACTCTGATAAAGAAGAGGTTGAAAAAGAACCGAAAAGCCTGCTAAAAATAAAAAGTACACTAAAGAAGATTTTATTACTGAGAAACATGGTAATGAAAGAGAACCTTGGGTTCAAAAGCAAATGCCTTTTCCTGCTAAGAAACTAAAATCAAAGGAAGAGGAACATTATAATAAATTTTGTGATTGGATGAAACCTTTATTTCTGCAAATCCCTTTGACTGATGCTATTAAATTGCCTCCTTATTCAAAGTATATGAAAGATATTGTTACTAACAAAAGGAAAGTCCCCAATGAGGAAATTTCTACTATGCTCGCTAATTACTCCTTCAATGGTAAGATTCCAAAGAAGTTGGGCGACCCAGGTATACCGACTATTCCTTGTTCCATTAAGAATAATTATGTTAGAACTGCTCTATGTGATTTGGGAGCAGGTGTGAGTGTGATGCCTTTTTCTCTTTATAAGAGACTTGATTTAGATAAATTGATACCTACCGATATATCTTTGCAAATGGTGATAAATCTACTGCTATTCCTGTTGGTTTATGTGAAAATGTTCCTGTTCAAGTTACTCAGCATTGCTTGATATTAACTGATTTTGTTGTGTTGGAAATGCAAGATGATAATATGTCCATTATTCTTGGAAGACCCTTTCTTAATACTGCAGGGGCTGTTATTGATTGCAATAAAGGCATGGTTACTTTCAATGTTGATGATAAGGAACACACTGTATTTTTTCCCAAGGATTGATAAAGTATGTGGAGTTAATACAATTGTTAATGTGAAAACTATCAAAGTGGGATCCATTGATTGTCCTATATATGGGCCTAAAGAAGAATATCAAACTCTTGTGATTGGATCCATATCAATTCAATATAAGGTAACATGATTGATTTGAGGTTTATTTCTTCTTATGTCATATAAAATTTATTTGGTAGCAAGACTTGATCAACCTTGTTAACAAGTATATTTTATTGCATAAAGGAGTTAAACAACACTTCTTTCTTTCTCTCTCCCTCCACCTATTTTACTTGCTGTAGCACTGTTGTTTTGCAATATGCTTTAGTCATTTAAGATTTTAAAAATCATTTTCCTGCGCAGTAATCATTAATTTAATACCCAGAAATGTGCATTTTTCGAAGTTCTCTAAAAATTACAAAAATTATACCGTTGGTCCTATTTTACGACGAGGCACCTGGAAGCACCAGAGGATGACCTGTGGGGCACCAGGGGGTGCCACACCATAGGGCGGCGCGGCAAGGGGGCGCCACCATGTGGTGTGGGCCACCCTGCCCCACTACACCATCTCTTCCTCCCAGCACCTTCTCTCTCCCGAAAAACTCGTACCAAGTTTCTCTCACTCGTGTTTCTGCTCAAGAACTCGCGATTTTTCGATCTCCTTGCTCAGCCCAGATTTCTGTTTGCACATTTACTCCTTGGTATGTGACTCCTTTGATTGTCCAATTAGAATTTCATTTGGTTGAGTATATCTTGAATATTTTGCTGCTGTAGATAACATGTTTAGTGAGCTTGCATGCTTGTTCTAAGTGGTAGAAATTAGTTTTGATGCATGTGTAGTACTCTAGCAAGTTCCTATAGTAGTTCCCTTCAATTACACACTTTGAAATCAGATTTTATGATGATTGTTGAAAATTTCAGAAAATGGAAGGTGTGCCCCAATTGAACCAAGAAGAATTGGAAGTCCAGCAAGTTACGAGAGTCAATCGTGAGGAGGGAGTATACTCCTCTTACTACCCATGCGTGGACTTTATGAGAAGTGCGGGGATTTTACAAGATGTGCAAACTCTAATCTCTCGTGCAGGGCTGAGTGGTTTTGTTGAAGGAGAGCCAAGACAATATGCAAAATTAACTATGTCTTTTGTGCAGGACTTCAAGTTCAATTGGTCGCGATCTGACCCCATGGTCCAGTATAAAATTTACAATAAAGCTGTCAACTTGTCGTTTAGTGTTTTTTGTGCAGCAATTGGAGTACCGCAATGGGGATCTTGCGAGAAGATCAGGGGAACACCGCAGGAGCTCTCAGATCTTTATACAAGGATTTGCAACGGGAGGAGCCTCTCCAATGATGGTAAGATTAGTAGCATTCAACATCCAGCCATCCGCTACTTTGCCTATTTCATTACAAAGTGCGTCCTTGCAAGAAGGACCGGAGGTAAATTCCCAGACTTGGCTTTCTTAGCTGCTGCTTTGCAACAGGATAGGACTTATAATTTGGGTGCTTTAATAGCTTGTAGACTTGCTACTAACCGTGAGAAAGGAGGTGGAATTTATCGCCTCTCGCTTATTAGCTATGCATGGTGTAGAACCTCACCATTTAGATATTCCGCTTTATATAGAAGCTTGATGTGGTTTCCATGATTAGACATGAGTTTATTTCAGATGCATCTAGTTTGGACAACCTGCATTATAGGATAACTTTGTACAAGAAAAGTTGGAGTATAACTAAGAAAATTGAAAAATTAGTACGCTTGCCTGCACCTGCTTTGTTTAACCTTGATGCCAGGGACGGGTGGTCGATCACAGAAAATGAGCTAAATGCATACATAGAAAGAGAAAGCCGTCGTGCGAGGAAAATGTGGAGGAGACCGAGGAGCATCCCGACTCTTCATCCGATGCAGCAAGCTCCTCATATCAACATCATGGTCACGTGGAGCCTCCACGATATTCTTCTGCACAGGGGCCCTATTACCATTCCATGTATGATCCACCGGCGTGGAATTCAGATCCTCGTTGGGAATGAACTCCACTTAGGCCAAAAGCCTAAGCTTGGGGGGAGGTATACCGGTATCACTCATTCTCTGCATATTATGGTTGCTGGATACTTGTACATACTTGTTTAGTCTCTTAGAGTGGTTTTCTAATGAGAGGGGATGATATTTGGGGAAGTGCTGTCCAAAAACAGATTCTGGACTGTTACCAAAAAATTCGTACGCACAGCCAGAACGTTATTTTGAGTTGCCAATTTTTGAGCATGTTCCCCAGGTTGTTATCTAACTTTCATTAGTTGAACAATTTTTGGTCTGAGCAGTGGAAGATTTTTGTTAAATTCGATTTCTGTACTGCTGTCAGGATTTGGCAGATTTCTGTCATCCTGCTTTTCTGTGTTTCTGTTAGTTTGCATTCTTTTGTTTTCGCTTTGTTTCTTTCCTAAAACACAAAAAGACCAAAAATATTTCTGTTGTTTCTCTTCACCATTTGTTTATTTGGTACCTTGTTCTTAGTTTGCTTCATTTGCTATCGTTAGTTTGCTATAAGAAAACCCAAAAAGATTTTGCTTTGTTTGCTTGTTTTCTTTCGTTCTTGTTTCTAATTCGAAAACACCAAAAATATTTGCTGTTCTTCTTTGGTTTGTAAAGTTCATCATGAGTTCAATGGTCTTCGGTGGCTGGAGCGTGGTTTTCATTTCATATTATCCAAGCTACACAAGTGAAAAGGCAATAATGACGATCTACGACAATCTGATTGTGGTGAGAGGCTGGTATGAACTCTATTTGCTTTCATTTTTGTACATATACTCATCCATATGAGCATGCTTAGTTGGTTCATGTGAGGTATATGTTATTTGAGAAAGTCTAGTAGTTCATGATCTCTCATGTTTAGTTCCAATTTATTAATATGAGTAGCATGTCATGAATGTTTGCTTGCATTGTTTTATTCATAAGTAAGTATGGCATTGTGGTATCCTCCTCTGAATAATTCATTTATATCGACTTGGCACATGCTCACGCATGCATATGACTGAACAAAAAGTCAATTAAGCCTCGATGATTTATATTGCTTCAGAGTTATTGTATCACTTTTATGCCTCCATTAATTTATTTTGCCGCAAGCATGATTATGACAGTTACTGCTCTCTTGATTTGTCGCTCCCTACTCTTTTGCTAGCCTTCACTTGTACTGAGCGGTATCGCCGCTCGTGCTTCCAAACACCTGAAAACCAAGTTGTTCCAAAAGTGTCCACCATAAATACCTATGCATGGCATTTCAAACCATTCCAAGTAAATTCTCATGCGCTACCTTTAAAACCTTCAAAATGCTTCTCAATTTGTGTTAATGTTTCATAGCTCATGAGGAAGTATGTGGTGTTTAGCTTTCAACCTTGTCATTTACTTTTGACGGACTCTCATATGGACTAGTGGCACATCCGCTTATCCAATAATTTTGCAAAAAGAGCTGGCAATGGGATTCCCAGTCCCAAATTAATTAACTTAAATAGACACTCCTCCATGGTTTGTGATTGTTGGACGGCACCCGAGGATTCGGTTAGCCATGGCTTGTGTAAGCAAAGGTTGGGGGAGTGTCATCATCATAATAAAACTTAAATGAAAAGGCACTCCTTCATGGTATGTGATTGTTGGCAGGCACCCGAGGATTCGGTTAGCCATGGTTTGTGAAAGAAAGGTTGGAAGGAGTGCCACCCAAAAATAAATAAAATGGGAGCCGCTCTTGTGAGTCCGGTTGATGAGGTAGTTAGTGTACCCATTACCATTCGTTGACAACAACAAACACCTCTCAAAATAATTTTACTCCTGCTTTACAAAGGAAAAGCTCTAGCGCATGTTAACCCCTGCTTCCCTCTGCGAAGGGTCAATCTTTTACTTTTATGATGTGTCTCCATTCTTTCTTTGAGCACTATCTTGAGAGCACAATTGTCATTCTTAGTATAATATGCTTGTCTCAAAATATGATTGATTGTGGTATAACCTTGATGCTTTTATCTTTGACAAATCATTACTTCTAGTCTTTCTATGAACTCAAGAGGTGCCTCGGCATTTATGTTTTGCCGATCAAATACAGGCAAGCGAGATACCACTTTACCATATTCTTTTATGAACATTGCAATCTTGCTTACATACATGATTCATGATGCTTATTATTAATTGTTGGTACTTCTCCATGATTGACATAGCTGTTGGATGATCTTATTTGCATGTATCTCATTATGAACTGCTTAAGTATTAGCCATAGCATGAGAATATATACATCATATGAGCAAATGTGTTCGTGAAAGTTCTTTTATCGCTCAGTTGTTAACTGAATTGCTTGAGGACAAGCAATAAGCTAAGCTTGGGGAGTTGATACGTCCAAAACGTATCTACTTTCCCGAACACTTTTGCTATTGTTTTGCCTCTAATTTGTGTATTTTGGATACAACTAACACGGACTAACGCTGTTTTCAGCAGAATTGCTCTGTGTCTCGTTTTTGTGCAGAAATCCAACTTTCAGGAAAATCCTCGGAATTTCTTCAGATGGCCCTATTTTACCAAAATATTGACGGAGCCAAGGGCGAAGGAGGTGGAGGCCCGAGGGCCCCACACCACATGGCGGCGCGGCCCGGGGGGCGCGCGGCCATGGTCCAGCCCCCTCGGCCGGCCTCCGACGCCCCCCTTCGGACTACTTATTCGTTTCGACCTAAAAACGCACGGGAGAAGTCAAAGTCGCCGAAACCCTCCGGAGAGCCGCCACATCGCGAAACTCCGTCGCGGGAGCCAGAAGTCTCCGTTCGGCACTCCGCCGGACGGGAATTGGAGGAGATCTTCACCGCCATCACCGCCAACGCCTCTCCATCAACCAGCAATGTTTCCCCCATCCATGTGTGAGTAATTCCCCCGCTAGGCTGAAGGGGATGGTAGGGATTGGATGAGATTGGTCATGTAATAGTCATAAGATTGTTAGGGCATAGTGCCTAGTATCCGTAGATGTCACTTTTATGATATTGTTGCAACTTGTTATGCTTAATGCTTGTCACTAGGGCCCGAGTGCCATGATCTCAGATCTGAACATGTTATTGATTCATGAAGATATTCGTTGTTTATGATCTTACAGGTTGTATACACATGTGCTGTCCGGAAATGGCCCCGAAAATCGGGACAACCGGAGGGGATGGTAGTGATGTGAGGATCACATGTGTTCACGGAGTGTTAATGCTTTGCTCGGTACTCTATTAAAAGGAGTACCTTAATTTCCAGTAGTTTCCCTAGAGGCCCGGCCACCTGGTGGGACAAAAGATGTTGTGCAAGTTTCTCATTGCGAGCACGTACGACTATATTGGAACACATGCCTATTGATTGATTAGTACTTGGATACCGTTTTATTATTATCTAAATGCCCATGCTTTGTTGTTACATGAGTTTCTCTCATCCATGCAACGCCCGTTAAATCCGTCCCTGTGCCTACGATGTTTTAATCCTGCTGTTTACTATAATCACTCTGCTGTCTTTATTTCACTCTGCTGTTATTTCACTATTCCTACGCATAAAGCTGACTACTGATAAACTCTTGCGAGCAAGTCTGTTTCCAGGTGCAGCTGAATTGACAACTCCGCTGTTAAGGCTTACAAATATTCTTTGTCTCCCCTTGTGTCGAATCAATAAATTGGGTAATACTTCCCTCGAAGACTGTTGCGATCCCCTATACTTGTGGGTCATCAGCGCCTTCTAAGGCGGATAAGTCTGGAGCGAATACGCTTGTGACAGATAAAAATCGCTTGGGCAGATCTAGGTCTCCGCCTGGGTCTCAGACACTAGTCTGGGTCAGGAGGGAGCTGGTCCGAGCTAGATCTTTCACTCCAGCTGATTGTCACCCCGCTGGAGCAGGTTTCCTTCCGAATCCAACGACTGTAAAGTTCTCAGATCTGTGGGGTGCTGAAGCTGGAAGGAGATCATACGCAGAGATTGTCAAGATGGTGGGAGGTGGTCGAGGCGGTGGAAGAGGGAGTGGAGCTGGTGGTGGCCGTGGTCACAGTAGTGGGCGTGTGCCACCAGTTGCTGTGGCGGCAACCACTTCCTCTCTTGGTGGCGCCTCTGATCCGGTCCGGATTAAATCGGAATTCCCCCAGGGGCCGGGGCAACAGATGGGTGCCGCTCAAGGTATGTTCCCCATGATGAATCCCAACATGTGGAATGTTCCGATGAATCAGTGGCAGCAATTCTTTGGCAACCAGCAGTTTCCCCCCCATGGTTTCAATCCTATGATGTTGATGCCGCCAGGGATTTCCCCTACTCTTCCCCAAACCAATAGTCAGGGGAGTAGTGCCAGTCTGGTTCCTTCTCAACAGCAACAAGTGTCTGGGAATAAGAACAAGAAGAAGATTCAGAAAGGGGCTACCTCTGATAGTCAGAAGAACAATGGAGATAAAGGGGGAAGCTTGATGCAGACTCCATCATCAAGTGGACCTGGGCCTGTTCTTGATCCCAAGTTCAAGAATGTCACTTGTTACAACTGTGGAGAGTTGGGTCACTATGTTGGTCTGTGTACTAGGGTGAAGAGATGTTTCATTTGCAGCAAGACAGGTCATCATATGGACAACTGCCTGATGTGGTATTCCCTCCTACCCACTGCTCAATATTGGGGTAGTGCAAATCCTGGCCTAGGTTTTTTCCACGTGGATGTAGAAGGACCTGAGGCTGTCCAATGGTTGAATATGGATAATGTTGGGATAGTGGTCATAAAGGAGGGTGAGATTTCTGCTGAAGAACTGGAGAAAAGCTTCAATGATATGTGGAAGGTCAACTGGTTCTGGCAAATTAGACAAGTTGGCCCTAAGAAGTTCCTGGTGAGGTTTCCACCAAGCAAGAGGATCAAAGAGTTAGTGGAGTACCCATCTATAAATCTCAAAAAAGAGGGAGTTGTGATCTATTTTGAGAACTGGGAGGGGGAGACAGAACCTTTTGAAGAATTCCAAGAGATATGGGTCAGGATTTTTGGCATCCCACCCAAATGGCTGACATGGAAGACTATCTGTCAAGTTTCAACTGCTCTTGGAGTGCTAATTAACATTGATTGGCAAGTCATTTTTAGAAGCTTCTATGAAGAGGTCAGAGTCAAAGTGGCTGTGAGGGACAAGTCAAAAATCCCATCCAATAAACTGTTCGAGATGGAACAGTGTTTCTTCTTGATTAACTTTCTGGTGGAGAGTGATGGTGAAACTATTGAGGTTGATGGGGATGATGATGAAGATCCTGGTCAGAGTAATGAAGGGGACAAGGTTGAAGATGATGCTGAGCTTGGTGATGACTTCAAGGCTCTTGAGAAGAGTAATGCTGGTGGAGATAACAGCAAGATGGAAACTGATCCTTCTTATTCTGGGGGTAGAAGTGGTCCTAGGCCTACCTCTCAAATGGCTATGGAGTCATCTGTTCAAGCAAAAGTTTTTGGTAAAGAGCCTATGATCCCCACTGAGTGTGCTCTGGTCATAAGAAGTGCTGAGGAAAATATTGGAAAAAACCTGTTACAACACTTTGAGGAGGAAGAGGATGATGCTGGTGAAGGGACCAAAAGTGCTGAAGAAGGGGAGCTGCCCAAAGCTTGTGTCTCTTCTATGCTGCCTAATGTGTGGAAGGAGAAGAAGCAATGGGGCCCTGTGCAAGCAACTAGGATGAGTTCTAGAATCCCAAGAGATGGTAAATCTGCTATTGAAAAAGCCCAAGATCTCAAGAAGGCAAAGAATTTGGAAATTCCTAAAGGTAATATCCATGGTTTCTCTAATTCCTTTGCTGCCCTTGATAATCATACTCTGTATAATAATGCTAAACATGCTGGCATTAGCCTGGGTAATAAAACTAGAAACACTGATGATGTCATTGATCAAATTAAAAAAGTTGAATTAAAAAGACTTGATGATTTTCACCAGACTAATCATGCTAGCTTTCTTCCTAAGGACATTAGTCTCTCTGTAGAGGAACTGAAAGTGGGTATGGATGATGAAAATGTGGGTCCATCTAATCAGGATGATTACACTAGTGATGTACCTGATGATGATGAACCATGGACATTAGTCCATAGTAGGAAAAAGGGTAGAAGGAAATTAATCTTTAAAAATGGTAGTAGCTCTAATATGGAATCCTAGAGGCTTAAATAGGCCTGATAAGATTACTAGAGTGCATGATCTCATTAGAGAAACATGTCCTGATATTATTTGCTTCTCTGAGTCTAAGAAAGAAGACTTTTCTAGTTTGCAGCTGAAACAAATTGATCCAGGTGGGATTTTCTCCTGGAATTGGTTGCCAGCTGTTAAAACTGCTGGAGGTATCCTTGTTGGGATAAACAATGAGATTTTTGATATTGTTAGATGGGATATCTTATCTTTCTGTGTCTCTGTACAAATCAAAGGCAAGAAAGATAAGATAGTGTGGAGAGTTATTGCTGTGTATGGTTCTGCTTATGATGAGCATAAATTAGACTTTATTAATGAGCTTCATAATGTCATGGCTTGTTGGAGTGGCCCCACTTTAGTGGGTGGCGACTTTAACGTCATTAGAGAAAAGTGTGAGAAGAATACTGGTAATATTAACCAGCACTGGGCAAATTTGTTTAATGATTGGATTAATAAATTCAATTTGATGGAGCTTAAGAACCCTAGTAGACATTTTTCTTGGGCCAACAACCAAGATAATTTGGTGATGGCTTTGCTTGATAGAGTTTTTGTGTCTACTTGTTGGGATGCTTTGTTCCCTGCTAGTAGCTTATCCTCAAAACCCAGAGTAGGTAGTGACCACACTCCTTTGATTGTGGACACTGGTGCTCTGAAAAATCCCCAGGACAAGCAATTTAGGTTTGAAAAATGGTGGCTCAATATTGAGGGTTTTGATGATGTGGTTACTAAATTCTGGAATATCCCATGCTATCATAAAAAATCTCTTGATAGATGGCAATTTAAGATGAGGAATACTAGGAAAGGTTTAAAAGGTTGGTCGGCTAATATTGAATCGGCTCAGAGAAAACTTAAGCAAGGGTTAGTTGCTGAGTATGACTTGCTTGACATTTGCTCTGAATCTCAGAATTTATCTCCAAATTCCAAACAAAGAATGAAAAGCATTGCTAATGAGTTGACAAAAATTTGGAGTAATGAAGAGATTAAAGCTAGACAAAGAGCTAGGGAGAGATATATTTTAGAGGGTGACCGTAATACTGCTTATTTTCATGCAGTAGCCAACCAGAGGAGGAGGAAAAAGAAGATCTGTCAATTAAAAGGCGAGGATGGGATGGTAGAGGACAACAAAGGTATGTTAAAGATTGCTGTTGATTATTACAAGAACCTGTTTTGTAAAGAAACTTGCCTGGATATTGACCTGGTAGATGATTTCTGGGACCCTGAGGATTTGGTGTCTCAAAAACATAATGATATGCTTAATGCTGAGTTTTCTGAGAAAGAGGTTAAGGATGCTATCTTTGGCTCTTATGCTGAAGGTGCTCCTGGCCCTGATGGGTTTTCTTTTTTGTTTTATCAACATTTTTGGGAGCTCATTAGAGCTGATTTTATGGCAATGGTTAAGGATTGGAATGAGGGGAATCTTGATCTATTTAGATTGAATTTTTCCCTCTTGACTTTAATTCCTAAGGAATCTGATGCTGTAACTATACAGAAATTCAGACCTATAGCTTTAACCAATTGTAGCTTTAAATTTTTTTCTAAGTGTGCTACCAATAGGTTGGGTGTGGTCAGTGAGGAGCTTATTTCTCCTAACCAAACAGCTTTTATTAAAGGTAGATACATTCTTGAGAGTGTGGTTTCTGCCCATGAGGTCATTCATGATGCAGTTTATAATGGGCACTCTGGGTTTGTTTTCAAACTTGATTATGAAAAAGCATATGACAGGGTTGATAGGGATTTTCTTTTGAAAGTTATGAGGATGAGGGGCTTTAGTCCCAAGTGGATGGATATTATTGAAGGTCTTTTGCACAATGGCTCTGTTGGTGTTAGAATTAATGACTGTAATAGTCAATTTTTCTTAACCAGCAGAGGGGTGAGACAGGGGGATCCCATCTCACCTATCCTCTTTAATTTTATGGCTGATGTCTTTACCAAGGTGCTTTATAAAGCTGCTGGTTGTGGACAAATTGTTGGTCTTATGAGAAATTTGGGAAGGGGTGGGATTATTAGCATGCAATATGCTGATGATACCCTCCTCTTTCTTGAAAATAATATACAAACTGCCATAAATTTGAAGTGGATCTTAGCTTGTTTTGAGCATATGTCTGGGATGAGAATTAATTTTCATAAATGTGATCTTGTCCCTATTAATGTGGATGAAGAGGATGCTCAACTTATTGCTCAATCTCTGAGTTGTAAACTGGGTGCTTTCCCTATGAATTACTTAGGGGTTCCTCTTCACCATAGTAAACTCAGAAAAGAGGACATCCAACCTGTTGTGGATAAAATCCTTAATAGAGCTGGGGGTTGGAGAGGGAAACTTCTTAATCATGCTGCTAAATTGGAGCTGGTGAGAAGTGTGTTGGCTAGTATTCCCCTTTATCTCCTTAGTGTGATCAAGTTCCCCAAATGGGCTATTACCCTTATTAATTCCCAGATGGCTCATTGCCTATGGGATAACTATGAGGGACATCATAAATATCATTTAGCCAACTGGGGGTTAGTGACTAGGAAGAAGGATTATGGGGGCCTGGGCATCCCTGACCTAGCAGAGATGAACATGTGCCTACTGGCCTCTTGGGTTAAGAGATATCATCTAGATGAGGATAAGTTGTGGAAACAGATTGTGAATATTAAATACAATCTGGATAATCCTAATTTTTTCTCTTGCTCTTTAAATGGTGCCTCTCCTTTTTGGAAGGGAGTGATGTGGGCTGCTAATGCAGCTAAAATGGGGTACCAATGGAAGATTGGGAATGGTAGGAACATCAAATTTTGGGAGGATCACTGGTTTGGGTCCTGTTCCCTGGCCATCCAATACTGGGAGGTTTATTTCCTAGTGAATGAACAGAATAAAACTATTGCTGATCTGTGGGATGGGAATACCTTAAAAGTGACCTTTAGGAGATGTTTTGACCATAGATTGATGTTGCAATGGCATGAAATTCAACAAATTGCTCAAACTATTGTTTTTGATGATTCTAAAGATAGTCTGATTTGGATGTGGGAGGCTAATGGCCAGTACAGTGTGAAATCCATGTATGCTGTTATTAATTTTGGTGGGATTTTGCCTGTTGATATTCACTGTGTCTGGAAACTCAAAGTGCCCCCAAAAATTCATTTCTTTCTTTGGTTATTGGCTCATAACAAATTGCTCACTAGAGATAATTTGGTTAAGAGACAAAATGTAGATGATTTAACTTGTGTGTTTTGTAATGAAGTTGAATCATGCCAGCATCTGTTCTTTGATTGTGTGGTTGCAGCAAAACTTTGGGATGATATTGTTAGTGCTGTGAATCTGAATATCAAAATCTTGACTATGCATGACATTTCTTCTCTTTGGGAAAATAAAAAGAATGCCCATATAAATATGATCTTTGCTGCTGTGTTGAGAGCTCTCTGGATTACCAGAAATGACTTTGTTTTCAATCGATCTCAATGGCTTGGCATGCAGGGTTTATGGAGGAACTTGGTTTGCAGCTGTGTACAATGGCAAATCCTCCTGAAGGAGGAAGAAAGAGGAAGATTGAAGACAATATTGAGCAAGGTGGAGGATGCAGCTCGGAGGCCGCCGCTGCTGTTGTGGCCGGAGCCTGGCTGACTCCCCAGAAGAAGGCCAGAACAACCTTGGAGATCTGTGACATGAACACCACAAGGGGGTTTGGGCCAATGCTGATCACCGCTGAGGATCTGAGGAGGACGTTGGAGGCAAATGATCTAATCCTGGTGGGTGATGGAGCTGGGTTTCAGGTTCTGAACCGCCCATGAAAAAACTGAGTGCTTTGGTCTAAAAGGTGTTTGTGTGATATGCAGAACTCCTGTGGTGTTTGTTTCTTGGCTGCTGTTTCCCCCTGGTGAGGGGTGTAGAACTGTTATGATGTGGAAAACCTGTGGTTTTTGTGTTTGGGCCGAGTTTAGGTGTGGTGAGTTTGGACGTGTGAGTTCTGTTTGCTGTATGCTACCTTATTTCGGTTTCAATATATTTTGGAACCGGGGCGAGGCCCTGTTTCTCTAAAAAAAGTAGGCGGCCTCGACGCGCGCCATGGCCTGGAACTGGGTGACCGGGCGGCGGGGCAGGCGCAGCGTGAGGAGGCGGTCGAACAGCTCCTCGTCGGGGATCTCCCCGAAGTAGAGCGGCAGCGAGGGGTGCAGGCCCTTCTTGACCGCCAGCTTGAAGGACGTGGCGAGGCTGCTGGCGCCCATCTCGATGCGGCTGTAGCAGACGTTGACAAGGCCGGAGGCGATCTCCTTGAGCGGCAGGTCCGTGCCGGCGTTGTCCTCGCCGGCAGCCAGCTGGAGCTGGAACTGCAGGAGGCGGTCGCGTTGGGCCCGGACGTTCTTGGCGGCCAGCTTGGCAACGCAGAGATTCTACATACTGGTGGGCGTCCCTGTCTTATCCAATGGTTTACATTGTTCTAAGATGCGTGCCAGGAAATTTTGCACTTTCAACCTGTACATTGTGCATGTTCGCGCTAGTATAGGAACCAAAATGTACCTTGGGCATCTTATTTTCACACCCGGCCACCACCCTCTCCTCCTTAGAGCATCTCCAGTCGCGTCCCCCAAAGCGTCCCCCAAAGGGATTTGGGGCGCGCCGGACAAAAAAAGCGTCCCAGCCGCGTCCCCCAAAGCCCATTTTTGTCCGGCGCGGCCCGATACGGTGTCCGGCGCCCGAGCCCGTCCCGTCCCACGGGACGCACCGGGACGCCGGACACAACAGCGAGCCAACCGACGCGGGCCCGACGCGTCAGCGGCACGGAAGGCTAAAACCCGTCGCCTACCTTTGGTCAAGCGACGTTAATGGCGTCCCTGTTTTCCCAGGCGACGCAGGGACGCGTCTCGTCGTGCATGGCCGCGTGGCCGTCCGCGCCGGAGTTATTGCGTGCAACCACCCCGCCGCTGATTTAAGACGCCCTCCAGTTATCGCCGCTCATCATAATCCTTCTCGGCGCCGCCGCCTCCCCCTTCCCAGATCCTCTCCCCGCCGCTCAAAAATGTCGAGCTCGTCCTCCCAAGATCGCCGCGGCGAACGGCTTCGGCCGCGGCAGCCTCACCGTGGCGGAGGCGTGGGCGCTGTACCGCGGCAGCCTCACCGTGCCGCCGCCGAAGCCGAAGATGGACCAATGGAGGGACGCCATCAAGGCCCGTCGGGCTCAACTCACCGCCGAGGAGCGGTTGGATCCGACATGGGCGGTCAACGACAACGACGCCTGGTGGACGTCGTACTTCCGGGCGAAGTACGACGTCGAGATGCACACCGACAACCTCGTCGGCGGCCCCAACAGCTGGAACAGGGAAGGCGCGCCCTGTCGGGGCGTTCGGCGCACCTCGAGAACGTCATCCGCGGCCTCCGCAACGGCGCTCCAAGGCTGGAGATGCCGTCGCGCCGGCGTCTCCTCAATGGAAGCCGAGGGACGACGTGCTCGTCCTCCTCGCACTCTTCTTCCTCGGGACCGGCGCGATCGACGCCGTCCTCGTCGTACCGGTCGGCGCCCTACACCGTCCCCAAACGGGAGGTCAAGGAGGAGCCGGCGGCGCCCGTCAACACGAGGCGTGGCGGCAGCGGCAGCGGGCGGCAGCAAGGGAGGCGCGGCGGCGCCCTCCTCATCCCGAGGAGGTGAAGGAGGAGCGGAGGAAGCGTCGCCGGCGCTGGCGGCGAGTACGAGCGGCAGCGGCGCTCATCGCCGGCAGCGACGACCCGGATTGCCCAGGGCTGCGGCGGCGTTCTTGGCGTCCATGGACGACAAGGACGCCTGGAGGGCGACCTGGACGCGGCGATCGCCATGTCCATCCGCGACTCCGCAAGCCGCTGGTGGACCTCACCGACGACGGCGAGGCAGACCAAGCGGCTTGGTGAAGGACGAGCCCGTCGACGAGCCCGTCGACGAGCGCGTCAAGCAGGAGGTCGTCACGGACGAGATGTACAACTTCCAGCAGTACTACGACGCCTCCGGCCGCCGCAAGTGGTTGTAGATTAGGTTTAGTTTTAAAGTTAGTCAAATTTCGTTCGAATCTATGTAAGTTTGGACGAATCTAATCGAATCTAGTTAAGTTTAAAATTTGCGAAATTTTGTTTGGGGACGCGACGGGAGCGACGTCCCCCAACGCGGCAAACGAAACACGTCCCCAAACGCTCAATCCGGCGGTTTGGGTTTGGGGCTCCCTGTCTCCTGCAGAGGTGCAGGGCCGTCCTCTCCCGAGCTCCACGCCGGCGCCGCCCCCATCCCCGTCGTCGTCCACGCCGGCGCCGCCCCCGCCCCCGTACCCGTCGTCATCGATTCCGGCGCCCCCGAGCTGGAAGAAAGCTGATTTGCTCTTCCATTTTTTTTTCAATCCTTTCCAATTCTTGTTAGTTTTTGTGATTTGTTCCTGGTAGTTTACTATGGGAATCAATTTTCCTTCTTCGATATGTATTCAGGTGATTCTTGAAATTATTCTGCTCTTCCATTCTTTCCTATTTAGCCTCTTTTTTTTCCCTAACACAATCTGGTGATTTCCTCTTCCATTTTTTTCCTATTTAGCCTCTATATTCCTAACATAATCTGGTCCAGATCCTGCATGTGTGCAGCAAAAAAAGGCCCAGATCCAATTTATGTACTACTGAACGTAATTCCACATGGAAGTGCAAAAATAATCCATGAAATTTTTATGCATCTAAATCCCATTGATTTAGGTGTTCATCGCATAATTTCGTAACATAATCCCATTGATTTAGGTGGATATACATAATTTCTTAATTTCCTAATGTAATGACTAATGGATTTGGGGATGCGGGGCGTAGGTAGGATGAGATGTACAGTCAAAAACATGGGAAACACCAGTGCTGTTCTGTAGAAAACGAAGGACTTGCCTATTAAAAGGAAGAACTTTCAAGGGTGTTTTCTGCTATTTACAAAACTGGTTGCACGAATCTCAAAGTCAAAGTGGACGTTCAGAGATAAGCCAGAGACACCCACGTATATGTAGACATGCATTTCCGGCGGTGGTGGTCACTGTGGCCTCCATCGTGAGATGGACACCTTCAGCCATCATATCTTGTTCACCCTTGGCTTGCCGTTTCAGGTTCAAGGAATGGGGAAGTGTTCTGTTGATAAATGGAGGTTTCACTCATGGGCGTAATTCCCTGCATTGGTGTGTGATAATTCTAAAGCTAGCTTTATGGGAGAGCTGGTTAGGGCGTACCCCCGGTGGAGCATGTAGGTGGTGAAGGAGGATATCGTTCAGTGATGAGCATACGGATTGATTCGGATCAACATGGAATTGTTACCTCATGCTCATTATAGATTTTCCCTGGGGAATGCAGCTTCAACTTCTCTTGGATTAAAAAAAAGAATAGCCTCGCATTCGATCTCCCTCCTTTCCCTGAAAGAATCTGACCAGTAACTATACCTTATGAAAAGTAAGCACTAGCTATAGACAGAACTATATAGTCCCGAGTAAGTAAATAGATCAAGGCGCGGAGCGGATTGCAATAAAGCAATAGAGAGTTAGCTACATATATTGAAGTTGAATCTATGCTCTTTGCAAGGCAAAAAGCTATCCAAGATAGTAAGTACTCGGTGGTATACTCCTGTAGCTCCTTGATTCCTTACGCAAGTTAGAGAAGCGTTCTTCCCGTTGGTAAATCTGATTCTTGCAAATCAACATCAGACTTAGAAGCTTCATGGGGTCTGGTCTCGCCATTTGGCAATTTAAGCCAAACAAAATACAGTACAGAGGTTATAACCAATACACAAGCAGGCGTGAACCAGTCAGAAATTAGAATGGAGAAGTAGACACAGAAGAGGAGGTGTTGGGACAGCAGTGAGCTGAGGTGCGATGAGCGGTTGAGAGGCCAAAGCCATGTTAAAAACACTAACTAACGGCTAACCCGCAACTCGCTGCTACTTATCCATTGGGGCGTTCCCTCGCACCCAACTTTACTTCCGACAGCGGAATAGAAGTACGCACGCAACCCGACTCCGGCAGTTGAAGTATGGGGCGTTTTTTAAGGCAATATTCTGCACGCTATTTGAATATTGAACATCATAACCACGAATAGGAATGAAACGACGATTTCGGTATAGGAAGAGAAAGGGATAAGCATTTTCTTTCCTATGGGATAAAAAAAAACAATAGGAACTATTGAGTGGTGTAGGTATCCATCTTAGAGAACGCAGTAACCGGAATCAAAGATATAGCTTTGGTTTCTCCGAGCTGTTTCAACACCTCTAAGATCTCACCTATTCCTAACCCTTCAGTTCTGGGGTACTCCTGGCAGTAAGTGATAACACGCTTTCCCTGCCTGGTGAGCCTAGTCTTTCCATGATTTCAGTTCAGAAGGACTATCTGAATGCCATATACCAATCTCAATCCTTTTCTCTATGGATCCTTACCTGCACCGTAAGGGGTTTCTTTTCGCTGACGGAGTGAACTTCTCTACTTGAGTAAGGTCAAAGTACTACTGGATTTGCTACTGGAAGAAAAGATTTTGCCATTCTTGATTTTCTGGCGTGTGCTGATAATAGAAGAAATTTAGTCAATTGAAACTTTCTTATCGTCCCGCGCAACGGAACCGTTGAATGGGATAGGAAAAAAGCTTTGAAGGGGAAAAGACGTAAAAACTTTCTCTAAAGTACTTAGCCTAAACAACACTATTTATGAAGCAAGTGAAGGGGCTAATGCAGTGTAGCTGTGCTTGAGCTAGTGCTTCATACCTTACTGGACAAGGAAGGAAAGGCAAGGAGGATCAGTACTGGAAGAGAAGAACCTTAATACTAAACGCTGGAAGAGAAGAACCTTAATACTAAACCAAGTTTCGAGAACTTCTTGGTGACTTGATTGGTTCCCTTCCCCCAATTTTCTCAAAACAGGAGGGAGGTTGCTTTTTGCTTTCGACTCTCCTCGTCTCGTGGTTACTGGTTTCCTTTTCTCAATGAGTCTAAACTCTACTTTTCATCTCGTATGTGATGTGCCAGTTGTTTTTATCGAAGGAAAAGAAAAAGGGAGCAGATCCGGTTCCGTTGACCCGTTTTAGTTGGGGCATTCTAGGATCTTTTTCTAATGGGCTTTCGTCGCTTCTTCATTCTTTCCTTCTACAGAGTAAGGAGTTTTCAAGCAAGACCAAATACAGTAGTGGATAACTGGTTAATGGTTGGTGCCTCTCCTTTCGGTTCGACTCTGACTGCTTTAATGACTGTCTCGGATTCCTACCTTGAAGTAGGGGGATCGATGTCAAAATAAATCTACAGGTTGGCTATTTATCATGTTAGGCTTTCGGGCAGTACTGTACAGCGGATGAGCGGAATACGTTACGGACTAGGATGCTTGATTTTGACCCGGCTGATCCAACCGTGACTCAAGCTAGGGGAAATTAGGCCCAGCTTGGGATGTCATTTAACCAAAACCACCGAGTTACACTGAGCTGCCCTGCTTAGCATCTTCACAAAATAAACACTCGATCTCATGACTAAACTAACATAGAACGTGGCCCTCAGAATATTTCGTCCGTTCCATGAAGGTTGTCTAAGATTTGTCGAAATTTAGATGTATCTAAACACTAAATAGGATACATCCAAAATTTAACAATTCTCACGCAACCTTCATGAGACCGAGGGAATACAATGTTAACTAACATACACATGTATGATTAGCTCCAGCAGGTACAACGTACAAATTTGCTAGCCATGTCGAGAACAATTGCAGACATGCTGCACTTGAACAATCTTCATAACAAAAATATGTATTAACGATGAAAATGGTAATAGGGCAGTAGAAGCTAGCAAGAATTACAATTATCCTACTTAGTTTGACCATCACTAGTTCATGCATAGAAAATCTATGAGCAACAAAAATTGCATAAACATGGTTCGTTTATAGCACACCAAGTTGTGAACTGCAATTTTTTCACACACATGATCAACTACAAAAGAACCAACTCGTAGTGTGGAAGAAACATTGAAGAGGAACAAGATTAACACGCAGAGATGAACATGTATCCTCATGTCCACTTACTTTGGGAGAAGCTATTTACATGGTTGTTACCATTAAGGATCCCTAAATTAAGACCAACCAAAGCTCGACCGCCTTCTTCTCTTGAGCCTCATCCACGAAGTATAAGCTCAACCATTTGTGGTAGGATTAAGTGACCTCCAAACCCTCATAAATTTTCACGGAGCGCGAACCTGCTACTTGGAGGCTTTTGGGCAACCCTAAAACATATATGGCTTGACACGAACCCAAGAGTCACATGTAATTTCATGAACTTAAGGGGGGTCACTTTTTGTTTTGATGGAATTATAAACCTAGATATCCTCTTTCTTTTCCAACAAGGTACTTGATTTGGATGGGGGAAACAGGATCTCAAAGATTGGAGAAGGTCAACAATAGAGGAGGGGGGTATTTTTATGTATCTTAAATTAATGGGAGCCTCTAGAGATCAGTCGCCTGAGATTTAATAAGTCTCAGCCGCTGACATCAGTACTACTTTAATTTTGACGTCCAATTTTATGCATTCGCATTTTTTCACTAGAAAAAAATATCTGTGCAACCATTTAAGACATAAGAAAAATTTTAGTAGCAATTTACGTGTGACTGAAAAAGTCTCAGTTGCAACCCACATGTAAGTGGAATTCTTAGTTGCGACGCATGCGTAATTGGAAAAATCTAAGTTGCAACCCACATGTATGTGGAAATTCTTAGTTGCAACATATACGCAACTGGAAAAACCTCAGTTACATGCAATTGGAAAAAAAAAATCAGTTGCAACCCATATGTAAGTGAAAATTCTTAGTTGCGACGCAGGCGTAACTGGAAAAATCTCAATTGCAACCCACATGGATGTGGAAATTCTTAGTTGCAACATATGTGTAACTGGAAAAATCGTAGTTGCAACGCTCATGCAATTGGAAAAAAAAAAATCAGTTGTAACCCACATGTAAGTGGAAATTCTTAGTTGCGACCTCGCAGGATAACTGAAAAAAATCTCAATTGCAACCCACATGTATGTGGAAATTCTTAGTTGCAACATATGGGCAACACACGCCGTCGGGCCAACAACAACACAAACACACACAAACAACTCAAAAGTCAGAGCACGAATCTACAAGCACAAAATACGAATCTCCAAGCGCTCGACTTAAATTTATTAAGTATGAGGCGCCTGATTTCCAGCAAATCTCATACGTGTGGAAAAGGATGGTTCCCTTAAATAGGAATGTCCACAAAAAAATTTATTGGTGATTTCCCATATGCACTCGATGTCAGGCATGGAGCCTTCGGTTAGGTATCCGGGCCATTAGTTCCCATATAAGCATTCCGAGTGACTCTTAGACTACACAGAGAATTCCAAGAATATTATTCCAAATTCCAAGAATATCCGCATTGTTGCAAGTTTTCATGTGTAGGGAACCTATCTTCCGCAGAAGCAATTAGAGCAGGTCTAACAGGCCCCTTATAACCCGCCCATTCCGTAAAATTCCGGCGACATACGGGGCAGGCGCGGTTTGGGCCGTCTAGCAGGCCCCGTATTCGGGCCGCCCGTTTCGGCGGAATACGGGCCCCAGGAAATCGGCCCCTCCGCCCACTATTTATGCTGGCCGCAGGAGCGAGTGAGGGGTTAACCCCTCACTCGCAACCCTAGCTCCGCCGTGCGCCGCCGCCTCCACCCCCGCTCCGGCGAGCAATTCCTCCCTCCCGCGCCGCATTCGACCCCAGCGCCGAGATGGACGCCCGCCGCCGCAGTAGCGCCTCCCCGGCGAGCGGATCGAAGCGATCCCGCTCGCCGGACAACGTGGAGGACGCGTGGCGGCTTTTTTGCAAAAGATCCGCCGCCGGCAGCCGCCGCGCGGCCTGCAAGTACGACGGCGGGGAGTTCGTGCCGGAGAAGCTCGTCGACTTCACGCGGGGCGGCCGCTGGTACCACGAGGACCCACCGCTCAAGCCGATGAGCGGCCCGAAGTTCTCGGCGTGGCTCGCCGAGTGGGAGCGCCAACGCCGGGTGAGCGAGGCGTGGAGGGCGATGATCGGGAGCACCAGCGGCGGAGGTGCCCGCGGCGAGGAGGAAGCCGAGGAGGAGGAGGACCCCGCCTTGTTGAAGGCGATTCAAGACTCCCTCAAGGAAGCCGCCGAGAAGGGCAAGGCGGAGGAGGAAGAAAAGGCGGCGGCCATCGCCGCCGTGAAGGAGGTGGAGGCGCGGGCGGCGCAGGCGCAGGCAGAGGCGGAGGCGGAGGCCGATGGGTTCATCATCGACCTCTTCGACTAGAAGTCGCGATCCTATCGCGCATTTTGTATGTATGTAGGTACGTCGATTTCTATGTATGATCGACGAACTATGAATGAAACTTTCCCGCGGTTTTAAATTTACAAATATACGGGGTCAAATACGGGTTCTGCTAGACGGAGCGGTGTCTGATCGACCATTTTTTTTATACGGGGCGAATTTCGAGCGTTATAAGTAAGGGGCCTGTTAGACATGCTCATAGGACGTGGTACAGCGGGGCTGGCGCATGCACATCCACGTTAGATATGTTCTCATCATGATCTCATCCTCAAGAAGCAAGGTAGATCGGACCACACAAGACAGTGTCAGTTGTTCGGACAACAATATCTCCATATATTTTTCTGAAAAGTAGATCGGACCTGTCAACTGACTGATATGGAAGAAAAATCATCCCCTTAGCACTACTAAGGAAGTCACATGCGGGATTTTCTAAACAGAAGGCCTAAGCTCAGCTTTAAATTAATAAAGCCACAACGGCAGATTACATGGATGCTGAGAACAGCTTACAACACAAAGAAGAACAATCAAACATAAAAGAACATGAAGAACATCTTGCAACTCTAAGGTCCTCTTCAGCAAACAGAGCCCGGCACCAGTGGAGCTCGAGGAGATAGCTGGTGTGGCAGGCCCAGGGAAGCAAGCATCAGCCTCAACCTTTCCATCTTCGCAGAAGGCTCCATGCCTCCTCGCCCTGGCTCGAAGGGCGTCGTACCGTCGGCCGATGGAGGCGCTCCCCTGAGCAAGGATGTACACTAATGCCGGAAACCGAGGAAGCCGAACCAAGCACACCGACGCCAAGGCACACAAAGAGCAACACAACAGTAGACCGGAGATCGAACGCGTCGGAGACGAAGCAGCTAGGCACGCTGGAGAAGATCACTGGAACACCTCAAAAACACACAACCTGCGTCCACATCCTACCCGAGCTCCCCAAGGTCGCGCTTTCAGCAAGGTGAGCGACGCCACCGCGCCACCGCGGCCAAATCCAAGATTAGGTTTTCACCCAGGGAGCAAGGAGGAGGGGGGAAGGACAGTACCTCGGCGGCGCCCCCAACAGGGAAAGCGGCGCCCATGGACGTCGTCGCCGTCGTCACCGGTAACACCGGTCAGGGATTTCTCCCGGTCGTAGAGTCCCGCCACCATCAACTTGGCCGGTTCAGGACCAGCGAGCTTGGACGCCGTTGCGGAGAGGAGGGGCCAGCGGCTTCAGAACTGGCGTCGACGACCACCGAAGGGGCCCCCAGGCCATTGCCAGCACCCGCCGGCTCCGCACCGCCCACATGGCCGCGGAGACCAACCCGCACCCGCAAACCCCGCTCGCCGCTGAGCCGGAGTCGCACCACCACCAGATCAGGGCCGCCGCCCTGAGATCCCGAGCCCCCACCGAGGAGGCCGCCGAGCGAGACCTCCCGCACCCCAGGCTGAGCCAGGGCCAGCCATCGGAGCCTTAGGAGAGCCAAGCGACCGCATCTGCTGCGGCGAACCTGGCGCGAGGTTCCTCCACCCATACGCCGCGCGGGGAGCTAAGGGCCCGAATCCCCGCCGCCCCCTTCACCGGCGTCGCGAGCCAGGGCCGGCGGCGCCTCAGGGAGCGACGAGGAGGAAGGGAGCGGAGGGGAGGGAACGGCGGCGGAGACTAGGGTTTTGCCCTCTCGGTCGCCTGGAGGGGGCGACGCGAGGGGAGCGGACTCTTTGTCGAAGGTTCACATGCGGGTTTCACCTGACATACTTTTTCATCTCAATCTCCCACAGATCTCTATCCCATCTCTCTTCATATGGTATTCTTTGGTCTCTTTGTAGTGAACCGTTGGATCCCTAGGCGACAGAATCAAGAGACATATAAGGGTAAACTGCTCGTACCCTGCCCATCCTCTAACTCTCATTTGTGTATCTTCTTCCCCGTGGCCCCATTTTAAAGATCCTAGATACAGTTTGTGTGCTTTAAGTTGAATCTTGGAACGAGAGTACTGCATTGTCAAACTCGGAACGAGAAGAATATGTCAAAGGTCGCCCTATCCAGATCCTACCGGGATCCGGTGAGACTAAATTTGGCGATGGTGCCTTCACTATTGACAATGAGAGGTAAGTGAATTGGAGAGTTTTATGGTGTACACAATGTTTTGACTTGTAAGTGTGTATGGTGTATGTCGCATATGTTGATTATTCATGGTGTGGGTATTGCCACACATTTTATTTCAATAAATGGGGATTTATCGCAATGGATTTGTTTTTGCAGTGTAAGCACATTAGAAATGTCGCAAAAAAATAAATCCGGTTTTTTCTTGAGAGTGAGGAGGTGGGAGTATATTTGGCATGAACGAGTGTTATGTTGCAACAATCTAAGTTTTATATTTGCGAATTAAATAGTATTTGGCGATGGGGAGGTTGCTGACACTAGTAGGAAAAGCCTCATCAGTGGCGCACGAAAAAGTGATTCTGTGGCGCACGGGTGGTGCGCCACAGAAACGTCGCCACAAAAATAAGGTTTCTGTGGCGCAGGTGCCCGTGCGCCAAATTAAGGTTTCTGTGGCGCACATGGTTACCCATGCGCCACAGAAACAGGTGCGCCACTGAATTACATTTTGGTGCGCCACAGAACATTGTACAGGTATACTCGATTTTATACTGCCTGGTGTATTATACAGGTTTTATACACAGTATACATGTTATATACAGATATAATATAGACAGATATAATGTGAACACATATAACATAGCAACATTATACATCATCATCACATTATACAACAATATATACAAATGTTTTGCATACAACTCTTAATTCATACAAATTTCACAATTTCGAGATACAAAGTAGTCTTCATCCGGTTCCTCCTTTGCTCCCCTCCTCTCTACCCACCAGGCTCGCTTGCATCGGGTCTTCATATCCAGTTCCTACTATGATGAAAATGGAAGAAAGTAAGACCAACAAGTCCGATGCACAAGAGAAATGGAATAAATGCCTCATACATTGTTGGTCAACACAAATATTAACATTCGGGATGGCGTAAGTGAGACCAAGTCCGATGCACAAGAGATTGATATTTGTGCTATCTTACCAGGCTCACTTACGCCACCCAGTGTACGGGGACCAAACATTTTAATCATCGGCATTTTGGAAATACCAAAGCAAATGGAATGACAAAATGGAATAAGTGCCTCATACATTGTTGGTCAACACAAATATTAGCATTCCGGGATGGCGTAAGCGAGACCAAGTCCGATGCACAAGAGATTGATATTTGTGCTATCTTACCAGGCTCACTTACGCCACCCCAGAGTGTACGGGGACCAAACATTTTAATCATCGGCATTTTGAAAATATCAAAGCAAATGGAATGACAAAATGGAATAAGTGCCTCATACATTGTTGGTCAACACAAAATACTATGGTCAGAAACCATAGTTGCAGTATACGCCGCAATATACTTTGACGAAGGGCCCCCTTTCCCCGGCCGCCGTTCGTGAACGGGTCCTTGACGAGACAACAACGCCGATTTGCCTCTCCGGCGCAGAACCAGTCAGCCGCCTCCCTTGTGGCCGTGTGTCTTGCGTCCTGCTGTTCGCCTTCTTGCCCGATGAACCAATAGACTTGTTGAAATAAGGAAACCGATGACGGCCGTCGCAAGATTAGATTGCGATCGACCGTCGTCGGCTTCCTTATTCCAACGATAAGTCTATTGTTCACCGGGCAAGAAGGCGAAGAGTGCAGGGCGAGGAGCGCGGCCACAAGAAGCGGCTGGGACGGCGTGGTTCTGCGCCGGAGAGCAGGTCGCGTTGTTGTCTCGTCAAAGACTCGTTCACGGAACGGCGGCCGGGAAAGGGGGGCCCGTCTACAATGTATATTGCGGCGTATAGGTGACCAAACATTCTAATCATCGGCACTAAAATGGAAGAAAGAGCCAAGTGGTATCTCAACTAGATATCATATGCCTCATACTTTGTTGGTCGAAAGAAATATTAACATATGGGGTCAGCGAGGCCAGGTAGGATGCACAAGAGATTGATATTTGTGCCATCGCACCAGGCTCAGCCCCACCCCAAGTGTACAAGTGACCAAACAATTTAATCATCGGCACTAAAATGGAAGAAAGGCCAATGCAATTAAGAAGTAGCTAGTATGAACTAAATGGAATGCCTCATACTTTGTTGGTCGAAACAAATATTAACATCCAGGGATGGAGTAAGTGAGGCCAGGTAGGATGCACAAGATATTGATATTTGTGCCATCACACCAGGCTCACTTGCTCCCCCCCCGAGTGTACGAGTGATCGACCAACCATCTAATCATCGGCAAGTACAAAAACACCACCAAACCAGCAACCATGGTGACATAAGTCAAGATGCTCAAACACACATAGCATGCAGCAGATGCTCCAAAGGGATTATTCATCACTTGGTATATAGACCAAGTGATGCTGGCAAAAGAGAGGCCAATCAGAAACTATCCATTTGAGAGAAATAACATTGGGGTAATGTTAAAATGTTTGTCTCCATATTTGGGAGACATTTTTAATATTGGAGTCTAGCTAATGGAAATCAAGAACTAGTCTTGATCTCCAAATGGTGATTAGAGGGAATTTATTCATCTTAAGCAACATTAGGGACAAATGGGATCATGCAAGGGACTTGGGTCATTTGGATCATAAGGCATCAATTAAGGAGGCAACCAGGGACAAAGGGAAACATTTGATGATCCATTATCATAGGCAACAAAGCAGCAACTTTTTCCCCTCTAATCTAGCTAGATTCCTTAAAAGAAATCCATCATAAGCATGGTCAAATACACATATATAGCATGCATGGAACAGATGCTCCAAAGGGATTATTCATCACTTGGTATATAGACCAAGTGATGCTGGCAAAAGAGAGGCCAATCAAGAACCAGTAAATCCAGTAAGTGATAGATATGCCTAAACAAGCAACAACACATAGCATATCCCAGCTAACCAGATGAGACAAGTCTTGGTAGCCAACTTAATCACCTAGCACCACCTAGCCTTTTAAAACCATCAGAAACAGTCCTTTTTCTTCAAAGGATACCACAGTGGCATTCATTTACATGATCCCCTACGTGAATATCTCTATTTTCATCAAAGCCAACAAGAAAAAGAAATTTATCATTACTCAATTGAGTTCAAAACAAAGCTGGGGTCCATAAGGGATTACTCATCACTTGGTAGTAACAAAGTGATGCTGGCAAGAGAGAGGCCAAGCCTGAGCTAGTCAATCCAGTAGAGATGGATATGCATAAGTAAGCAAGAGCACATAGCCTATCCAAGTTAACCAGATAAAACCAACCTTGACAGCCAACTTAATAACCTAGCATCACCTAGTCTTTTAAACCATCAAACTTCCCATTTTCTTCAAAGGATACCACAGTGGCATTCATTTACATGATCCCCTACTGTGGATATCTCTAATTTCATCAAAGCCAACCAGAAAAAGAAATATATCATTACTCAGTTGAGTTCAAAACAAAGCTAGGGTCCATAAGGGATTACTCATCACTTGGTAGTAACAAAGTGATGCTGGCAAGAGAGAGGCCAAGCCTGAGCTAGTCAATCCAGTAGAGATGGATATGCATAAGTAAGCAAGAGCACATAGCCAATCCATGTTAACCAGATAAAACCAACCTTGACAGCCAACTGAATAACCTAGCATCACCTAGTCTTTTACACCATCAGAAACTTCCCATTTTCTTCAAAGGATACCATAGTGGCATTCATTTACATGATTCCCTACTGTGAATATCTCTATTTGGATAACAAATCAAATCCATTTAGTTTAACTGAATCATCACCAACACATGGTTCATTAATAAGAAGTGACAAGCATAGCACCAATTAATCAAGCAATATAGCAGCATCGGTAACAAACATAGCACCAATTAATCAACTATAGCTCCATCAGTAACAAGCATAGCAGCAATTAATCAAGCAATAGCAGCATGACCTGCACATGACACTTTACTAAAGCCAAAGCTTCAGTAAAGCAATCAAGGCTTTCATGCAGTTCTTGACAGGCAACAACTGCAAGCAATGGGATCATAATTCAATCCCTGTGCACATACAAGGTGATAAGCAGTTAATTACAATTGCATTAGACATCAATTGCAACCTGGCACAGGTGAAGATTGAATCACCCAATGTCCAGAACCAAGCAATTGCATGGATTCAGTTACCATAGCAAGACAATCAAAGTAGCAGATAGCACAACAGCATCCAGAGCATTTCATCGAGCACCTTGTGCTCGCGCGGGAGAGGAAGAGGGAGGGGAGGGCAGAGGTGGAGCTCACCAAAAACAGGGGTGGAGGAGGAGGTTGACGACGATGGCAGGGGTGGAGGAGGTGGAGGACGCGGCGGCTCGGCCTCCTCCTTGATGCGGCGGCGCCGGACCCTCCTCGCACGCCTTGCCCCTCCTCCTCCACGCCGGCGGCATGCTGCTGGTGGCGGGGATGGGGGAGCGTGGGGCATGCGCCCCGCGGAGGGCGGCGGCGACGGCGGCGAGGCGACGGCCATGACGGCGCGCCTTGGTACGGATCGGAGGGGGAGGGAGGGAGGCGGCGCGGCGGTAGAGGGGATGAGGGCGCGGGAGGGGTACGGGGATAATATAAGTTCCCTATTTCGTGGCGCACCAGCTCAAGTGCGCCACAATCAACAACTGTGGCGCACCGGAGCAAGTACGCCACATAAATAGTTATTTCGTGGCGCAGCGCCTTGCGCCACAAATACCTACGCTAATAATTGGGAGTGCCAGGATGTGGGCCCCACATAGTTTCTGTGGCGCAAGGTTCAGCAATGCGCCACAAAATAAGCTATTTTGTGGCGCAGTCTCGTGCGCCACAAAAAAACTTTCTGTGGCGCAGTTTTCTAGGTGCGCCACAGAACTAAGCTCCACCTATAAGCATTTTCCTACTAGTGTGACTTTCCATAGTTCCCAGTGAGTTGGTGCCCAGTGCAGCCTGGAACTAGTGTTAAATTTCTTTCTAACAAACCGAAATAGCTTTTTGTTATCTATCTAAAATAAAATATAAATATTGTTCCACTTGACATTGCATATCACTCTGTAGTTGCTTCCGAAAATATGTATGAAGTGTACATGCATGCAAACACAAACTGATAACTGATAATATGTTCATTTAAGTCCTTAGCCGAACAAGCAACGGAGGCAGTGGCGAAGAGATGACAGTAGGCTCCGGTTGGCGTTTTCACTTGTGAGTTGGCACTGAACTGGCCCGATGTCATCATCGTCGTCCACTGAGCAGTCTGAGCCACCGCGAAGAAGCTTCTCGTCAGGTACCGACGGCGAGGGTTCAAGGACGGTCCCAGCAAAGAGGATGGCGCCAGACTCCTCCTCGATTACAAAGAAGATAAATGGATGGTCGGCGACGAAATCCACGGGCACCGGCGCGTTCTTGTTTGGTGGTGCAGCCATGCATTTCATCCGAGAGGCGGTGGAAGCCGCCGCCTCAGTACCGTCTTCGTTCACCTCGATGACAGCCTTGTGGATGATGCTCTCTAGAGCCAACGGCATTCCGGTGCCGTCGTCCTCCACCATGTCGCACAGGTCGGCTTCCTTCAGATCGAACGCTACCTGGAGACCCAACCTCTTAAGGACTGAGGACATGTCGCTTGAAAATGTTAGCTTGAACCTGGGCAGCCCGAATTCGCCGACGGTGACAAGGCTCGTCGGCAGGTGCTCGCGGATGAAGTCTGAGCTGGACGACGCGACGATCCTGCTGATGAGGCCTGAGAGGCCGTCGCGGGCGTCGGGCAGGAAGACGCACATGGAGAACGGTGACGGGGGCGAACAGCGCTGGTGGCCTTCCTTGTACTGAAGCCTGAGCACCTTGAACCCTTCATGGCAGGCGATGTACTGCTTCGCCCCGCCTTGCATGAACGGCACGTCGAAGGTGCTGCCGTCGAGGCGGTGGAACTCGTCGTCCTCGGTGTACTCCTTGTCGAAAGGCGCGTCCCACGTGCCCCTGAAGTAGACGGCGTTGGTGACGACGATGTCGGTCTGGTCGGACACTTGCCCGTCGGCGAGGATCGAATCGATGAGGTTGTTCGTTGCCGCGGCCACCCACGCGTTGATCAGGTTCACGGCTTCGCCTGGCTGCACCACGGAGACAGATTAGAATTGCCTGTAAACCATGGACACAGGACACGATCAAGAAAGAGATTATTATGGTTTATCGGTAGCGACCTCTTGTCGGAAGTCGACGGCCCGGGTCTCCGCCTTGTAGGAGTGTGCAGCGGCGTCGCGGAACGCGGGCTTGAGCTTCCGGGTCTCGTCGTGCCAGAGGCCGCAAGCTAACGAGACGTGCGGGCCGCCCGTCAGCGGCCGGTCGGCGAGGACCTGTTCCGCAAAGCCGCGGACGATCTCGGCGAGCTCATCGCGGGACCTCGCGCCGAGAACGGTGAGGAAGTCCTGGAGAGTAGCGCCCCGAGCGCCGGCGGCGGTGAGGGCGAGCGCGGCGTAGATGGACAGCGGCGAGAAGACGAGGTTGCTGCTTGCGCGTGTTTCAGCGAGCTCGCCGAGGAGGCGTAGGGAGAGCGCCGTCAGGCCGCCGCACGCGAGCGGGTTGGTGGTCGCCGTGGACTCCATCGTGAGATCGAGACCCCGGTTTCTTCCAGATCGGGTCGGTGGTCGCCGTGGACTCTAGTAGGAGGATCGAAGTCAAAGCGATCTGTACGAAACTATTTTACTTGTAGAAATCCAACATGGGAGCGCGACGGAATATGTTACGGACTAAGGCGATTCAGAAGATGTTGATTTTGACCCGGCTGATCCAACCGCAACTCAAGTTAGGGTAAGAGACTTCTTCACTGTCGAGATTCGTGGCCATGATTCCCTAAGTGCATGCCCAATCCACTGTCCTAGAGGTACTGCCTCACACCTTTAGCTAAGTTTAGGTGGTTTAAAGTAGGTTCGGATGAGGAGGCAGCCTTCTCTTCAGGAAGTGCGATCTTAAGGTTTAAAAGCATAGCTTTTTAGAAAATGAAAGAGATACATAGTGTCATATTTGTGGGATTCATTCTCTTTTTTTTCTGACTAAAGTAGTAGCTTTCATTGGAGAGATAGAATTCGTCATGTTGCTTCTGTGTATATGCCATGCCCTAAAGCCGTTAGATCTTGAAGCATACAAGACTCTTTGAGTCTTAAGTCTTAAGACAGCTTCTAAACATACCTCTGAACTTAAAGAAAAATCAAAGGAGCCCTATTAAAATCAGATGGTTTTCAGTTAAACGAATTCTTTCAACTTACAGTCAAATCTAGAGCTGCCATGTAAATCTTTGATGCTTTCAACAATTCTTCTTAATTTTCACTAGGTTTTAGGGAAGTTTCTAGAAGAAGGAAGAAATCTACATAACTAAGAACTATTTCGATTCTATTTTAAAAAATGAATGGATTCGCAAAAGATAATCAAAAATAAAATAAAACGAGTTCTTTCGTTTATCTCTTAGGTGCCGTGGGAGACCAAAAAAAAATCTCATGAATTGTATTGAATGGGAGAAAGAGCCGATAAATTGTTCCACTTAATAGATGACTCCTTTGTGGAGTACGAGTTAGTTGTCGTCTTGTCGACTGCAATTTATCTTTTGTTCAGCAAGTATCCCCTAGTGGCAGGCCTAGAAACTTTTGGAAGCCTAGGCAAACGAGGTTAAGCTACCAAATTCTAGATGAAATTGGTACAAAAAATCTTAAATTGCAAGCTTTGTATCATTGACAAGCCGAAGCAGCCGCCAGGGCTTAGGGATGGCTAGGTCCACCCATCCCCAGCCGACCCACAGATTTTCCGACAAAGCCTAGTAAAGACACCTAGTTGAACGTATACACTTCCCCCTTTATGGTTTTGGCCTATTTTATGCAGCATCACGGTCCCATTTCGTTTCCATGATTCCATCCCTACATTTCGGTCACAACTCCATGATTCCATTTCATTTTCATGATTCCATCCCTACGCTAGTTGTAGGTAGACATACATCCCCCGTATCACAACTCCTGCAAAGTGCCATCACCGCAACTATCAAACACACACGTCCTTCACCGTGGCCATAGAAGAAGAGCACCAGGAGTTGGTCCACTCTTTGGCGCTGAAGAAGCATCAAGCCATGGGGCGTTGACAAGCTGTGATAGCCACTAGCATAGTATAAGACTGGATCTAGCCCCGATAAGGAACATTGGTCGAAGCAGCCCTCCGAGCCTCTTCAACGTCGGATTTGGGGCCAACACCAATCCACCATACAGGCGGCCAGATCCCCCACCGTCTTCCGCAAACACACAACAGTCAAAACCGTCGCACTCGAAGAGCATCCCATCCCTACCGCCACACAAAAACGCAGTGCCAGATTGAAACCACTCCAACAGATTGGACTCCACAAGCCTCTTGTCGGCGTCAGCAACACCTCCGATGAGCAGGGGCCTGGACTGAGAGACCATTATTGCTAAAAGCACCATCCACATCTGACCCACCATGATGTCGACGATGGAACTCGAAAACCAAGACAGACTAGAACTACAACATATACACAAAAGAGAACCGGGCCTACCCTTCTCCTCGTGATGCCAGCACGACAATCAGAGGGGAATGAGAGAGAGATGAAATCGACTGGGAGAGCCTGGACCCGAACCGCCTCTCGTGCGGTTAGGAGCGCAACCATACCAAGATTAAGGCCTTATTTGGGTTAATCTCCTACTCAGGTTGATTGAAGTGCATTGAAGTGGATTGGGATGTATTTTAACTTTCAAGGTATTTGTTGGGCTTGTGGTATATTGCCAAGTGTTTTCACATTGACCCTCGGGACAATTTTTTTTTGTTTTTTAGGGGTTGGGAAAGCTATCAGTTTTTTCTTTTGGGTGAGAAACTGGGTATGATCTCGGAGGCCGCACCTTATCTATCCCGGGCCTGGCGCCCAGACTCAGCTGAAGTAGGATTCAGGCCTTGGCCCATCCAAAGGAAATGGAGTCCATCAGCCGTGTTCGACCGACGTCCCAGGGAGCCTGGGAGGAGCAGCGGGCGCACCTTCACTCTAGCGGCGGCGCCTTCCACGTTGGTAGAAGGACGGCGTCGGCGTGCCGATCCTTGTAGGCGCCGGCTGAGGGGCCGATGCTTCTTATTTTTGCTCGGTAACTTCCTGAATTCTCTGTATTAGTTTCGGTGACGTTCGGTTTGGTTCGATTAGATACGCACTGTGCTGATTTAGGGATTACACTTCAGTTAAGACCACCAATATGCAGAGATGGCCGCGCCGCTTCCCTCAGCCCTGCTGGGTTATGCGGCATCATCTTACCATTTTTTCTCTAACCCATGCCACCCACGAGATGCAACACATGGGCCATCCACATTCTTTGTGAGCATGCGGTTTCCCCTCTGTTGATCTGAAATTGGAGGACTGAAACGCCTGCCCAAACACAGAAAAGTACTGTTTTTGGTGTCTAGAACTCTAGATACATCCTATCCTAGTATTAATAATTCTAAGACATCCTTTTTGGGAGAGAGGGTGTACTATATACTAGATCAAGCTCTGGTGATTTCAAATTTGAGGACCTAAATATCACCAGGACCTTCGACAGAAAAACCTTGCAAATGAACCACATTGTAGGACCAGTAATTTCAGAAAATGAAATATGGGATGTAGATAGGCTGCCGGTGGATAGAAAGAAAGAGTAGTTGTTGCAATATAGGCGGCAGCAAAGGCCGTGAGTTCCAAACCTGTAAAAGCTCCTTTTTGTTATAATCTTCATGGAAAAACAGGCAACAGTTGTTGTCCGGTGTGGTTGTATGGATGCTGCCGGTGTGGCTTTATTAATTTAAAGTCGGGCTCTTCTCGAGCCTATTGTCTAGAAATAAAGGGGACCTAAATACCAGCAAAACGTACAAATTCATAGTACCAAAAAGAAAATGCACTCATACACATGATGATAAGTTTGGAGCATCAGATCTGGGATGATATACTGAATATATCAAAATGTAAAATGAAATGTCTCAAAGGATTATTCTCAAAAGATGTTTGATAAAAAAACAAAATCAACAGAAAGGTTATAGGTTCCACCGGAAGAAAATGAACAGCGATATTAAACTAATTCTGTTACAGTAAGGATGTATTAACGATGTGATGCTGAGATGTCCATAATCAAAACCTTATCTTGGTAATTAAACTTACGATGCAGTTGCGCAAGATTCACCATACAAGAACGCCGCTGCATGCAGGCAGAACCAGCCTGCATCATCTAGACACGAACCTCTAGAACATGCTGTGTCTTCTGGTGCATTCCGCTATTGAGCCACTGACTTCTGAAATCCTCGTGCAAGCCCAGCAACCAGAGCTTCTTCAGGGAGTGAAGTGATTCAATGCCTTGAGGGATCTTATGCAGATTCTGCAGCGACGTAACGTACAAACCTTCAATGCACGGAAGAGCACCATCGACGATGTTTAGCTCGGTGACATCAGGCATGTGCTGCAAGACAAGTGTCTTCAGGTTCGGAAATGAATCTGCGGACAGAACCAAAGTATTTACACTACGCATGTTGTTAAGCCTGAGATATGCCAGGTTAGGCATGTACGGTGCAAGCATCCCCAGTGGATCTTCCCCAAGGTGACACCAGCTTAGAGCTAGATACTTGAGGTTTGTCCCATGGCTGAGAAAGACGGGGCAATTCAGTGTCCCCTTGGCCCATTGACCTCTGATAATCAACTTTTGTAGAAGCATAGACACTGACTTGAGAGCCTCGAAGCAAAGTGCCTCATTCTCATCCTTTGCAGATAGAACCAAGCTGGAAAGAAGCGGCATATCTGACAATGTAGTAAAAAGATCTGCACAATCAGCAGCATCTATGTTGTCAATCCACAGAGTTCTTAGTTGCCTCAGTTTCTTCAGCTGATTTGCCAATGTATTGCTGCATTCCACGGTCTCAAGAGACTGCAATTCTTCCAAGTTGAACAGCCCGGTAGGTGCTTCCATTCCAACTACGTACCTGAAATTATTCTGTTTGTCAGCAGCAAATCTGTCAACCAAAAGGTGCCGTAGCTTCTTGACCTTTGAAATCCCTCTTGGGAGCTTCTCTATTTTGGTTTGCTTGATGTCAAGAGTACTGAGGTTATAAAGCTTCCCGATAGACTCTGGGATTAACTTGATTCTGGTTCGTCGTAAGCTGATGTATCGCAGATTAAACAAATTGCTAATGATTTGTGGAATTTCCGTGATCTCAGAATCTCGCAGCTCAAGAACAGTGAGGTGGCTGGATCTACACAAAATTGAGTATAGCATGCCAGTTGAGGATGGAACTGTTGCAAGTGATATTAAGGTACGGAGGCAGGGAAATTTAGCACTAGATGGAGTTCTATCTTCCCATCCAAATGTTGAAAGGCGGCGAACCTTCTTATTTATCAGAAAAATTGTCCGAGAATCATTTGCTGAAACAAACATCTCCTCTTGAGCAACAGAAAGAGCCAGTTCGCGCACGATTTTATGCATCTTGCAGACCCTTACCCTGCCGAGTTCATCATTCTCCACAAGTTCCAGTAGATTCCGGCGAATCAGTTCAGCTAGGTATCCTTCAGCCACATCCTCTGGTGTTTTCTGTCCATCTCTAACTGCAAATCCTTCCGCCACCCAAAGCAACACAAGGTTCTTCCGCCGCATAGGGTAATCTTCAGGAAAGAGACTGCAATACAGAAAGCAGTTCCTAATGTCTTGCGGTAAGTCGCAGCAGCTTAGATACAGAATTGCCTGGACATTATCATTTATTGATAGCTCGCTGCAAAGCTCATGGAGTGTTTGTCTCCAGACATGCTCTCTGGGTTGCGTTGAGGACAACATGCCGCCAATAGATGCTATGGCTAGAGGAAATCCTCGACACCTCTCTGTTATGGAATCAGCCAGCTGCTCAAGCTCTGAGGGACACCTGTTGTCTTTCGTATTGTAAAACGCCTTTCTGCAGAAGAGCTTGAATGCATCAGCCTTTCCCAAAGGTTGGAGTTGGAGATGATGTGTTGGCAGAGATGATGATGTGTTCCTCGTGATAATGATAATGCGAGCTTCGTGGATACTCCAAAAGGCAGACCACATTTGAGTGTATGCTTCTTCTCTCTCCCAAACATCATCCAACACAATCAAACATTTTCTACCCTTTAGTTTTTCCACTATTTTCCTTTTCAACTCATATTCATCCATCCTTGCCAACCGTGTTTGTTCTGTGTACTCAATCTTGCTTAGTAGCTTTCTCAACAAATCTTCCCCGATGTCGGTCTTCGACCCAATGATCCATGCATGGGCTGGGAACATGTTTTTTTCCCGCTGGTAGACATTACTGACCAGAGAGGTTTTTCCTAGTCCACCCATGCCAGACACGGTTATTACAGTACATACCTGCTCATCCAGCTGTTTGGGGTACAGCCATCCGGTCAGCAATATCCTCATGCCTTCCATTCCTACTAAATCTTCATGTTTGACATGTAGCGGGAGGTCACCACCAGACCGAACTCTTTCGATTACGTTGACACGTTGGGAGGGCAACGACCACTTATCCTTGATCTACATAACATGCAACACCTCGTTCTCTAACTGGACTAGTTCGCACGCAATTTGCATGAAAACACATGCATAGATAGTACTTCTTCCTCCTGTGAATAATGTCTTCGAACACCACCCCTCGCGTTTGAGTTTAAGAACTTGGTGCGAGTATTTATCCATCACATACTCAACATGACAAGCCACGTTACGGACGTGCATGATCCAACTCTTTGTAACTTCGTTCGTGCTTATGTCTCTTATGACGGCACTCATAACCATCAGTTGCCTCTTTATTCGCTCAAGCTTTTCTGGAAATTCTTTCAGCGTTTTAACTTTTTCTGAGAGCTTCGCGGTGAGGGTCTGTGCGGATTCATCTTCTAAAATCGAATTAATCTTCGTCGCAACAACATGTAGCACCTCGGGCTCGGACGCTGAAAAACAAAGACGCAGAGCATATTATAACACGTAGCATAACAGGTTTTCGTACGAATGCATGATGTTACCAAGTTAGGTTGTGAACTCGTGCAAAACAGTAATTTTCACCCTGTTCGGATCGTCCGCCCTTTACTTCTAAAATTGTCTCGAGAGAATTTACTGCCAAAATTAGGCAAAACTTTAGGCAGACATGTAGGGGTGTAAACATATAGGATACACTAAAACTCAAGCATTGATAGTAATTTAGAGCTAAATATGCTCGTCAAATTGATTTGGTAACTCAATAATCACTAACTTGTGATATTGGCCTTAGCTTTAACTCAAAAATTAGATTGTCCGGTTTAAAACCTTTGAATTATCCTTTAAATTTCGGATAATCCATATCCGCATGTTATTTGCTATACCATCTCCTATACCTTATCCAGAACACCACTTCAAAATCAAATATCTTTATGTCCGGTTTAAAACCTTTGAATTATCCTTTAAATTTCGGATAATCCATATCCGCATGTTATTTGCTATACCATCTCCTATACCTTATCCAGAACACCACTTCAAAATCAAATATCTTTATCCGCCGGATTATTTAAATTGGATATGGATACCTATTTCAGCGAGGTTTAAAGTCCCTCACAGGATTTGCAAAAACTATAACTATCTACCGATGAGAGCATATATTCGACTATTTTTGTTTCCGGTTCGAGTTTTTCCCATTTTCAATTCAAATCCGCAGTCAAGTATATCCGCATTCGAAACCGAAATAGGTCAGAATCCACTCCAATCCGAATCCGAGAAAAATATTTGGTAAATCATATGGTACGAGCAAATTTCGATTCGACCGATCCGGTTACAATCCTACAGACATGTCTAGCTAGCTAGAATTCATATGCACTTGCCCAACTTTATACATATGTGAAATGCGTAACTTTGCTAACTGACGAGATATACTTGTTATATGCAACGGCTGTTCTTATTGTTAAAAAATAAATAACCCATGGCGATTATTAGGGAAATTATCTCTAGTGTTGTGAGACACATTCCAAAATTTCTTATGCAATGCTTAATAATTTGAGGTTCACACTAATAATAGAAGCCAATGTTTTAAATTTCATTACAACATAACCATGAGTCCATGATGGGGTTTAATTTACTCACTGTGCGTGCAATCTAAACCCCATAGATCCACCATTGGCTGGAGTCACGCCGTTGAAAGGAAAGCAAAAGTATGTTTCCTTGTATAGAATAAGGCACCATACATCTAAATCTCAAATCCATGTACTTGGAGGAGAATCCTCTAGTGCCTTGTTGCATGCCCTCAGGGTACGAAGAACATAAGGCTGTTTTTTTTTTTTTTTTTTTTTGCCTGAAGCACTCCATGATTGAACACATCTCATAATCTAGGAGTTCAGGTCAGTTGGGGAGTACGATTATAAGGTTAATAAGATAAGTCTTGAACTAAGCTTTTGTGGAAAGGATCCTACTGATGCGGATGAGATAGATAAAACTTTATCTGCTCCCATCTGAATGGCTCCTCCAAGAGCAGTACCATGCTCGTGACTACCACGTCTATTCCGATGTCATGCATATCCTGCTTCAGGATTAAAAGCATGATGAGCTACTCGATGGCTCTCAGCATCCGGTTGGTTCCCCACTCCTGCCTGAAGTTCATGTTAATGTGGTGAATAGATATAGCTTTGATGGCACCTTCAAAGCCACGCTTTCTAACTTCAATGGTAAGCGAAAAGCGCAATAGGAACAAAAGGCCATGAAACTCAGAATGCAAGAAAGGCATCACGTAGCATAAGTATGACAAAACTAAGCTTTACGGCGGGTCTGGATGCTATATGCATACGATAGAGGAATTCCACACCCCACGCCATCTGGTTATTCGGTATCAGCATTTTCAGATAGAGGAATTCCACACCCCACACCATCTGGTTATTCTGTATCAGCATTCCCAGCGTCTCAAGGGCAAAGGTTTGCAGACAACTTCAACCCCTTCATCCAGATAGCACCAATGAAACTGGTTTGCAAGACATTTCTACTAGACCTTGCAACACCATGATTCTATAGCAGTCACAGGACCCTATGAGCGTGGAGAACATGATGGTTGAATACGCCTCAACCGACATGTTTGGAGACTTTAACTAGTCCCACTCTTGTAACATCCCAAATTTTAAAACAAAGAAGAAATACAAATATACTTTTCCCAAATTTTGGAGCCAACAAAAACTTTAATAAAATTACTTGATATGCATAGTATTCAAGTAGGTATGATGTGATTTTGGCCATGATTGTTGGTTTGATGTATTGAACATGTTTATAAACACTAAACCCTACCATATTCGAAACCAAAGAGGATCAAATAAAAAGAAAACAAAATAAAAGAAAAAGCATATGTGGGCATGTAGCCATAATTGCAAATCTTGGCCTATGACATTTTTACTTTACCTCAATGGTTTGAAACCCTTAAACAACTTAACCTAACACTAAAGGAACCTAAAACAATGACATTTGGATCAAAGAGAAATAAAGGAAAAGAAAAGAAAAATGAAAATACCACCACATATGGACCTATGGCCATTTTTGCAAATCTTTAACCTAGGCCATATTAACTTGTGCCAATGGTTTGGAAATGTTACTAAACTAATAATAATCATTTTTGAATCAAAGAAACACAAATAAAATCAAAAGAAAAGAAAAATCAAAACGCACTCACATATGATAATGGTCAAATCTGCTATTTTTAACATGTTACCCACTTTAAGCCCTGGTATTAAGCAATCTCTAAACCAAACTCTCCCAAATCTTTGCACCTCATCCAAGACCTCACCAAGGTGAACACTTTTGGTAAAGACCAACCCTGCAAATTCTCTCTCATTCACTAAATATAATCATGCAAAGTGGCAATGTTGAATCAGATTCTAGATTCTACACATTTTGGATTTTCACAAAACCACTCAAATTTGCAAACCAACACCACCAACAGATGCCTAACATTATTTAAACCACATCCATAAAAGGATTTGGAAAAATTCAAAAACAATTTTCTTGCTACCATTAACACAAACACCTTGTGTGCGTAATTAATTTTTTATCATACACTCTTATATCCAACAGATTTTAGACTAAACCATCCCCACTTTTGCCATCATTGACTTCTCCTAGGACCTCTTGGACCATGCCAAGCACTGGTACCTCGGATACTTGGATATTTTTGACCAAATCATGCCATGCCGTGGCATCATGGCATCACCATGCCACTCCTCACCACCTGCTCTCTGTGGTCCCTATCACCATGTCTTTCCACTCGCCCACACTCCACTGAGCACGCCCGTACCCGCCCTGGTCGAAGAGGAGACGTGCACAGCCTTGGCCAACCCGCGCCCATGACGCCCAGACCATGCCAGAGCGCGCACGGGCACACTCTAGACACGACAGAGCACCGCCTCGCCCCGTCGCGTCAGCCCTCCCCTCGCCCTCTCTTTTCTCCAGCACACTCACCCACGACCCAGCTCCCTCCCAGACATCTCCAAGTGGACGCCGGAGCACTGTCGCCGTCGTCACGGACGACGACCGTCCGCCTCCGTACTCCCCGGACCCCGACGTCACCGCAAGCCCCCGTCCCCCTCCTGCTGCGCCACGACGCGCCCTGGGACCGCCATGACACCAGCAACCCCGCAGCACCCTCGCCCACGCCCCTCCGCCACTTTAGCCTAGTCGACGACGACGACCCTCCATGCCGTGCCGCAGCACCTCGCCCGCTATAAAAGGAGGACGCCCCAGCCTCCAATCCTCAAACCATCTTGCTCCCCTCATTCCTCTACTTCGCCTCGACCCTCTCCCCCTCCACATTGTCACCGGAGTCGCTGGAATTTCAGCGGAGACCGCCGCTCCCGTGGGCAGATCAAGGCGACGACTTCGACCACCCCAGCCGCTCCCTCGACCCTCCTTCGACTCGCCGTCGACTTCCACGTCGAATGCCGCCGACGCCAAGCCTCGCCGGAGCCCAGGTGAGCTGTCGACCCCCTGGTGCTCGCCGCCAGTAGGGTTGCGCTCGTTCTTGACGACGACGAGCGACGACCGTCCGATCGGGATCTAATCCTACGGCCCCCTCTCTCCCTTACCGCTTTGGCGTTTAAGACACGTTGACGGGTGGAGCCCCTTGCCAGACGGCCCGCATGCATCGTGAGCACAGTTGGGCCGGCCCAGTTAGTTTCCCGCGCGCCCATTTAATTTGAATTCGTTTAATTTGATTTAACCAAAATTTTAATATTGGTGCTTGATTAAAAACGCAATAAAACGAAATTTATTTAGCCAAATTTCATGAATTAAATATTGTTGGAAAGCTTATGAACTTCTCTATGAAACCCCACTGGTCTGAACCCTAGAATTATTATAGATCACTTGCAATAAAAATGACAAGGCAGTACCTTTTCAAATTTCAAACATTTATTAAAAATCAACCATAAATTATTTTGAGTTGATTCCAACTCTCAAAAATCACATTTCATATTGTCTATCTGAATATATAAAAATATGACATGTTTGTTTCAAATGATCATGGGCTAGATTCAAATAATGGCTATGTAGTCATTTCTAGCTCATTTAAATTATTTCAAAAATAGTATTTAAATTCTATGAGGGTCGCATCTCATTTAAATCACTTTCTCAAGTAATTCAAGGTGAGGTGATGACATTAGTATTCATGACCCCATATGTTATTACTTGAGAATATTAAATCATTTTCCAAAAGTAGTATTTAAATTGCATGAGGTGTAATACCTCATTTAAATCATTTTCCCCAAATGATAAATATGAAGTGGTGACTTTGGTCAACCTAAGTTCATACTTTATTATTTGTGGAGATTAAATCTTAACAAGATTCAATGAGAGGAAATTATTTCTCAAAGGAAATAAATAGAAAACTCTAATAAATATTTCAATGAAAGGAAATTTGTTTCTTAAAAGAAAACCAAGCAAACTACTATGTTAATAATATTGTGATGCTAAGTTAGCTTGTGTGAACCATTTGTGTGTTAAGTGTAGTGCTTAAGAATTGTTTGGTGATTGTATACCTCGTATCCGTGTATAGACGCTAGTACCGAGGACTACCAGGAGGAGGAGGTTTCCTACGAGGAAGAAGAAAACTTTGATCAATACACCACTCAAGGCAAGCTATATTATTGCAAGCTATTACCAAGCTACCCTAATGCAAATCTCTACTAGAGGAAGGCACCATTGCAATATTATTTTGTGTTTAAGGATCCAATCCCAAGTTTTTATCTTGCAAGCTTTACTTTGGTTTATCAAAGTTTATTTTGTTCATAGTTCACTTTGGTCTAGATATGGAGTGTTACAAGAGCATCAAATGTAGCTTAGAGAGTTACAAGTTAGCTAGCACCCCTCATGATTAGTTGCTATTGCTAAAACTAAAATTGACTACTGTAGATGGGAACATGTGAATCAAATGACTTTGAAAACCTTAGGATGATGAGTCATTATATTGAAAGTTTTGAAGGTAAATATGACTTGTGAATGACATGGTGAATTTTACAAAAAACTGATGGTTGGGTTCGGATGCGATACCATTCCAATTTTAAAAGTACCCCCACAATACCTGATCATGGGTAGGGCTTAACTGGAAATTTATGTGCTTTAGTATGGGTTCCCTCTAAACAAGCGTCATAGGGGTTATGCCGAAGCTGCCTCCGTTGAAAGTGAAATGACGTGAAATGAGGTGAATGTCCGCCCAAGTGCAGTTCCCAGGATGGCGGTTTGCCATGGCTGGGAGGCCAAGCTCATGGGGAGAGGTGCTGTACTAGGGTATGTAAGTGAAAGGTTATGGTTGGTAGTCCGCACACGAAGTGTGATAAATCAGGGCCAGTTAATCCTGACGGATTATTGCAAATGTTATGGCAAAAGTGTGCGACCTCTGCAGAGTGTAAAACTATTCGAATAGTCGTGTCCATGGTTATGGACGATTGGAAAGGCCATACTATTCCGTCATCAGACTATTTTCAAAATGTGACTTATGACTGGTGACTTGAACTTGAAAGGTGAAATTAGACTTGCTCATAACAGAGTTGTGGGAATGACACTAATGTTCCCACTTGAGTTAGTTAGGCAAATCAAGAGTCTTTTACTACTAAATGCTTATGAAATAAAACTAGCTTTATGCAAATGAACCTAGAGCTTAGAACCCTCTTACTATAGTTGATAGTGCTTACATTAGTATTAGTTTGCGAGTACTTTAAAAGTACTCATGGATGTGTCCCTAGCTATTCAAATGGCCAGACTATGAAGAGAAGAACCAGTACCAGGATGATGGACAGCAAGACGTCTATGATAACTAGGACTACTCCTGACGTCAAGCGTTGCCTGTGGAACAGATGGACCGCTACTACGTTTCTTCCGCTATGTGCTATGTAATTGATCATTAGATCAACTGTTATATTAAGACTGGATCATGTGATCCTTTGATGTAAGACTATTATGGTTTGTAATGAATGATGTTCCGTGATATCAATCTATTATGTATCGCAAAAACAATATTCCTGGGATTGCGATGTATGGCATAATAGGCATCTGGACTTAAAAATCCGGGTGTTGACAACTCTCTTCTTAATGATCGCTTTATTCATGTCCATTAATGTTGATGTAAGGGCCATACATATTGTATATATATAGGTAAACTAACTGGGGCACCATTGTGCCTGGGCACCACGAATCATAAAAGGAAACCTGCACAGCAAACTGGGAAGTGATTTGTCTCTGTTTCTGATAATTGGAAAGTGCATTCTCCATCCTATTGATATTTGGAAAGTGATTTTCTCTCCTTTATACACCTATGATGCAATTTAGCACCCACGATGTAATTGTACGGTCATGATGCATGGGCACTATGGTGCCCCAGTTGACATATTCATGCTACACCCGGGTGTAGTTACTCCCACGTGTGTTCCACACAATATAGGTAGTATCTATCATACCGAAGAGTATATACATGTAGTATGATGTAGTATGAAGTATATACGGATATTTTGGTAGTATATATACTACTTTGTAGGTAGTATGTACACTTTTTTACGTACACTATTTTTTGCGTATAAATATGCATGTATTTTGTATATATAGTGCAAACTATGGGTGTACTTAATTTTTTTCACCAAATTTGGTATGGAGTATCTTAGATATAGTGTACGAACATACTGAAACCAATAAAGTATGTTATATACTTTCATATGGTAGTATATGAGACGTGGGTGTAGTTACACCTAGGAGTAGGAAACCAGTATAGATTTCTATGAAATCCGATGGATGAAGATCAAGTATTCCATTGGTCACATGCAGCTAAATTTTCTCAATTATTAAATGATATGACACATCTTTTGCTATAGAATAGCTCATTTTGAGATCCTACTCTCAAAATTCCAACATGACCACTTCAGCACAATGAAGGTGATATTTTTGTGGTCTCAACCAACAATTGTCTAGACTAAAAATCTTATTAAATCAATTCGAATGGATAATGCAGCCAAATTCTCTTCATTTGCTCCCTGTAATTATTGCATGGCTTTCGAAGATTGAAGTTCAACGCTCTATCACATATATTCGCACACAGAAAGGTTTGGTTAAATATCTGAACAAGAGGATTAGGCTAGTTGCACGATATTTGTTAATGAATTGCAATTTACTAACTTCACGGTAGAGACATGCGGTTTTTGCATGATGTTAATTAACTAACTACATATCGCAGTATTTCCTCTCTTCAATTGATACATGGAAATCCTCCGAGCATTTCCCATCTGCGTAAGTTTAGAAACGCTTCACGCGTACCGATCTTACCACCGTAACGTACATCATAGGCCCACATATTAGGGATATATGTGGGGTACATATCTTTGTCGATCACGAAGTACCTTAAACCCATCATAAGGGATATGTCCATAGCCTAGTACACTGATTGCATATATTGAAGGATGCATATTTCCAAGCATTAGGGAGAAACTTTAAGTACCTCAGGTAGAATGCCAGGAAATCAATTGGAACTCCACGTTCCACCTCATAGCCACACAATCAAGAATCTGAACTTCATGTTCAGAATTCACAAATTTTCAACACATCACAAATAACCTGCCATATTAATCCGGCTAGAAATGCGTCCAAAACAGCGGAGGTGCCAATAAAATCCAATCAACTCCCATTTCTTAGAAAAAGAGGGAGCTATACAGCCTCTAATTAGGATCTAGCTTCCTACATGCAACAAATAAAAATTTCAAAGAAATACTTTGAATCAGTAAATGCATGTCAACCTAGCATTGATGAACACATTATGGTTAGTATACACTCAGTGGAAGGGCAACCTCCACAACCCAACTTTAGCCTACATATACTAGCTGGGACATCGGAACACCTCACACGTATTGGAAAATCACGAAGAGTCATCATGGGTGCCTGTGATTTCCTCCAACTATATCGATTCTGGAGAACCATATAACAAAAACCTACAACTATCGAAAACATTTATCTTGTATGATTGCAAACAACCTTCATAATGATTCAGATCCAAAGACTATGGCCATGGCAGGGTGCAAACCACTTGCTTGGACTGAAAGAATGAAGGATACAATCCACGGAAGCCTCGCTCCTCCAAAAGGAATTTTCCCTACGTGGTTCAATACGTTCTCTTTAAGAAATGGAGTGAGACAACAAAGTGGTGAGAACACAAGACTTGTAGCAAAAGGTCGGGTCTACGCAGAGATTGAAACCTTATCTCGGGATAAGAGTGGAAACCTTTTTCCTATACAATATATCATTGACAATGTAAAGTACTATATCTGTGTAGTTGATAGAATGTGAATCACTAAATTTACACATGTATGGTTCCGATGTAATCAATCCTAATCTAAATGGAAATGCAACATATATCGTGCAAAATCATTAGGTCACAACATGGCTTATTGTTGGTCGGTATATTTTGGTACAACTGACGTAGTGAGTTCCTTATACCCAAAGAGTACTCCTACAATGATGATTACTCATGTGTGATCGTCATACACAAGGATTACTCCTACAATGACAAAACACACAAGGATTACTCCTACAATGACAAAACACATGATTATCCAAAATTCCATGTTCCCTTTGGAGTTTTGTTGAGTGTTTGAATGTCCATTCCGAGTTGCCTTTGGAGCTTTTTTGGTCGAATTTTGTCAAATTCATGGGACTCGGTCGGCTTGGAGGAGCAAGTTCATCTCGCTGATTTACACAATTTTCGTGTTCGTAGTTTTTCGTTTCGTCCCTCTAATACATTGTATGGAGTTGTAGATCTAATCGCATATGAATGGCAAAACCAAAAACTTTGAACAGAAAAGTTGTATGAAATGGTGTGGTGAAGCTACTCCTCGAAACAAATTTTAAATGGTCGACCAAGTCCCACAAATTTGACAAAATTTGTTGATAAGCTCCAAATGAGCACGAAACCGTGCTTTAAACACTCGACAAAGTTGTTAACCGGTCACGGGAATGGATTTACAATATCGAGGCACATCTTTTTCATGTGCACTTTATCTTGAATCGAATCATGGTTGTATAGATTAAAGTAAATTAAGACAAATTACTTTGCTAAAACACAATGCACTCAAAGCCTCATGTTATGTACTGGCAATCAAACCTAGTACTCCGTACGTGTTTTTCTCCTAAGGTGCGCAAATAAGTTTGTTAGCATCCAAACTAGATGCAAAACATGATTTTAAATTTGGCCAATCCTTGATAACTAAAAAGAAGATCTTCACGGATATAATTAAAACGTCCGAACGACCAAACTAGGATAGAATGGTTTCTTACGTGCAACTATGGACGCCCGTGTTTAAGGCGAGGGACCGGTCAGTGATGCTTGAAGCGATCGCGCGAGTTATCCACGACGCAAGTAGGGACAATGACGAGCAAAGCAGCTGCCATTTCCCCTGTAATCTCCCCCTCCCCCTTCTTGACTATGCTCGTGTTGTGTGTTGGGTTGTATGAACCATCGGGCTAGCTATTTGGTTTTATTAATTTAATTTAAAGCTAGGCTCCTTTGTTCATTTTTTTAACTGTTATAGTAACCCTAAGGGCTTGTACATTAGTTATTTCGATTAAGAGAATATATCATTATCGCAAAGATACCAGTTGCACATAGCCACATAGCCTCTCCACAACAACGGAACAATCCTAAAGATATTAGGGCTGCACAACCCTACTACAAAATGAAAAAGAAGAAGAAATACAAAAGATCGTGCTACGGTGATTAACATCTTGTGGCTGCAACACAAACCACTACTAAAACAACATCGAGAGTCCGCGCTCACAAAATAATACCTTCAACAAGGTCATTGCTACGCACAATCTATTAAGGCCAGGCATTAGATTTTCACCAGCAAGTCCGCCCACTTAAAACAATGCCTTCAACAATGACACTACCAGTCACAACCCATTAAGGACACACCATGGAGTTTCACCCTGAAAGATAAGACTTTATACTTCTCTTGTGTTGTTGCCCCCGTTTGCCGATGTCGCTAGTGCAAGTCGAGACGCACCAAGCAAGGTCCTCATCGCCATGAAGACTTAGTCCACCATTACTAAACATCAGCCGCCATGACATTTTCCACCATTGTCTTCTCCATGGAAATAAAAAACCGACATGTCCCATGATGGCAACATATATCGAAGATTTGCGTCTCCCTCCTTAAGCTGCTCAGCCATAAATATGGGTGCATGCGACCGAGTCACATCTAATCCAGGAATGTACAAACATCACATGCCCAATGAATATTGATGGCGGAGCCTTCCGGAACTTGTCACCCCACCAGTTATAGATCACGACATAATCCTAACACCATCTTGGCGTGAGATGAGCCTAAGGATCGCCCCTTTATTAAGCATATCGATAGGCCCCCACTCAGATGCCTCCCAACAGCAGACCGGAGATCTCATCGGGCACCGCCACCACCACCACCAGCAACACGCTGAGATGAGGGGCCGAGCCGTATCAAGCCCCCCGAACCAGGCGTTGTGCCCTTGAAGCCACAACGATCGCCAAGGTCGCCGAAAAATTCCAGGGACGCCTCCCCAGCGTCCATCTCTGCCGAACGAGTCACGCCATCTAGGTCCGCCACAAAGCTCCGGCTGGAGATCCCACTACGCGATAAGGAAGAGGCCCCCGCAACCGCTAGTCACGCTCAGAGATGAGAGCCCGCCACGGCTATCTACCGAGAGGGGCTTTTCGCGTCGACTTCATCTGTCGGTGGCGGGGAGAGGAGGGAAAGGAGGGATGGGGGTGGTGGCTAGGGTTTCACCCGAGCTGCCCCTGGGAGCGACGCGGAGTGTTGCATGAAGATTTGTTTAGACACCTGCAGTCTGTAAAGTCCATCCATATCAGTTATCGACATCCGTGAAAACTCTCCTTACAATAGACTAGGTTTTTTTTCTATAGGTAGCACCGCAAATAAATCAGCAAACTACCTTCGAAACATGTGTCGGTTGGTTATGCGTGAAGGCTGATACAGGACCATGAGTTACAGAAAAAAAACGGAGATCATGAAAGCCACGAACCCACAACAAGTGACGAAGTCGGTATACAACAAGGAAAAGGACATGCCCTAAGGTTCCATGACCAACGCGGGTGCTAATAGGGGCGTGTTTGGTAGCTCAGACGCCCCTTGGCTCGCATCAGCCCAATAATTTTCGATCTGTTTGATTGTTTGGGCTCACTTTTGTTTTTGCATTGAACTGGTTCTCAAAGCACCCCTAGGACAGGCCCTGAATGAACGTCCAGTTCGGGCGTTCCTAGCGGGCATGTCCCGTCCTTGCGCCTCCTTGGCTCCACCGATGCAACGGCTGCACTTGTTCTTGATTACGCTCACTCTTCCTTACACTACTCCGTACACCCTCTCTTTAAATCAGTACAAACATACTCCGAATCAAAATAAGGTGTACACGAAAAAGATGCATGTCGATGATACAATCAATTCCCACAATCGGTTTCGAGTTTCGTTAGTCGTAAATCGTCAATTTCGTGTATAAAGCTTTAAGCGAATTTTGCCAAATTCATCGCACACCCTCAGCCGTTTGAAGTTTCCTTTGAAGAGTAGGTTCACCTTAGCATTTCGCACGCCTTTCATGGTGACAGGTTTTTGTTTCGGTCTACATACACGGATAGGTAAATGACTCGCTAGTATACTGTAATGTGTACGTATGTGTGAGTATAGTTTGGAGCACTCTTACTCAACTTCTCGCTTGCCATCTTCATGGATGGCGACGTGGTGATTATGTGTGAGAGGTGAGAGGTGATAATCCATGGTGGTGGCGGCTTGGTGGTGTTCATGCTTGTGACCGGCGTGACTGGCGGTGTCCTAGTGATCTTCATCCTCGGGGTCGACGACATGGTGATGCTTGTGACGGGCGTGAACAACAGTGTCATGGTGGTGTTTAACTTCGTGGTCGGCGATGTGGTGATGCTTGTGACCGGCGTGAACGACGGTCCATGGTGGTGTTCGTCTTCGTAGTCGGCGACGTGCTGATGCTTGTGTCCAGCATGACCGACGGTGACATGGTGGTGTTTGTCTTCGTGGTTGACGACGTGGTGATGCTTGTGACCGGCGTGACCAGTGATGCCATGGTGGTCTTCGTCTTCGTGGTTGGCGACGTGGTGATGCTTGTGAACGGCGGTGTCATGGTGGTCTTGTGATAAGTAAGGTAAGGTCACCATATTGCCATATAGGTGAGGCTAGAAGAAACATGCGACCAACCAATCAAAATGTCACTTAGGTACCAACCGATACAACCCAGGCTATCAAACGAAATGCATTTTGTGTACCGGAACTCGTCCGGAACGAGGTGGAAGTTCCATCTCATCTCACTGACGCAGGGAGCCAAGAATTACATCTGGCCTTGCATCGATGCAAAAGTAAGCGGCGAGGGCTAAGCTGTTTTATGGTGTGCGAGCTAAAGGGCCAAGCCCAAAAGGAAGGCAGGTTAGCGTCTATAGTTAGCGTGCACACTACTAGAAAATAGGTATCCGTGACGCACGTATTTTTGTTACCCATGACGCACCACGGATGCACCATGGCTAGCGCCTCACATGAGTCTACATACCCGTGGTACGCCATGGGTACTTATTTACGGTACGTCACATGTAATTATTTTTAATTTTTTAATGGGTTTTCCGTGTGGAAATCCTACTCGCACGAGATCCTATGGTAATTTTGCCATTAGACCCCGCCCAGCCGGATATTATTATCACCGGATCCTCATCGACGCCAGATGGTCAGACGAGGAGGTGGCATCGCTCGACGTCCATGAAAAGCTAGTGATGAAGGTGTCCTTGGTGATGGACTGACAGACGGCTGGGACGAGAAGTTGCACTAAGGGGCGTGGGCAGATGAGCTGGCGAGGGCGAGACCCTCGAGGATGAAGGAGCAGGGCGCCAGCGGTAAAGGAACTTGAGGCGGTGGAGCAGGGCGCGAGCAACGGAGGAACTCAAGGTTGTCGCAGAGAAACTTGAGGCGGCAACCGGGCGGAGCAGAGGCGCCCCCGTCGAGCAGGGAACAGAGCCACCCTGTCGAGCAGGGAGAGCTCCATGTGTGTGAGAGAGGGAGGAAGAAGAGCGGCGGGTGAGAGAGGTGGATAAGGAATGTGTAGATGAAGATATGGTAGAGTTAGTAGAGGTAGGTGACCATTTCAATTTATCTAAAAATAAAGCCGGTGTGCACGTCCATCTCCATCTATCTGTACAAACACGACATAAATAGTTGGTCTGGTAAATGAAAAAAAATTAGGCTACTATAGACTTGTTATAAATCACTTTCCAAGAAATTACTTTCTGGTTGGACAAAAGCTTGGTCTCACACCAGCATTCACCTGGTGCATGTGAGATCAATCACCGCACTCGGATGGATCACCACTTCATCCAGATGAAAGATTTTCCAACTTAAGCAAGAAGGCGATAATTTGGAAGTATATACTACAAAATGTTCTTTGAAGCTCCAATGCAAAAAAAAAAATCTCAATGGTGGAGTCAAGTAATTAATGATATTCCACAACTTTCAGCGGCAGAAACTATAATCCTAATGGCCGAATTGGCTAAAAATTAACTGTATGTAAATGAAAAAATAAAGCACGGAGACATAATGGGTTTTCTGCTAAATTCTATCAAAAGTTTTTAGAAACTTTGAAAGAGAACTTATGTTCATGAAATTTCCACAGAGAGAGTTACCTTTGTTCCATCTTAGTTTTGGTGCTATCATTCCTCTCCCTGAAAAATAAAACACAACTCAAATACAACAATACCGACCCTTATGCTTACTTAATGTCAGCTTTACAATTATCACTTAAGTTTGAACATATCAAATAACTAGCATAGAAGCAAACATTGTGCGACCAACTCAAACGACATTCATGCCCGGTCAACATATATATCTTAGAGGGAGTGGTGGTTCTTCATGAAAATATCCATAAAACCTTCTTAGGAGGAAAATATAAATCCTTGAAGAGCGTATGAGAAAGTTAAATAGTCTTTTATGCAACAAGTTTTGCCTATGAAAGGATTTCAACTAAAGTGGTGTATTTATATAGATCAGTTCTTCCATCCTAGAAGCATAAGTATTAGGCTCCGCTCAATGCTGACATTCACCACTATATTAAAAATCCAAAATGGTAACCACAATGAGACCCCTTATTTTCCATGATCTTTATTGTCGCAAACATGCATGGTGGTGATCTTAATTGCAATGGCAAATAAATATGGCCAAGTAGACGGACTTATCCCTTATCCCTTATCTAGTAGAGGGGGGGCTTATCATTCTCCAATATGCTAATGGTGGTGATCTTGAAAATGTTTTGAACATGAAATAATCTTATGCATAATTGAATAACTTTATGGACTAAAGGTAAATTTCCATATGAGTGAAATGTTCTGCTTCAGGGAAGCAAAAGATTTGGAGGAACAATACAAAAAATATATTTGGATGTGAGTCAGGAATAGTGTCTCCATATGTGGCGTTGAAACTAAGTTTTTTTATAGGGGTAAATAATTAAAAGCCGCAATAGTGTCTCTATATGTCGCATTTCTTAGAACATTTATAAACCTCTTGTTCTGCAGGTCAACTGAAACATCATGAAATTTCATTGCTCAAATCCGGTAAGTAAATAATTATTTTGTTACATCTATGGTCATTAAACTTGTTATTAAGAAAAAATGATTAAAAAGGATTAAAAATGTAGTGGAATACCTGAGATGGTTGGACCCGGTGCAAAAGTTGCAGACCCGGAAAATGAGAAATCCTGGTTGTAACAAGAAAGTTTAACGTTCGAAGAAAATATAAGTTCAATCACCATGTAATTACGGCATGCACGGTTATATCTTAGCAATGTCATATACTATGCTCTGTGTGAGGTGGAGTTGAGAGAAACGAAAAAATAGGTTTGTGTTTTCTTTATCCAACCTTTCGGTGGTAACTCATCTCAGTGCTTCCTAGTCCTTCGGTAGCACTAATTCGCCGCACGCTGTCCGGCGACGCTGCAGAAACATCCATCGACGACACCTCATCCACCAGAGAGTCAGAGCTTGTCTGCAACTGAAAAAATTGATATGAAAGAACGCAATTTGCATATTTCTCTATTTCGGTGATAAACTCATCTCAGTGCGTTTGGGATGTACCAACTTATCAACGAGCTGCTTAGTACCGACGATGGAATACAAAAGTATTACTCCTCTGGAAATCAGTACTCCGAATTTAAGATTTGTAAGTACGTTGTGGGAGAACTCACCTCAGAGCTTGTCCCTCCAGGTGCCTTACGCGCACCATGATGCAGATCGTCGGAATCACCAGGGGCCTGCAGAACAAGCAACCATACTTCAGCTCATCCACTGGCTCGTACAAATCTATACCTAATAATGTGTTTCCGTCTCCAGCTTCGTTCGTTGGTTTCGTCCATCTATCGCTAAGAAAACACATCAAAACTCTTCCGTGGCTGCCCACACCCACGCAAATCCGAATAAAACTGCCTAGCTAGGTAGCCCACGTTGGCACGGCCTCGGCAAACCAAGCCAAGGAACCCACGACTGCTTCCCATGCGTATGAGAGTTCTAGCCGGAAACGTTCCACGTCGTGTATGAGTTGTAATCGGAAACGTTCCACGTCGTCGTATACGAGCAGTCGAGTATAAATATGCAAGGCTATATCCTGCGGCTAGTGAAGATTCTCCGCGATCTCCTGAAGCAGCTCTCAGAGTCGGCAAGCGCGCATAGGCCACCGTGGCCGATGTACTCCGATCTCCGGCCTCACCGGTCACCATGGGCGAGTACTCGCATCGGGCCAGCAATTTTCGGTCCGTTTGGTTGCTTGGATCGAGCCGTGTTCTTGCATAGGAACCGGTTCTCAAAGCAGTGTCGGGCCAGACCCTAGAGGAACACTCAGTTCGGCAGTTTCTAGCGGTGCAGGCAAATCTCCATGCCGGCTGATTCAAAAGGGAATCTTCGGCGCACGTGCGGAGACGAGGATGGAAATGGCGGGAGCTGCGGTGCGCATCAGAGAAAAGCGAAAAGGGGCAGGAAGGATTCCGTCACCTCCCACCGCGCCCCATGGCCTATTTCCACCCCCTCCTCCAATGTCCCCCCCAAATTTCGAGCCCCTCCTCCCGTCAGCAAGCAGGTAAGAGGCGCACGCATCTCCGGTCGGTGACGGTTGCAGCGGCACCGGAGGTAAGTACATCTGGGCTGCTTCATCTACTTCCTGGTCCAGCGCATCTTCACCTCTGGCGATAACTGTAAGGCATCCCTTATCCCGGTACCGCGGTAATGTTTAGATCTAGGTTAGGAGCAGTCAGATCTTGTCTAGGGTTTGGTCTTGTAGCAGGGGTTAGTTCGGATTCTGGTGAGCTATCATGATCTTGCTAGGGTTTGACATTTTCGGTTGCTACTTTGTCTCAAATGTGCTCACCTGCCATGATCTTGCAAGGTTTTGTGCTATTCACCGTTGCAATGAACTGCTTGTCTGATTTAGGATGATTGTTGGTATGGTTTGTGCTATTCACATGTCTTTGTTTCCAAGTACATTCACGTTATATGTACTATGATGTGTGTATGACTCCTTCTGTGATGACTTTAGCCAGGCGCTTGTCTGCGTTGGGGACTCTCAGATGCCTTCGTAAGTTCCTGATTCACAGCCCTCCTATGACTCCAAGGTGGTGGTCACCCCTCTGCATGTGTCTGACCTGGTGGCTCAGGTAGCGGTAGAGGTCACGGCTAGGTTGGCCACCGCAAAGAAGAACACGAACCGTAGGGAAGCGGAGAGGGCCTTGAAGACCGGGCAGGAAAGGAATGCCACCATGAAATGGTTTCCATTCATATCCAGCTTCGTGTTGGAGAAGATGTGCGGCTTGATCCATAGCGGAGTGAGAACTGATAAAGGATTCAAAGAAGTCCATCTCAATTCTGTGGCGAAGGGCCTTTTTGAGCACTGTGGTGTGTTGTGTGCTCCACTCAGGTGTACAACCACATGAGGAAATGGAGGCAGAGGTGGCTCACCATTAGCAGGCTCCGCGATCTAAGTGGGGCTCAATGGTGCGAGGATACCAAATGCATCATCCTTGAGGGTGAGCACTACTGCAGGCACGTCGCGGTGAGCACCTCACTAACTCTTTTGATCAGCCACGAGCAGAACTAACATTATTGTCCCTTCGTATCGTAGGATCACCCAAAGGACGCGGAGTTTCTGAATGTGCACATTGCCAACTACGAAAAGATGCATACCATCTTCTCCTTCGGCCTCGCCACCGGCAAGTACGCCATGGGATCCAGTGAGCCCCTAGGCTCGGCTGCAGCAAATCCTGCAGATGCTGAAACCCAGGAGTCCGACACGGTCAACCTCGATGGGGCACCTGAGAAGGTTGTCGACGCACCTGAGAAGGTGAGCGCCGGCAAGAGGAAGAGAGGCGCCTTCGCCGCCGACGAGCTGGTGGCCTTCACCAACATGACTGTTGCTATGAAGGACGTCGCATAGGCCATCAGGGACAACAAGCCCACGGACATGCACCCTGACCTGTACAATGCGTTCATGGACATGCTTGGCTTCGCCCTGAGCCGCCTCGTCGACAACAAGGCCCAGGCTTCGTCGGCATGATCGAGCCACACCGCTCTACGGCGGCTAAGGTATACCACCCTTGGAGTGGTATGCATGATGATGATGATGATGATGATGATGATGATGATGATGATGATGATGATGATGATGATGATGATGATGATGATGATGATGATGATGATGATGATGATGATGATGATGATGATGATGATGATGATGATGATGATGATGATGATGATGATGATGATGATGATGATGATGATGATGATGATGATGATGATGATGATGATGATGATGATGATGATGATGATGATGATGATGATGATGATGATGATGATGATGATGATGATGATGATGATGATGATGATGATGATGATGATGATGATGATGATGATGATGATGATGATGATGATGATGATGATGATGATGATGATGATGATGTAAATTCGGGCAGTAGCTAGGATGAAAAACATTTGATGGCCCCCTTTTGTAACTATGATGAGGAGGTCTATACTAACCCCTCAGGTGATGGTGAACTTGCGTTGTTAGGATGACACCCACTTTTGTTGTGGTGGTAGGATGACACCATGGTAGTGTAGGATGAACTTGTGATCTACTTTTGGAATGATCATGCATGCCCCTGTTAGTTTATCATTTGTTGTGAACACTTGTGTTGTTCTATTGCTCTTTTCTGAATTGGTTCATGGTTGTCATCGATAACTTCTTCTTCTTATGCCATGCTAGTGGTATGTGGTGTTCCGCAGACGGGTTCGAGGAATCTACAACTCATGGAGAGTCTTTCAAGATCAGGTCAATGGCTACTCCAACAACAGCTACCGAGGGTATGAAACATTGGAGGAGGCACGACAAGAGTACCTCACATTCCTGGAAGAGGAGTTCTTGGAAGATCAGGCCATCGATGAGGCAGTGCCATTAGCACAGCTGCCGCCGGAGGAAGTACATGCTCTACAAGGAGCACCGCCGGAGGTACGTCCCAGCCGGGTCAAAGATTACATCATTGCCTTCCTTATCGTGGTGATCGTGAGGATCTTGTTCTTCTGAGTGCTCTCTGATCGTATATAACATGCTATGGCATGGTAATCTCACCCTATTTAATTGTGGTAGGGATATGGAACTGTGATTTGAGCAACCAAACAGCTCATTCTTGTTTTCTTGCGTGCAAGTTGGGCTGAAAACGGGCAACCAAACGATGGGGCCTGGGTTCCTTCTTCGGCGCGCAAAAGGCCGCACATGCTACCAAACGACCCGGCTTTCATGGCCCATGGCCCGTTCGTGACGCGCAAGTGAGCTCATCTCGCTGACGCAGTGATCCACGATTTCCATGCAGGCTACCAAACGCGCCCCATCAGCCTGTGATCAAGGCGGCCGTCGTAGCTAGAAGTGTTAGCCAGGAAAGAACGAGGGCGACAACTTCACGATCTGATCCACCTGCTCGTACGAGGCAATTAATAGTGGGCCAATGGTATCGTAACAAGGACTCCACAGTGTACTTTGGGTGTTCAGCCTCGCAGTTAGCAGGTCGGCTCCGTCGTCATCTTGTGGTCTCGAAAGCATGGCAACGACGCCATCACGATCCGAACCTTAGCCATGCTTGGGTCAAGATGGCAGTCGCGGGCGCGTGATAGAGGAGCATGGCGGCGGCAACGATAACAAGTGGCAGCGCTAATCGATCGATCTCGGGCGCACCAGGCCGAGTTGGTTTGGTCCGTTCCATCCGGTCACAGTTTTTTTTTGGTTTCGTCTGTCTGCCTAGAATCCGTTCCAGATACGTTTGAACGATTCCATATAAGCGCTGTCCCAAAGCAGGCGCGTTAGGTAGGATGTGAGTCCTTTGGCTCGATCGGCCCAGAAAAACCGGTCCGTTTGGTTGCCTTTAAGAGATCCGCGTTGTGGCCCAACCGGTTCTCAAAGCACCACTGGGACATGCCTGGAGGAATGCCCGAATCGGCAGTTTCTAGCGGGCATGTACCGTTGTCGTGCCATTTTACACGCCCGCGTGCAACGGTTGCACGCGTGGAGAAGCGCGCGGGATAGCGCATTGTCTTGGTCCTCGCTCCCCACTTCCCCTCATCGGTTCGCTCCTTCTCTCTCTCCATTCACTCCTGGCACAGACAACACCGCCCTGTCCCATCAACCGCCGCCATGGCCTCCTTGCCTCCTCCGCCATCCTCTCCAGCGCCGATGGATCCAGCCGTCCGGCCGACGGCCACCAGGTCCAACGAGGCGCTCATGCGCCTCGTCCGCGAGTACGAGGCCGGAGGCCGCCACTCGGCGGCGCAGATCAATGTCGGCCGCGTGCCGGTGTTGAATCGGTCGTCGCCGTTCGCGAGCACGAGGCCGACCGGCGTGGCAACCCGGAAAGCTGCCGTCCTGACTCTTCAAGCCGCCGGGATTCGACCGACGGATCGGTCGGGGACGATGGTTTTTGCCCCGTCCCACTAGGGTTTCCGACAGCGAGGGCGGCCGCAATGGCGGCCGGTGCACCGGGCTCCAGCAGGGAGATGGAGCCCCCCGCTGGGGTTCGCGTTGACCTGCACCCAATGGCGCGCCTCCCGTCGCGCTGCCGCCGGGGTTCAGCCGACCTCGTGCTCGTCGGCAGTCGACAGCACCATCGGGGCCCCGCCTCCCGACCGCTGCACCGCCGTCACTGAGGACCTACGCTCCGGCTCCGGCTCCGCCTCCTCCTCCACCTGGATTTGGAGTGCAACCTCCTCGAGGACCAACCGGCGCCTACACGCGTCATGTTCCTCCTCAGACTGGGCCGCTGTCGCTCCACCCAATCGTAAGTACCTTCAATCGACTCCTTCTCGCTTGTTTACATCGACTAGATGACATTGTACATGTGAATGTAGATAGGAATGTACATAGGATTCATGGCAATGAGCATGCATGTTCTTGACAATGCTTATGCTTGCCATGTCAAGCTCAAGCACCATCATGGACTTAACAATTTCAAGTCCATGACAGTGCTTGAGCTTGGCATTGCCATTGTCCATGACATTGCTTGTGCTTGGATATGCCAAGCTCAAGCACCTGGCAATGCCAAGCTCAAGAACCTGGCAATGCCAATCTCAAGCACCATGATTGGCTTGACAGTGTGTAAGGGTATTTTACCCTTATCCATTATTTTGGTAACTATAACACCATGCTAGAGTATTTGAACTAATACATGTCTACAAGATGATTCCCAGGTATTAGCCAAAGAGGTATAATGGTGCACCAATGGAACAAGAAGGCAATGGGAGACCCCCCCACTTCGATGAAAAATCAACAAATGATTTTCAGAGCATGGCCGGTCCCTGGCCAGGTCAGACCGGCCCTGGCACCGGCCAGCCCGGTGCCAACCGGCCCCAGGACCGGTGCCAACTGGGAGGAATCCAGTAAGGTCGAACGCTGGGTCCGGTCGCTGGCCCGGTTTGGTCCGGCCGATCCGGTCGTAGACCCGGTCGGACCGGATTGGGGACCGGGCGTCCCGGCGCTCAACCGGCCTCCACGCTTAAGCCAACCGGGCGTAGTCCAGTAGGCCTCCGAAGCCCGCCCGGTCGAGACCCGGTGCCAGCTCCGGTTGAAACCGGCGGTCCGGTCCCTGGCTCGGTCCGATCGGCCCCGCCGCCGGCCTCTCCAGCGCCAAGCCCGGTTGACCAGGTTTCTCGAGGAATCTGCTGACGTGGCAAGTGAGCAACGGTCATATTTCAAGTGACAGTATATATACCCCTTCTTCTACCTCTGAAGGGGTAGGCACTACACTACAAGTTGTTCTTGAGCTCTCTCTCTTATACTCCATTGTTAGAAACACCAAAAGCCTCAGATCTCCCCTCCACCACCCAAACTCAAATCCCTCCGGGGAAACGATAGAGGAGGACCCGATCTACCGTTCTACCAAGCCAAATCTCATTCCCCCTTGTATTCATCAAAAAGCTTGCTCTCTAGGGTTAGTTGGAAATCCTAGGTGGGCAAGAGTGGTCCGGAAGCATCCGGGCTGTGGATTTGCTCCTGACAAGATTGTGAAGGTTTGGAGGCTACCTCAAAGTCTACCACAAGTGAGAGAGCTATTCCTTTGTGGGATAGGCTCCGGAGAATAGGGTGAACCTTCGTGGCGCGGGGAATCCTTCATGGGACCTCCACTCCTCCAAACGTGACGTACCTTCTTGTAAAGGAAGGGAACACGGGAATAAACCCTCGTCTCCGCGTGCTATCGGTTATCTCTAACCGAACTCTTTACTTGTGATTTAACTGCCTGTGAGAGCCTTCGTGCTCGAGTTAGTTGTATCCTCATATAGGTTGTCTCACCTAGTTTGCATTAGACTCACCTTTATATTCCGCAAAGCCTAATATTGCAAAGAAAGAATTAAAATATGTAGAAACCTATTCACCCCCCCCGCCCTCTAGGTTTACCATCTCTGATCTTTCACAGTGCTTGTGCTTGGCATTGGCACAATGTCAAATCCATGACATTGCTTGAGCTTGGCATTTCCATTGTCCATGACATTGCTTGTGCTTGGCAATGCCAAGCTCAAGCACCTAGCAATGCGAAGCTCAAGCACCGTGATTGGCTTGATAGTGCTTGTGTTTGAGCTTGGCACAATGTCAAGTCCATGACACTGCATTTCCATGACATTTCTTGCGCTCGAGCTTGGCATCGCTTGCTTGTGCTTGTGCTTGTCCATGGCATTGCTTGCTTGTGCTTGGCTTGACAGTGCTTGTGCTTGGCAATGGCATTGCTTGCTTGTGCTTGTTCTTGTGCATGGCATTGCTTGCTTGTGCGTGTTCTTGTGCATGGCATTGCTTGCTTGTGCTTATGCTTGTCCATGACATTGCTTGCGCTTGAGCTTGACATTGCTTGCTTGTGCTTGTGCAGAATTGGCCCTTCCTGGAAATGTTCTCGGAAGGGCCCATACTGGACGCTATCGACATGGCCGTCTGTGTGCAGCTGCATGATCCCAACGTAGCGTTCAGGGAAGCCCACCAGCAGATCACAGCGCCAAGGGTTCACGCCGGCCGTCCTGCTGACCTGGGGCACGCTGCCAGGTAGCGTCTGCCGGCGTTCTTCATGCAGGTGGAGAGCCTGGACCTCTGTGCCCTCGTCGTGCCGCCGTACATGGAGCAGCTCCTGATCAGCAAATACAAGCTCAAGAACAATGGCCCCCGGTGAAGTTTTGCTTGTACATGGGGCAGCGTTGCGAGTGGAAGGTGCAGCTGCAGTGGACAGGCCAGCGCGTCGGGTTCATCAAGTCCTGGAGCGAGTTCGCCGCCAGGCTTTTGCTCCGCATCGACGACACGATCATCTTCACCCCTCAGGACGACGGCTTCAAGGTTGACGTCTTCAGGAAGGAAACATCCTGCTCCAGCATCTTCGGCTGCAAGAGGCACCGCGAGGGCCCTTATGCTGATCCTCGCCGTTAAGGTGCTGCTGCTTCATCGCTATATCTGTTTATGTCTGATCTTGTAATTGTGCTGGCCTCTAGGCAGCTGTTAAACACTTGTGCTTTTGTGCATATCTCACTGTCATGTTGGCCTATAGAGGCTGTTGAACAATGCTTTTGGACTTGGGTATTCTGCACCTAGGTTTAGGCACGCGTCTTACCACTCTAACGCTAGATTATGAACTGTTAAGTACTCTGTTCGCTGTGTATAAGTGTGTGATGTGCTTATGATCGTGTTTGAGCTGTTTGTGTATCGTTATGTGATGATAAGATCACCAATTCACCATATTTAAATGTGGTGAGGAGAAGTTGTTGCTAGGGTGCCCAAAATAGCAACCAAACACATGTGATGTGGCTGAACAGAGGTGGAGCGCTCTATCCAGGCATCCAAACAATATGCACTTCTGTTCGCGCCGGTGCAGCATAGCCTACCAAACGATAGGCCAAAGTGTCCCATGACTGTTCGCGATGCGCATGGGCGCCCATCTCGTTGCGCCCAGTGCAGGATTTCAACCCAGCCTACTAAACGCGCCCCTAACATGCAGCGTCTGTAGTACGCCCGCTCGGCCTGGAGAGTACGTATTCAAACCGATTCGCTCACAAAATCCATCTCTGGCCCTGTATTTCTGCAATAAAAGCCGCACGACGGCACGCCTCAACCCTCCTCTAGCGTCACCGCCATCGTCTGCGACATCCTCAGATCCTCTTCTCAAGTCACGGCAGATGTAGAAAATTTCACGATGACTTCGACGCACCACCACTTGATCCTTCCCCGTGGTTATCATCAGCGTGGTCATTCGGCAGGCGGGCGCAGCCCAGCACGGCTTCCATAGGGCGGACGACAGGAACACGGCGTGGATCTTGGAGTTCTGCAGCAGCCTAGCGGGGACCGCTGACGGCACCAACGTTAAGATCCTCCGCAAGGCGCCGGCCACGCCGGCGGCTAGGGAGGAGCGCCAGGAATCCAAGACAGTCGGGACCATGAGGCCAACGATGGATGCCGCTGCTTGCGATTCGGCGCCTCGAGCTTGACCGACCACGGCACGGCAGTAGATTTCAAGAGGCTAACCCCCAATGGACCTGCAAACTGTTTACAGACCGGTTGTGTCGTTCAGGGACACAAGTCAAGGACTGGCTGGCCGAAGTCCAGTTCAGGGGCGGCGTTGTCGAGCACCACAATCTCGTCAAACTTGTGTCTACGCAGACCGATCTCTTCGAGTTCATGCTGAACAAGACGCTGGATGTCACCAGCTGCGCAACCTGTCCATCTATGGGCCGTCAACGCGCAATATATGCCGATGTATGGCTGGGCATGCAAGGCACAAAACAGATAAAGTTGAACATGGCCGGGCATGCAACTGTGCAAGGCGCAAAATAGGAAGCTAAGGCTAAATTTCGTCTGGCCATGCCTTCGATCCGACAGATATCCCGCATCCACCCGTCTCTGATTGCGTCCGCACAAGTTGCGAAATCATTCGCTGCATCATCCCTGTTGCCTTTACATAACGTGGCGGATTAGGAATTTCAGAAATAGCGGCGGCCTGTGCCAAGTTCGTGCTGCCATGGGAGCAGCTTTGGTCGACCGTAATCTATTGTAAACATTTACTAGCCTCGCAAACGCATGTAGTTAAGCTAATGGCTTACTCATCATGTCAGTTCATGTCCGATCTGTGTGTATTAGACATACTACCCTAACTGTTGATTTGATCTGATAAAATCAAGATGCTTGGAAGTTAGAAATCTCTCGTGCAGACCAATTTTGTTTCTTGGGCTGAGCGGTTTCAAAGTAATTGCCGTGACACAGTATGAAATATTGTTATGCTCATCAATTGATTACTATTATTTAGTAGACATAGTATGGATATGATAGTCTTATTTACACGCGGGACAATGTGAGACGACATGGCTATCTTGTGATAAGAGATTTGGGGATTTGCTGTTTCGATGGAGCTTTTGATAAGATTTGGTTCCAGCTCACTCTCTGGTTTACTTGATGTGTGTGTTTCTTTTTTTCTTTGGTTGATGAAATTGTTATTATTTATAAAGATGCATGTCTGCCGGTGGGATCGCACTGACGATCTTAGCGACATAAAGGTCATCGCGGACACAGCTGGCGGTGCAGAGAGTGGCTAAGTGGAATACAAATATGTTGTCACTGATGCGGCTCGAACACATATTATCATGGAAAATGCTTGGTATCTTCCGGAGGCTGCACTGATCGCAACCTCCGGGTTGTGACTCGTCCGATCCGATCGATTGGTTCACCCAAAGCATGACGCGTGTCCAGTATTAGTGGGCCACGTTCCTTTTCTCTTTGTCAACGCGGACGCAGAACAGGATCCCGGCCCGGGGAAAGTACTGAGAGCGGTCGCAGGCAGCGCCGTTGTTGTATCCCATGCGGCTCCATCGCCCGACCTCCTCTTCCACCTCGCCGGTAGCGCCGACCTCCACCTCCACCTTGACGTCTGCCGCCGCGCCTCCACCTCTACCTCAACGTCTGCCGCCGCGCGCCGGGGCATCTTAGCGCGACGACCTCCGCTTCCACCTTGCCGGAAGCCCGCGCTCCACCTCCACTTTGCCGGCCTCCGCCAGACCTCCACCGCGCCGCCATGTGCCCCGGGGGCGTCGCCGCTGACCTCCAGTGCGCCAACCTGTGCCTCGAGGGGGCCACCACCGATCTACACACTTGGACGACCACGGACATGGAGGTCCATGGCGCCGGTGCACTGCAGCACCTCCTCTACCATGTGCCCAACAAGGTCTCCAGAGCTCCTCCAGCACCAACACCCAGCGAGGGGCGTGCTGCTCGCGCGATCTCCTCCGCCAACATTGTTGGTGCTGCTACAACCGCCCATTACCGAAGCTTCAAGAGGCATGCGTCGAAGCTACAAAGGTTCAACGTCGATGCTGCAAGCTGGGGGCACCATTTGCAGAGTGCTGGGCAAGGGCGGAGCTGCAAATGTTGGACTGCCCTGCTGCATGATGTCAACGGCGAAGCTGCAAATGTTTGGTCGCCCTGCTACGTGCGGTTGGTGGCGGAGCTATAAAGAAGGGTTGTTGTGCCGCGAGCAATAGGTGACAACGGAGCTGCAAAGGAAGAGAGGCAGTGCTTATCTTGCAGCCATGTCGACCATCATGACGCTACTGACCAACACTGCGGTTCCGCCTCGAGCCCTTAAGTCTCATGCTGTCCCTTAGATGCCGCGCCGCTCGACGGCCGCTCCCGGCCGTGCTTCCTCTTTCTCCCATGCACACGCATACGAACTATGCTCCCGGCCGTGCTTCCTCTTTCTCCCATGCACACGCATACGAACTATGCTGGAAACGATGTTGGGAGGAGATGAAAATGTTGTGGGTCGATGGAGATGCAAATGTTGAGGTACGGAGCTGCAATCTGTCACCAGCATTGCTCCAAAGGCTCAACGATTGTGCTGCAAACCCTCAACGATGGCGCAAGAAGCGAGTGATGTTGATGCTAGCCGGAGCTGGGATGTCGTCGTCGTTGCGCTACTTTAGTATAAAATTGTTTTGCTACTTTAGTATAATGTTGCGCTACAATGTCTCCGGCGAGGTCTCCGGCAATGTCTCTAGCGAGTAGTGGAGGATGCTACTGTAGTATAACTTTTTTGCTAGAAATGTTATGTGTTTTTGCTACTTTAGTACGAGTATAAAATTGTTGCTTCAATGTCTCCGGCCATGTCTCCGGCCATGTCTCCGGCCATGTCTCCAGCGAGGTCGGTTTAGCATCAATAGCACAAAGTTTTTGCTACGAAATCTCCGGCGAGGTCTCCGGTGAAGTGTGTTGCTCCGAGAGTCTCCAGTGAGTCTTTATTTTTATTTTCAATCGAATAGTTTTTTTTGCTTCAATGAAGCAAAAGCGGTAGGTTTTTTGCTGCGATGAAGCAAAGTGTGAATGAGTCGCAACTCTCCTTCTATTTTAGTCAAACCTTTTTTGCTTCAATGAAGCAAAAGCGGGGGATTTTTTGCTGCGACGAAGCAAAGTCATGATTTTGGTCTCGGATGAGCACTGTGTCACATGGTCTTATTTTTTTCTATTTCCAGACGAACCGTTTTTGTTCAATGAAGCAAAAGCGGGGAATTTTTGTTGCGACGAAGCAAAGTCATGGTTTTGACTAAAACAGACACGTGTCATGCAGAGAAGCCGGAGGCTGGGAGGTTTTGAGCCTCCGGAGGATTATCAGCAGGTCCCTATTATCATCGACGTATACCTGGCGGCTGTAACTGGTGGTGCCACCGCGCCCATTTAACGTAGCGTATTTTTTATATCCCGGTGCAACACACCAGCATTTTTGCTAGTTATAATAAAAACAAAGAGGTTTTGCTATTTATCAAGTTACTAGCGCAATACCCGTAATTCGCTACCGAATATGAGACATGAAACATAAAGAAAAAAACATTTCTTCTCTTTATCCTCGAAATAGGCGCAACGCTATATTAATATAGCAACCACACGGTACAACTGTCACACGGTACAACTGTTAGGGCATCAGCACAAGCACCCCCAAAAAAAAACACAAAAGAAAGAAACGAGAAAGAAGGTTAACAAGGTCGGATCGACGAAAAAGAAGACGCCCTGTAGCCGCCGTGCCCTCCGGAGAATTACCACCATGCTCCTAGCACTCTAAAGCCCCGCGTACCAAGCAACACCTCCAAGAAGGGATGCGACGACGCTGCTGCCCGGATTAATCCTGAGGTTTCCCCCGGTACGCGTAGGGACAAGGGTGGAAGGCTTCACCCAACACCCTTCAGGAAGGGAAGATGGCCCCCGCAGGCGTCACCGTGTCGGTGTCGGCCAAACCGACCGAGATTTCTCCCGACCCTCGCAACCCTTCCCCGGACGCTCCATCGTGCTCCACCAAACACATCGCCCACCAACTAGCGCAACCACGGCCATAGGGACACCACCGCTGTCTTACCGCGACCAACGAACCGAGGCCAGCAGGACCAAGGAGGATCCCGAAACCGAGGAACGGCGAGGAACTGGACACGCAGGAGGGAACCGCCTCCACCGCCAACGGCGGTACCAGTCCGGACATGCCGACAAGGGGCACACCAGGCCCACCTAGCCCGTTCAAGCACATACCCACCTAGCTCGTGCTCGTGAAGCCCCCTCTGGATGTTGCAGGACACGCGCCGCCACCCCAGCCATGCTCCGCTCCGGCCAACTCTCCTGCCCACCGGAAGCATCAGCTCCGCCCGGAACCAGCCCGTCGGGATCTCACGTAGGATTGGTGACGAGCGTGCTCCCCGACAATGCCCACTTTTAGGGGCTTAGGGTTGACGGAATCCTGCAGGCTGACACGAGAAATCGAATACCAAACAGAGAGGGAGAGAGATTTACCCAGGTTCGGGGCCCTCGATGAGGTAAAACCCTTACTTCCTGCTTGTCTGATCTTGATTATCGAATATATCGGGTTACAATGGGGTAGCCGAAGGCTCAGGTTATGATCTTGTCGAGAGGCTAAGGTTCTAACGATCCTAGATCTTGACTTGAGTCTATCTGTTGTAATTGTGTCCCTCGGCAGACCCTCTCCTGACCCTTACATTGCAGGCTAGGTCTCGAGATTTATGTCCGGGTACGATTAGGTTACAAAGGGTTCTACTTCTAATCTTTCCTTCTTTAACGTTTTCTTGCCGTGTTCATCAAGAATCCTTCTTCGGGTGAATCTCCTTTTCTAGAACCGACATATTATCCCACCTTGGTTGTTGGGAAATCTTCATGGGCTCCTGGTTGGGCTGTAGGAGGTAGCATAATACTGGTTATCCGAAGGGTGATGCCCACATCAGTAGCCACCGAGTGACTGACCGAAGTAAAGCTTCAGGCAGGGACTAAAATTGTCTTCTGTTGAATGTCCATAGTTTGTCGAAAAGACTGATCCTTTTTTACCATTTTGAAATTGAAAGCACATTTTTATCGGGTGCGCGTCTAGCGCTCCCGATGGGACTAGCCCCCGAGTTAAGGCACGGATGCTTGCAACCGTGTGTAGACTCAAGTTGTACTACTCGAAGATTCTGCTGCCGATGTTTTCTTCAAGTTGTCGTAATCATCCGATATCTTTTTCTATATCGGGTCCTTCAAAACTTCGAGTGAAGTCATGTAAGATGATAGTACATAAGGGATTGAAGTAATGTGTCCAGTTTTACTCGATAAATCGATGTTGGTTAACTGCCGATGGCAAAACAACGTTACCCTACTCAGAATCAAGTTTCTGGGCTTGATCCTGAATCTCCTGAAATCTTCGAGCCCATATTCCTTCGTCCTTATTAGTTTTTATCATGTGCGCATTCAGCGCTCCCGATGGGAGTAGCCCCCCGAGTCTACGGAACTTGCAACCGTGCGTAGACTCAAGTTAAGCAACTCAATGTTACAGATTCCTTCGGATGCTCTATGAGGAGTCGATACTTTTGGTGACATCATCAGAGACGTGGCCTCTACGGCGGCTCAATTGACAGGATGTGACTTAACGGGCCCACTCTACTTCTCCGCGGTCAGTTAGGAAATGACTGATCCTTCCATGCTGACCGAGGCGCCTCCTCGATTTCCATGCGTAGTGGGGGTAAATGTCCTTTGGCATGACGGCTTTGATGACACGTGGTGACCTAATCGCAGGTCCTCCGGCTCAATCCCTTGGTAACTCCCCCTTTTATAAAGGAAAATATAGATTTTACTCCCCCATTCTCCCTTTCACTGCTTTCTTCCTCCTCTGTTCTTCCTTCTTACTACTTCTGCGCCACCACCACCGCCGTACTTCAGTCCTCCGCTTAGCTCCCAATCATCTCCCAAGATGGTGAAGAAGAAGGGCTATGCCGCCGCCGGTGTTTTTTTGAGCAGCACCATCGCCAAGGCAACCGCTGATGCGACGAAGAGGACTGGGCCGGAGGTTTCCGCTGCAGCGACCAGGGATGCCCCCGGCGACTGGCCCGCTTCGACAATGTCGAAGCGTGACGAGAAGAAGGCACGCAGCCTTGGCCTGATCCCTCCTGAAGAAGGGAATGTCATCTTACCAGGTTTGGCCTCACACCCCAATCCTCTTGCCGATTTTACAGTGATGTTTCTATCGTTCCTGTATTGAGGATTGTCTTTGCCTGCCCATGAGTTTCTCCGGTGTCTTCTGCATACGTACGCGATACAGTTATGGCAGCTAACTCCCAATTCCATTCTTCATATCGCGATTTTTATCACCCTTAATTTGTGAGGCTTTCCTTGGCATTGATCCTCACTAGGGTCTGTGGAAGAATATCTTCTTTTTCAAACGCTACAACAGTAGTAGTGGATCCTTTGTCACCGGCGAAGTTGGCTTTGTCGTCCGTAAAGAGACGAACTACTTCAATTTCCCCATGAGAGAGTCAGTCCAGGGATGGAGATTGAAGTGGTTCTATTCCTAATAGGCCAACTCCCGTAGCCTTCGAGGCTTCTACTCTGCCAGCAGCTGCTCAACCTTCGACCGCTTCTTCTTTCTCAAAGGGAAAAGAAGTTCCTTCGGCAGCTGCCATGTCCCCTTCTCCCCGTGAGGAACCTGTGAGTATTTCGATTTTTGCTTTTCTTTGACAATGGTTTTTTCCTCTTCCAGCCCCCGAGTCTACATTCGAATGCTTGCAATCGAGTGTGGACTCAAAAGGTTCTTGCTCTTTTTATCGTAATACTGCCGGACTTTGTCTTCTTTTCTCTTTATAGGGTATTCAAACTGCCATAACTATTTTGAAGGGCTTTGCCTCCTAATTCTCTTCACTCCAAGCCGATAAGGCTCGGCTTCAAGAGGAGGTGCAATCGACTTCTTCGAAACTTGATGAAGCAGTAACAATGGCTGCTACTACTCGTCAGAACGCAGATTCCTTGAAAAAGGAACTTGATCAACTGAAGAAAAAGTTGAAGGAGGAGGAGAAGGAAAAGGCCGAAGCCCAAGCCCAAAGGAAGGAAAGGGAGGGTCTTCTTCAAAAATCCATCTTGGCCCTGCTCGGTAAGTTTTTACTGTTTTATCCTTGAATCTCCTTTACTTAACATCATTTGGTTTCAACTTCCACTTCTTATTTTCTGCAGAAGCTGCCGATATTCCTGCTAGTTCCGTGGGCAAGCTCCCGGATGGTTCTTCTGCCGATGCTATTTCTTTGGCGATCGACTCCGGCTACCTCGTCCGAGCTCTTCTTCAGAAGAAAAAGGCGGTCATGTTGAGAATTCATGCCATGATCCTCCCAAAAGTAGATCAAGAGAAGACACTGGGGCAGCTGACGGATACTTTCTTCGTCAACACAGAAGGCACTATTGAGGTATTCAAATGTACCTCATGTACCTACGGCGCTCTTCTTGCTTTCCAGCTTCTGATGGGGCACGGCTTCAAAGCCGAAATGGAACTGCTGACAAAAGAGCTACCGAAGAATCAAGATGGGCAAGCCATCGACCTCGGCCATTTCAAAGCATCAGCGCGCAAATGCGCACTGCAGCTTCTTGAATTGGCATCGGCTAATAAATCAACTGTCGGAGGAGCTGGCACAAGTTTATCGACGCAGACCCAAGCCCCCTGAATTTTCTTTTACCAAATTGTAATCTTATCGTTTGGCTCAAACAATGCCTTTTCTAAGGCCTTTTAATTGTAATAAATTCCATGCTGGTAATGTTGCCAGTTTTCCCTGTTTAACTGTGATGTTCCTTGATTTTGAATGCATGCTCCCGATGGGAGTGGAGCCAATTGATACTGTGTATATTTCTTGACGCACTCGATGGTGTATTTTTGCAGGTAGCCCATGTACCCTCCTTTGCCGAAGGTTCTTCGGCTGATGATTCCGAAAGTGATCGTCATCAATGTATGAAGACCCGAATTACTCAAATGGAGAGAGACGAGGGTGCTCCCCGACAATGCCCACCTTTAGGGGCTTAGGGTTGACGGAATGCTGCAAGATGACACGAGACATCGCATACCAAACATACAGGGAGAGAGATATGCACGGAATACACGCCATGGCCGCTATGATAAAGAGAAGGGGTGAGCTAGGCATTGATGTAGAATGTTATGCGCTAAACAAACTGCAAAAAGCTACATAAAGCTTGAACTGTATGTTCCTGCTCCCCTTTGTTTCCTTCGATTACTATGCTAATACCTCTGACTTTTGAATTATTGCATTTTCCAGTCATAGCTCTCAATTTATTGGAAGAAAACAAACGAGTACATGAACGTGTAGAAGCTTTGACCAATCTCTCACAATTTAACGAAGTTTTCTGGACGAACAAGTCGAAGGCTGCTACTATTGCCAAGTTTCAAGATCGAGTGCAACGAGTGCATCGATTCTTCGACAAGTGCCATGCATGTATGAAGATGATTTGGAAAACGATGTTTCCTCTCAATCGGATTCCTCCATTATTTTTGGCCTTGATAGTAAACTTCAAGAATGCAAAAAAGGTGTGCGAATTGGTTCGGAATCAACTTCTTGTAGGAGCCAAATCGGTTTTCTCTTTTGTGCTCTCGTAGCATCCTTCATGGGATTTGATGGCAATTGCAAATGTTGATGGCGATGTAAGCCAATTTTATCCTGCTGTAAAAGTCCATGCTTCTATTGTAATTGATACGCTAGAAGACAGCACAGAAGTAGATGACCTAGTAGGAATTCCGTAAGAATAACTTTGATGATGTTGTGCTCCTGTTGTAATGATAACTTTATGCTTCCGATACTTTCTTACATCCGAATATTCGGATGTACCGGGTACAAGTTTATTTTGCTTACCCAGTCTTTAAAAATTTTATAAGGACAAATAATTTGTTGGAGATGACATATTTGCCACTTTTGGCAAAGCATCGATACCTCACAACTTATCTTCAAATGCCGGTGGCAGATTTTCTGATGTATTTGTTGACTAAGATGCAATTCTCGATGCTCTTAACCTTTTTAGGCATCGGTATTGTGATGCTCTTTTATGAAAGGTATCGGTAGCAAATTCTTTGAGTGATCAGCTCATGTTGCGGGTTCAATGAACCCGTAGTAATCGCAACTTTGCGACAACCGATGATGTATGTTTTGCTGGTAGCCCCGAGTAAATCGAGGAAACTATGCCCTCTATCGACTCCGTCGCTCTTAGTACCTCCTTGTTCGATATACCGGCATGGGCCTTCCATAAGTAGTTTTATCCTTGCCATCAGCAGCACTCGCATGTTCCCTGAGGCTTTGGCAAAGGATAATTGTTGTTGTTATTGTGTAAGTCCCTTTGATTATCATCCATTGCAGCGCTCGTATTTTTCCCGAGGCTTTAGATGATAATTTCGGGTATAACTAGTACAAGCGACCCTCGATCTTTTTTATCGGGTTCACTTTCTGTACTTATATTTTGAAGTCGATGTTTGCGGTATTATGCGAAATAATCTTGAAAAGATTGTCCGGGTGTCCCAAAATCAAATCAATACTCGAATAAATGAAACTTGAATCTTTATTAATAAGTCTATGACGATAAGATAAGCTAATACTGCTATGGCTAAGAAAGCCTTATTGAAAGTAAAATTCTATGAAAATAAAGATGTATGCCACCGCTCATCTTCTTAAGTAAGAGGAGGGTCCTTCTTCTCTTGATCCACGCCTGAGGAGCCAATAGCTCTCGAAGTGCCGATGATTTACGGTGCTGTGCCGATGGATTCCTTAGGAGTACTTGCGATTATCGCCAGAGTATTAGCGCCTTCGACTGAGACTTTGTCATCAACTGCCGAAGGTGCAATAGCTGGAACTGCCATTGCATAATCATCTGGTTTCTTCTTCGTCTTCTTAAGGCTGTCATCCTCCTTAAGCTTGGGATCTTTGTCACGAGAAGCTAGCTGCTTAGAGCGGAAGTCGATAGTTTCCTGTTTTACTCCAAACTTGGCAGCAATCTTCTGAAACTAGCGATCGTAATTATCCGATCGAGAAAACCATGAACCGTGATATTGGTTCCATTGTTGCCTGGCATTTTGAGCTTTATATATGCATAATGCGGCACATCCATGAACTTGGCATAAGCTGGCCTCCCGAGTATAGCGTGGTACTGCGATTCCCAATTCACTACCTCAAACTCGATCCTTTCTTTCCTGAAATTGTCGGGTTTCCCAAGACGATATTCAAGGGAATTCTGCCAAGAGGATATGCTGGCAAAGTAGGGACAATGCCATGGAAACATGTATCAGACTCCTGCAATATATTGGTTGTGATGCCCATATTTTTGACTGTGCTTGCGAATATCAGATTCAATCCACTTCCACCGTCCATGAACACTTTGCTCATACTGAATCCTCCTATTTGTGCTTCGACTACCAGGGCAACATGGCCTGGTCTTGGGATAGACATCGGATGGTCGGCCCTACTAAACAGGATGTTCTGTGATGACCAGTCGATATATTCCGGAATGTTCGCCATGGTGCTTTCCGCGAGGTTGATTTCTTGCGTAAGCTTCTTCGTCTCTCTTCTCGAAACACCAGTTTTATGAATCATGCTCATATGTCCCCGTGGTGGGGGAAAAGCTTCATTAGAAGTACGAGTTTGAACTTGTTGAACTTGGTGCTAAGGTGGAGGTGGTGGCGGGTTCGGCGGCTGCGGGTGTCCCCTGCCTGTTTTATAGAACTTCTGAATGTCGATAAACTTTCGACAGTCTCTGAGCAAATGACTCGACTTCTTGGTGTTGTCTTTGGGGTCAATGTATGCATGTATATAACAAGGAGTGTTTAATTGCTCAGCAAATGGTAACTCTGGGACCCGTGGAGGTCGCTCCTTATAATTGTCGCTATTTCCCCCAAAGCCACTGCGATTGTTATCCTGACGATCATCGCGCCTATCACCACGTTGATCATCATACCGGTCATTGCGCCGATCATCACGCCGATCTGAATATCCAGCAGCCATGATGTTGGTATCATCGTACCCATGGTCTTTCCTCTTTTTACGGCGATCACACCGATGGCCTAAATCATGCCTCTGTTGGTCATCGTCTTCATCGTCACTGCGCGGATGAGGCTTCCTTACGTGATCTTCTCCATCAGCCCAACTATTGGCAATCACCATAAGTTTAGTAATGGTTTTTGGCTTCTTTGGCCAAGTTCTTTGATATAGGATTCTCGTCGGATGCCATCACTGAAAGCATCAATCGCTCTATCGACGGAAACATCTTCGGCAGCGTTTAATAGCTTAGTAAAACACCCGATGTACGCGCACATTTATTCCTTCGGCTTCTGCTGACAGTGACTTAGCTCTTCGATTCTGACCATCGTCTTGTAAGTGGCCTGAAAGTTCTTGATGAAAGCGTCGACCAAATCTTCCCAGGATCTGATAGATCCCTTCGACAGGCCTCTTAAACATGCTTGTGCCGAATTTCAGGTAAAGATGCAGACATTGCATCGCTTCTATTTGATTTCCCTTGTGTAAGATCACAGTTTGTAGGTAATCATTTATCCAAGACCTTGGCTCCTGCTGCCCATCATATTTAGCAGCATCAGTAGGAGTAGATTTGAATCTCTTTGGTGACATCGTCTCCGGAATCTTGTAACTTAAGCAATCGGCTCCTCGAAGTTCGTCGTCATATTCCTGGGTTTCCTCGAAATCTTCGCTATCATATCCTTCTCTTGCAGCACGCCGACGGCGAGCTTTGTCGATTCCGCTCTATGTAATATCATCGCGAGGATCTTTTGAACGATGCTTGGATCCACTGCCCCGATGTGTAATTTTCTCCTTTCTAGGGGCGAGCTTATCTCCAAGGATTGCGAGACTCTCCAACGCACCTCGATGAGCTTGTGCCATGGGCCCATTGGGTGCCGGCTGGTGATTGATCAAATAGGCTGCGAGGTTAGTTTTTGCTCCTTCGACAATTTTTGGCCTGAGCATGCCTGCGGTGTCCATGGTCATAAAGGAGTTGGACAAGTTTGAAGTAATCTCCCTCGTATCATCTTCCGAAAGTCGAGGCATTCGCGGTCGATATCTTCCTGAACCTTGATTGCTACGGGATGCACTTCCATGTGATGTTCTATGTTGCTCGTTGTATCGGTCAGCTGCGTGTCGGCGTCGATCGAGACATCCTTGCTCGTTCGACAACCTCTCTCGATTCCTTTCTAAGATAGTATGATATAAATTAAGGGTCCCTACCGAAGCTCCAGAAAGGATTCGAGTATTATTGGTTATAGCAGCACGAGCAATTTCCCACTGTTCCTCGGTAATAGTGTAGTCACTATTATCATTACTAGCGCTATTCTCAATGTTATGACACCTACGATTGGCGTGTGGGGTGTGTTCTTCTTCAGAAAGTCCTTCTCCGTTGACTGAGTTGAGGATAGCGTAGATTTGATAATGTGCCACACTCGAGCTGGCTGCCCTAGTGATATTGTCGATACTTTCCTAATCCGAAGAATAATTGGCGCTGCAGACAAACATCGTGTCATCCGAACCCAGTCCGTGCCTGGTGTCGTAATTGAGAAAATAGTATGATGTTAGATCGGATGATGCAGAGTCATCAGATCCAACGGACATAGATGATGTCGAACGGCACAGAGTCGATGATGGTGAAGACGTTGGTGTTGATGCTGATAGCGCAGCCGATAGACTGACTGAGACCAGAGTCGATGCAGTCGATCCTGCTGCCGATGAAGATAGAGTCCTTGACGTGCTAGGGGCGAACGGATTAGGTAGCCAAAGGATGCCCTCGGCGTTGATGCAGTAGTGGACGCTCCCGAATGCCATATCCAGCCCGCCTCGCAGACCCAAAAAGATCGTACGAGACGAGTCGTTGTGTGCAGTAAACTCGAAGGACCCGAATCGAATCGAGTTCCCCGAGCTTGGTGATGAAGGGGCCGACGATAATGTCGGCGATGCTGACGGAGTTGTGGACAACATGATCGAAGCAGCCGATGACGAGCCATGTGCCGACAGGTTTCCCACAGATGGCGCCAATTGACGAGGGTACTCCCCGGCAATGCCCACCTTTAGGGGCTTAGGGTTGACGGAATCCTGCAGGCTGACACGAGACATCGGATACCAAACAGACAGGGAGAGAGATTTACCTAGGTTCCGGGCCCTCGATGAGGTAAAACCCTTACTTCATGCTTGTCTGATCTTGATTATTGAATATATCAGGTTACAATGGGGTAGCCGAAGGCTCGGGTTACGATCTCGTCAAGAGGCTTAGGTTCTAAAGATCCTAGCTCTTGACTTGCGGTGAGTCTATCTGTTGTAATTGTATCTCTCGGCAGACCCTCTCCTGGCCCTTATATTACAGGCCAAGTCTCGAGAGTTATGTCCGGGTACGACTAGGTTACAAAGAGTTCTACTTCTAATCTTTCCTTTTTTTAACGTCTTCTCACCTTGTTCGTCAAGAATCCTTTTTCGGGTGAATCTCCTTTTCTGGAACCGACGTATTGGCCCATCTTGGTTGTTGGGAAATCTTCATGGGCCCCTGGTTGGGCTGTAGGAGGTAGCATAATGTTGTTTACCCGAAGGGTAATGCCCACATCAATTGGGTTATTTGACTGTTTGGGTTTCCAAGATCGACTCTGCGCCGGTTGCAGAGTGCATACAAGGAGCAGTTTCCCAGGTGCAAGCCATGTACCGCATCGTCCCCTCGGGCGAGGTCGACCCCATGCTGCCAGAATCCCAGCTGGCAGCGAATGGAGCTTGGCACGACCTCGATGAAGGAAGTGGTCCTGGATGACATTCCGCTTGTCGACGTGCCGGTGCGACTGGATGCAATGCTGGACACGCGCCTGGATGACCTGCCATTATCGACTCGACGCCATACCGAACAACGTGTCCCAATGACCTACACCTACCGGTGCGTCTCGACGCCATCGTGCATGGCCGCACACCTCGACGCTATGCCGTTGCGCCTCGTTGCCATGCTGACCGCTCCCAGCAGCCTGGCGCCGAAGGGATCCGAGAGAGATGGAAGCGGCGCCATCCGAATGCTCATTGTGAAGGTTTCTACACAAGATCATATGCCGCGTACAAAACATGGAGTTCAAGTGGAAGAGATGATAACTGGATCTTCGCGGCTGTCTGCATCTTAGCTATGCAGAGGGCCGGGTGTAATACTTATTTCTATTAATAAAGTGACCAATATCGAAAAATATGAGACCGTATATATGTCTCCGTATGTCAGACTTTTGGACATACCATCACCAACCATCACGGCCTATTTCAATCAATTTAAAGTAAATATGATTGAGAAATAGCTATTCGGCAGGCGGAGGACCGTCGGCTGCAGCAGCCCGAGGAGGTACGACCTAGCCATGCTAAGGGGTCGCGGGCGCGTGGGCAGCAAGGCGCTGTGCGGGGCGGCGGTGGCCAGACTGGCAAGCACAAGAGTGGGCTCATGGAGCGCCTCCCCAATCTAAGGCGAAGGGGAAAGCCAAGGTCGTCGGTGGGTTGGTGGCTGGCCAGGTGGGAGGAGAATGCTTCCGCTGCGGCCAGGAAGGGAACTTCTAGGCTGAATGTGTCAACGATCCGGTCTGCATCCTTTGCAACAAAACTGGCCATGTCTCGGCCGGTTGTCCTACCCGCGGCCGGCCAATGATGCTCAATCCTACGGCCACGCCATTACGGGTAGCGGCTTCTTCAACATCGAGGTGGAGCCTCTGAAGTCACAGGCGGACAGAGAACAATTAGAGGCGGTGATCCACTTCACCACAACGCCTCTCATGGCGGAGCAGCTGTCTAATGAGCTGAAGAGCCTCCTCGACAACCTCTGGGACTGGCAGGTGGCCAGGGTGTCCGATATGGTGTTCTGCGTGAAGTTTCCGTCGAGGGAGACGTTGAGGATGAGCACTAGGCGCGGCAAGATCTATCTCCCGGTCAGCAAGTGCGACGTCGACATCAGGGAGGCGTTTGTCACTACAACAAAATCAGCATATAGCCACAGTTTAAGAGAGACGGGTTAACAAGTGCGTGTTAATCCAATCCCACCAAATCCCCCACCTATCCCCTAAATACGAGAACATGCCACGGCTTGACCACACCGTCTCTAGCGTTTCGCATGTAATTACATTATAAAGATGGTACTTTTCTGAAGCTGAGCGTTTCGCGAAATTCAACCAAACTATAGACAGAAAAGATACGGGCAAAAGCCCATCTCTACCGAATTCCCGTGGCGCGCGTCAGTGGAGGAAAATGGTGCGCCAAAGAAAGCTTTTTTAGCGCGTAATATTGGGGCGGTTATGATCTAAAAATCCTTTATCTCAGAGTACCTCGAACATAGCTTCGTTCCATAGCAACCTTCTTCCCTATTCTATCGCCACCACCACCCTCGCGCCGCCACCCGTCAAGGCCCTGGCCGGTCTGCAGCGGCACCGCGCCGTCGCAGGACAGGGACGCTCCTACATCTAACAAGCTCCCGCAAGCGAACCCTCCTGTGCGTGTGACGGAGGCACGACCTACGCCTGGCCGGAAGGAACCAATCTACTTCAACCTCTTCAGCGAATCATCCAACACGAACTGGGATCCTCCTGCATATCCTCCCTTGTAAGTTTGATCCCCATCGCTGGCCCCCTCTGATCCCACCATATCTTGGATTAATTGTTGCACCCAATTCCGAACCTAGAGGAAACGCAAGGTAATGCTTGCCACTTATTGGTTTCAGATTTCTTCCTTCTCTGCATTCTAATTATATCTGCATTAGTATATTTGCTAGTGCACATCAAGTGTTTGATACTTGTTCTCTCTGTATGGTTTAGAAATTCAAGGGTTGCTAAGGGGATAAAGGGAGTTGTTTCAGATCGGAATAATCTTCATCAAGGTTAATCTTCATCAAGGTCTCACCTTACACCTCTAGTGCTTTTAAATGCTTTTATGTCACCTTTTATTTCCCAAAGTTTGGTACTTGTTCCTGTAGATGGTGTCCCTTGGTTTAGTCAAAGTTTTTTTTTAGATCTGGTAGTAATTGATTTTGAGAATGAACGTGTAGTTCTAAATCTAGGTCCAAACACAATGCTTAATTATCTTAAATGATATTTTTTACCAGGTCCACATGATCGATTCAAATGATATGAATCTTTCTTCGTCCTGTAGATAGCAGTATAACAGTATAGCGTCTGGCCTGGCAGCACCGGCTAGAGTTTCAAGCACGTCTGAATCCTTGCTAGCTTGTCTGTCAAACTGTACGTGCATCTATTGCAAGTTACTGTAAAACTCTTTCCGAGATTAATATATGAGGGCCTATTGATCCCTCAGAAAATAAAATCATAAACTATTTGGTTGTAGGAAGCCAATTTTTCATAGAAGAAGTAGAAAAGAATGCTTCCTAGAGGAAACCTTTTTTTTATATAATTGCAAGATAAAAAATAATTCCCTATTCCATTTTTTTGTATACAAACTAATTCATATTCCTATGTATACATATGCAGATCCCGATGGCTGCATTAAGAGACGACGTGGACCTACTAAACTGGCCCATCTTTCAAATCTTCCAGAAGGGGTTAGAATTATTCAATGCGCCTATCTCAAAATCTGCTGGACTTATTGGATCTATTAAGGAACTTTAGTGAAGAAGCCACATCTAGCTCCTCTAAATGTTCTTAAGTGGAATGATGACATGTTTAAAGAGATATATCATGATAAATTGCTCGCTGCAGTAACGGTACAGTTCCCACACTTATGATGTTGCTACTAAATTTGGTTGCATTGATATCATTTTAACTCCATCAGCTTTATGTTCTCTGTCGCAGAGGAAATTTGCAATTGGACTAAACTCAAGGGATTGGCTTCTCAACCTGTTAGGCAACAAATGGAGGCAGTACAAGGCAAAGCTAAAGAAAAAACATTATAAGGCTGAGTTGCCTATGGAGCGCGTCATGGAAAATGCTCCTGAAACTGTTGAGGAAACTCAGTGGAATACACTTGTTTCATATTGGTACTCAGAAGAGGTAAAGGTAATGTTATCTGGGTCCTTTCAATAGTTGATTAGTAAATTTTCCATTCATAGCATGTCCTATTAACACGTACTGTGATGAATGGTCAGGCAATCTCAGCAACAGGAATAAAGATAATTGAAAGAACATCAAGTATCCACACACACTAGGACGAATTTTTTTTGCTAGGAAGAGGACGGAAGTGGTAATTATTGATTGCATAATGTGTTTCTCTTTTCACTCCTTTGTTGCATACTTTGACATTTATATTGTTGCAGGAAGATGCTCTTGGGAGAGATGTGGATCGAGCAACTTTCTTTGATGAATGCCATAAAACTAAGGATGGTGTGTATGTGAGGTATTGGCTCTTTTCTAACAGATAACTATGCACAGTTTGGTATTGTCTCACATTTCTACAAAACTAATTCTGATAATAGCGGTGAAAGTATGCAAATAGTTGTCCACATGTTTTATTCTGGTTCGTACTATGCCTTGTGAGATGGCTCCTATAATCTCATGTGTCCTCTTACTGAACCATGAAACTAGCGTAATTCCCCAATTCCAAAGATTTCTCTGTTTCACATATTGTATTATCGAAACTTAAGTAGAATGATGTGATATACACTAGCAAGAATGTGAATATCCAAACTCATTATTAAAAGAACTGATCGTTGATGCTCAGTATATTTTTTGGACACTGATGTAGCTAACCTATCTTCTACACACATACACACGTGCCATGTTTATTCAGGAGCAGAAGTATATGGCTCATCTTTAAATTAGTGCCCACATAGAGTAGTTTTCTTACTACACTAATAGTAAAAATGCGAATGATTATGCTATACTATTTCCTTGCTGGATCGGATAGTTTTGACACAACTTGCCCATTATCTAATCTTTTCAAGAGCATGTACATGGTTTTTTACTGTTTACTGTAATAAAATTGGTTGCATTCTAATTAAGATATTTTTAGAATGAGGTATATATGAAATTGGCTGAGAAAAAGTTAGATGGACATGAACTTACGGAGCAAGATTATGACAAAGCCATGAAAGAAGCATTTGGGAAGGACCACCCTGGTCGTGTTCGTGGAATGGGCCCAACAATTACTGCATCAAAATATTTTGGTGGGAGGTTTTCCACTTTGTCAAGAGATGAAGCAGGAACAAGCACTAGTACCACACATGATGGACTCATGAAATTTGTGTTGTCCTATCTCGCTGAGAAATACCCAGAAGATGACCTGCTTTCGCGTCTACCACCACATCTTAGAAGTCAACTGGTATGTACAAATTGAATTATTTTTATGCTAACGTGGAAATGCCTATTTTCTTACACATTTACTAAATCAGATAATTAAAAAGATTTTTCTTCTGAATGGTAGGTTGTTGACAGAAATAGGATTCAACTGGCACATAACAGTTCGACGTCGTCTCCTGGAGAGTCTCCTGAAGCAAGTCAGGAGTAGAAAATATATATACCTAGAAATTTAATCATGGTAGCTTGGATTGCAAATATTTATTAGAAAATTCATATCTGGTAGTCAAGAGTTTACATTTGGGATGTTAATTTATTTCCTGAACTATTTCTTTGTACGTTACAGATTTGATTTGTGCTGTGATTGAATATATTAGTAAAATTGTCATTTTCTCTCTCAATATTCAGTGTCTTATATGATTTTGCTGATGTCACATGATGGGTACAAGATCTATTATTGTGTGGATACAAATTGTGTGGGATACCTATTGTGCCTAAATTATATTGATAAAGTTGAGACAGGTGTTGGTGTGTCTAGGGGAATAAAAACACCATATCTAATAGTAAAATTCTGCATGCGCTCACATGTACGAGAGACGGGTGTGACCGTGCTAAGCAAATGCATTACTTGTCTGTTCTTTGGGCTAGACACAAAGAACCATCTCTACCAACATGATAGCCGTCTCTAAGTATTTAATGTCATGTTTCACATTTCAAACTAGAGATGGGCATGATTTAAATTAGAGACGGCTTTTGTCATGTCAAGTGGATTGTATTAGAATTTGAATTCACAATGTAGCGATGGATTTGACTGTGTCTAACGATCGTCTCTAGTTGTAGACACGGTTATCAAAACTGTCCTTATATGTTTGATACGGAAGCTATGGCAGCGCCCATAAGACGGGTGTTTGAACCGTCCCTATACCTTGTAGAGATGGGTAGAACCGTGGCTACAGGGCCTAAAAACCGTCGCTACATGCAGTTTTTGCTGTAGTGTGTGGGCCCGCGCCCTGGTCCGGCCTTCCCGTCTGTTTGGGTGCAGATCACGGGGCAGCCATGCGTTATGATGGTGAAGGACATACTGATGGCGGCGATGACTATGATTGGGCGGCCGGTGGACGTTGACGAGCTCTGTGTCAATAAATGGAAGATGGAGCCGGTGAGGTTGGAGTTCCAGTGCAGGTACCCGGAGAGGGTGAAGGGGACAATGCAGCTTTGTGTCAATGGCGAGCCGTTCACCTTGGGGATTCGCGCGGAGCTGGGGCGCCAGGGGCAGGGGGCTCTGGTGGCCCGCCTCGGCCGCCGGAACCGCGTCATGATGAAGATGGAGATGATCTGGAATCAGAGGAGCGAAGCACAGATGGTGAGGCATGGAACCGGCATCGTAGGCGCGGGAACGGCAAGGACAAGGCGAAGAACTCCGAGAAACAGGGCAGGAGCCCGGGGACCTCTCAGCTTGCGAGGAAGTGGGGATCACGCAACGCACCACAGCTGGCAAGGTGATGGACCAGTACGGGTCCAACTTGAAGTCCTTCCCTAACCTGGCAGGCCCTGGGCGCTTTGCCATCCTTGCGGAGGCGGACGATGTCGGGGTCCAGGGGAAGGAGGCTGATGTGCAGCGTCCTCTGGAGCTGTCGAAGGGCGTCGAGGAGGTGTCTTTCGTCTCCGGGGAGACGACATCGCAAGTGACGAACATGGTGGGCTCGTGGCTGGTGGATAGCTCCACGGTGGAGCCGATGAGTCCTGTCTCGAACTCTAAGGACATGGTGGTCGACGAGATGGACACCTCGGTTGAGGCGGTGAGGGCGGGTGCGGTGCAACCTCCTGCTCCACCGCTGGACCTGCATAGCGAGATGACGACAGCGGTCTCCCTTGTTCAAGGAAAGAGGACCAAGGTGGTTCCGGTCCTGGAGGCTGGGCCGGTCAAGCGCACAAAGAAGGCAGCAGTGATGGCAACCCTGGTGCGGAAGAGTGCAAGGAATGCTGGCGCGGCCCCGACGAACGTGATGAAGAAGGCGCAGTCCCTGGTAGCGGCGAAGAACTTGGAGCTCCCACCGGCGAAAGGTACGGACACGGACTTCTCCATCCTCCCTTCTCTATCCGACTCGAACCTTTGTTCAGTTATTGTGGATAGCGGCATTTTTTTTTTGCTCCGAGCAAGGTCATCCCATTGAAGGCGCTAGAGCTGGTCAGGGCCAAGGAGCAGGTGCAAGCGACACTAGTTGTGGTGGCTGCTCGCAAGGCGCGGGAGGACCTAAAGCGGATGGCCTGGGAGGCCGCCCCAGTGTCAGCATCCATGGACGATGTGTTGCGCCGAGTGACCCGGTGGATGAGGCGTCAGAGGCCACGGATGTGGGCTGTTTGACCTCGTCCGATGAGGACATCACCATTCGTAACATGATGGTGCGCAAACGGGAGTGGCAACCTCTATTGACGGCACGCAAGGGGCGCGGGATGAGTACTCGTAGTAAAAAATGAAAGCCATCATCTATAACTTGACGGGGTTTGAGGAGCTAGGGAGGCGTGGCCAACTCAAAACCTACCTCCGACAACATAAGTTGGACATCGTAGCCATCCAAGAAATGATCAAGGCAGATTTTTCCACGGCTGAGCTCCGTAGCCTGGAATTTGTGGGCCAATTAGGGTGGAATTGGATTCCCGCGGTTGGACATTCAAGGGGAATGCTCTTGGGTTTTCGCTATGAATGCTTCGAGGTTGAACAATGGAAGAAGGGATCCTTCTTTATTAGTGCCTCGATTTACCAGCGGAACAACAAGATGAAATGGTGCTTCTTCATGGTGTATGGCTCGGCAGATCATAGTTGAACGGATGAGTTCCTGGGGGAACTAGTCCAAGCCGTCAAAGAGGCACCCTACCCTGTCGTGGTCGGGGAGAATTCAACTTGATCTGCGCTGCCAGTGACAAGAGTAACGTCAATATCTCTTGGTCCAGGGTCAGGCGATTCGATGAGGCGTTCGCTACTATGGCCTTGCGCGAGCTGGTGAGGGCAGGGGCCCGCTTCACTTGGACGAATAGGCGGCTTCGTCCGACCCAGTGCATGTTGGATCGAGTGCTTGTTTCGCCTGCCTGGGAGGCAGCTTTCCCCCTTTGCACACTCACGGCGATCACTAGGGTGGGATCCGACCATACCCCTCTGATGTTGTGTAGCGGGGAGGGTACTCTGTTACACCAGTCGAGATTCTTCTTCCAGACTTGGTGGTTCGGGGTGCCCGGGTTTGGGGACCTAATGGGGGAAAATCTCCGTTGCTACATCTCTGATCGTGGGCCGCACCAGTGTACGGTGGAGTTGTGGCAATGCGTCTCTTGCAACTCCCGCGAATTTATCAAGGGCTGGGGCGCCAACTTGGGAAGGGAGAAGAGGGACTACCGCGCTAACTTGCTTAGCCAGGTGGAGGACCTGGACCGGGTGGCAGATGCCAGCGGTCTGGACGAGGAGGGATGAGCCCTCCGCTATTTTCTAGAAGACCAGCTAGTGGCGCTGGACCGGGTCGAGGAAGAATACTGGCGGCAGAGGAGCAGAACCCAATGGACTTTGAAGGGTGACTCATGTACCGCTTACTTCCATGCGATTGCGAACGGGCGCAAGGGTAAGTGCTCTATACCGCGCCTCATCACTAAGGTGGGAGAGGTGGACGAGCCGCGTGCCCTGATGGAATATGTGTACCAGTTCTATCAGGGTCTCATGGGTGCCGTGGGGGGAATAGGGTTTTTGCCCTCGGGCCCGACCTTTGGGACGAGGAAAAGAAGGTTTCGACGGAGGAGAATTGGGGTTTGGAGATCACCTTCACCGCGGAGGAGCTTGATGAGGTTCTCTCGAGTATGAAGCTTGATTCGGCGCCGGACACAGATGGCTTGCCGGTCACGTTCTTCAAACGATTCCAATACGCTGATGAAAAATGGCGCATCTCATCCCAGGGGGGTGACACATGTACAATACGTTGATGACACACTGATCTTGATCAGACCAACAGGCTTAGGGATCGCGAACCTTAAGACCATCTTATTGTGCTTTGAGAATATGTCAGGGCTTAAGATCAACTTCGATAAGAGCGAAGTTGTGGTGACAGGGGTCACTTTGGAGCTCCAACATCGGGTGGCCTGCATGCTTAACTGCAAGCGGGGGGAGTTCCCCATCAAATATTTGGGCCTACCAATCAGTGACAAAGCGCCTAAGGGTAGCGGACTGGATCTTCCTGCCAGAGAAGATAGGGCATAGGGTTGAACCTTGGCTGGGACTATTCTTGGCCTCGGCAGGTAGGTTGGAGTTGACCAATTCATGCTCGTCGAGCCTACCACTGTTTGCCATGAGCCTATGTATGCTTTTCGACAACATCCATAAGGCCATGGACAAACCGAGAGCCCGCTTCTTTTGGAGGAGTGGGCAACAAACATAAGTATCACATGGTAGACTGGGCTATGGTGTGCAAACCTAAGGCGTTTGGGGGATTGGGAATCCTCAATACCGAACTTATGAACATCACATTGATGCCCAAATGGATTTGGAAACTTTACCAAGATGCGGAGGGTCTGTGGGCAGGCATCATCCGTGCAAAATACCTTGTCGGCCGGGACCTTTTTGATGGTAGGGTTCCAACCCGGGGCTCCCAATTATGGAATTCCAAGCAAAAGATCAAATGGTACTTCAAGTTGGGAGCCAAACACGAGGCGCGCAATGGGAGACGCACCAGGTTTTGGCTGGACTGGTGGACGGGTAGGGGACCCTTCATGGCCAGATTTCCTCGCCTTGTTGCACTGATCTGTTGATCTCAGTGTTTGATGCTAGACCACGAGAAGGGAATCCTAAGGTTTGGGGGCTTGAGTTTAGGAGACGGTCTGGCAGAGGCTGTCGAATGGGACAACCTATGCTGAGAAGTCACGGGCTGGCAACCAGGGATTGAGGATTGACAAGGTGTCCTGGTCACTCGACGCATCCGGGAACTTCACGTCCAAATCGGTCTACCTAGGACTGACGCGGGGAGCGGCAGTCACTTGCTTCAAAGAAGCTTGGCGCACCAGAGTTCCCCCCAAGGTCAAGGTGTTCTTGTGGCAACTGATCCTGGGACATCTTCCCTTTTGTGAGCAGGTTGCCAAGCGACATGGACCGTCGGATGGGAGGTGTGCACTATGCTTGGAGATAGAAGATTGCAACCATATCTTCTTCTCTTGTCCCATCGCCAAACCGATGTGGGTCGGAGTTAGGGAACTCCTACAATGTGACTGGAACCCTGCTGGTTCGGGGGAGTTCATTGCAATCGCCTAGGGCCTGTATGGCTCCCTTCGTAGGCTAGTTTGGTTAATGTTCACAGCTCAATGTTGGACCTTGTGGACTATCCGAAACAAACTAACCATTGAAGGAAAGATGATCGGGAACCAGTTGATGTCTTTTACCGTATGTTGATCCATATGCAGTGCTGGAGGGGGTTCTGGTCAGACAGAAGGACCAAGCGATGCTGGACGTGGCGGTGGACGACGTCAGGAGACTCTACGCAAGGTTGCGGGCTGAGTAGCGGAGGACCCCCAGCGGATGCTCGACCATGGACTTCATTTATCTTCTATATATCTAGTTTGGTTCGGTGTGTGTGGGCTTGTATCCGTTGAACGCTATGTGTAAATTAGTCTCCTGGACCTGGGTTGGGTCGGACAGCTCTATGCTTAGGTGGTGTGAGTGGTTTGTATGATGATTTTGAACTGTTTGCCATGAGGGTTTTATTTATAAAGCTGGGCTATGAGGCCATATGTTTAAAAAAGAAATAGCTATTTTGTGTGAAAAAGAAATAGCTATTTTTTTTAAGTCAACGTGAACAAGAACAACTATCTGATCCAATCATTGAGTGCAAGTCTGCAAGAACAATAGCATGACAGAAAACTTCCCCCGAGTCACTATAAATATGGATTGACCAATAGCAATTTCTAACATGACTGAGAAATAAAGATGTACTCCCCCGCAAAAAAAAAGAGAAATAAAGATGTACTAATGCTCTCGGATATAAAATAAATATAGAGGATGTCATGTTGCTAGAGTGAGCATTACCTGCAGTGCTGATGATATAGTTGCGATAGTTTCAATAGGAACTTCTGTATACCCCGTTTCGTGGAGCCTGGAAATTATATGCTGCATACTAACCGGTCTTTTCGCTGGGTTGGACTCGATGCACTCCATCCCTATCTCGGTGCATACTCGTACCTGCTCTAGTTGTATGTTCCTTTGTGATTTCTCCAATCTATTGCTCCAACTGTCAAGTACCTATGAATATTCTCAAAGAATTAAGGTGTTTGCTAAGAAAAAGTAGGTAATAAGCATCCATACTGAAGTCCAAAACAAGTAGAACCGAGGTGAAGTGATGGTCCGCTGAACTGCCCACGCCAATGAGCTTCGCTATCACATATCATATGTCATTTGTAGTTTTTCTTTCTCACATTCGTCAATTGACATCTATATAATTTTTTGTTTCAGTTTTGCAGAAACATAATATAAATATACACATACACGCACTCACTCAATGCCAGCTAACAAGTAACAACTAGAGTTGTGAAGCTTTAAGATAATATGGCTATCAACCAGAATGTCGATTATTGCTGAAAGATAATCTGTATCATATAGAGCAAGCTATGGTTTGATTCATGTGATCCACGGGTATAACCAGCCTCCTAACCAGCCAATTATTTGTTCCCTTTTCATAAAAAATGCTCATATGACTAACTATTTATTCTGATGTATTTTACTGCTATTTTCTCCCTACTTGTAGCAGTGCACGCTTGGCCTTTCTAAAGACTATGATCATTTTTCTTGTATAGTTGTATTATTAGATGTCGTTATGCAAAAAAATGATACGCCATTTGTTGAAATATTGGGTCTAGTTTTAGTGGCCCACATTAGATTTCAGATTTCCCAATAAATCTCAAAGCCCACATTGTGGCAGCTTATGTGAGTTTGAGCTTAAGTTGGTGGCAGCTCACTAGGGAGTGTCAAGAGGTGGGAAGTTTAGTCTCACATGGAAAGTTAGGAAGAAGTTAGACCACCTTATAATGTAGGTTGTTCCACCACTAGTAAGTGAGTGAGAATAGGAGTGGTACAGCGCGCTCCACCTCCTCGTCCTCGCTCGTCTCGACTCGACTCGACTCGTGATCGTGGTGAGTGGATTGAGCTTTGAGCCGAGACTTTCCAATACACGAATTAGGGTTTTCACCTCTCTGCTTGCGTCGCCATTGTAGCCTACTCCATCCCGCCTGCCGGCGTGCACCAGCGAACGGGGGAGCAGGTCTCCGGAACCGCTCGCCTTTGCGATCCTGTACGGGAGAGGGCGAATTAGGTTTTTGGGAAGCGCTCTACGTGATTTCTCAAGTTCTTCATCACGGGTCGCCTTCCGTCCAAGTCTGGAGGTGCTGCCTACCGCCGTCTTCAACGCCGTCTACTTCGACCCGTCGTTCGCGTCGTCAACAATGTTGTCATCAACAACGTTACTGCTGCGATATTATCTGCTACACCTCCACCTGATCGGTACATGCGACATATCTCGATCTGTTTAGCGATAGATTTATACCATTTGCACTGCTACTATTCATGTTGATTAATGCATGTAGTATTTCCGATTTTCACATGTTAGTAGTTACTGTCGTCATGCTTAATATTCTGAAATTAATCATGAAAATTGTGCCTAATTATCCAACACGATTTTGTCGGGTTACATTTTGTCCATACGTTTTTATTGCGACCCGATGTGCTAAAATAGATATGAAAGAACGTCCCCAGAAAAGTGTGAATTCCGTCGTGGATCATTCTTTTTTGAAATTTCTCACGTTATTAATGTTAAAACAAATATACTGACTTGAATCTGCTTTAATATGTTAGTTTCCTGAAATTTTTATCGCTAAATATGACACAATGTTGTATAGTTTACTAAAAAGAGAACGCTATTACGTAGGAGTAAAATTCAGATCTAATTAAAAAAAATTCCTTCATCTTAGAAATGTAACATAAATAGTTCTTACATTGTCAACATCTTCATACCCTTTCTTCCCGGTTAGAATCTCAATGATTATAACACCAAGACTATATAAGTCAAACCGGTACGTGATTTCACGGTTACTGAATTCAGGTGCCAAATATCCCCTGTATCAAATAGAAAATTCTCCGATCGGTTAATGAGCAAAAGAAGTGTAAAATATACCGTAGAATAAAAAGAATGTGATTCGAGTGGCTTAGATAGCTCACATTGTTCCGCCTATATTTGATGTTTTAGCGCGACTTTGATTTTCATCAAAGCACCTTGATAAGCCAAAGTCAGCAATTTTGGGTAACATATTACTGTCCAACAATATGTTTGGAGGTTTAAGATCCAAGTGAAGAACTCGATTTTCATGGAGGTAGTGCAGTCCGTCACAAATTCCGTTAATTATTTTGTAGCGTGTTCTCCATTCGAGTCCACAAGATGCATCTGTGTAGGGAAGAGGAGAAATTAGGTTTGGTATCATTTGACATATGTGCAGACCCGAATCTTGGAATCGTAGATAACACATCACACGGTAATTATTGTACCAGTGGGATACTTTGAACCAAATAATTTGCAATGAAGAAGTAAATGTGGAAACAAACTTTATGTGTATATGATCCTACCAGTGATATACTTATCGAGAGTTCCATGCGGTAGATACTCAAAACATAGCAACTTTTGTAGTAATTCTGACATGACAAATTTCCCGTTGTAGCTGTCCGCTTTTCCTTGTGATTCAACACAATATCCAATAAACCGTACCACATTCTTGTGCTTCACACTTATGAGACATTCAACCTCTCGGTTGAATTGTTTCGCATTCTTATATGTGTGGGATATCCTCTTCACGGCTATGGATGCCCCGTTGTCAAGCATTCCCTACATTTCGCAACAAGCCTGGTATCAACTTTTTGTTTAGATTAAATATGGTAAAAAACATCACAATGAGTCAATTAGAGTTGTCATACCTTATATACTACCGCAAACCCACCTCTCCCAATTTCCCGCTCCTTGGAGAACCGATTGGTGATTTCTTCTAGGAGTGATAATGATAGGGCCTTCGGCTCCGCCTTTTCATCACATAGCATGCACTTCAGCTCACTTTGTGTAGATGTTGTTTGACGATCCATGACACAATATCCTAGAAAGTGAAAATATGAGTGACCCCATTAAATCATTGTTAGGCCATATATAAACTGCATACTCAAAATTACTAGTGTTGTGAGTGACCGAAATATTGTCAAAAGGTAAATTTAATATATAACAACAATCTAAGGACAAGAGCCTTGTTTTCCATTATGTTCAACCTCGCAAAATCGACCTAACAATAACTAAACGAACAGATCTCCCTCAAAAGTAGAAATTGGACAACGACTGAGGGATCAACATTTAAATCGTTCAAAGTGGTCTGTAAAGTAGTGATACACCTAAGGAAAACAATCTTAGGAAGAGAGTAAATTTTTCTTCTTCTGAGTTATAGCCAGATAATCTTTGGAAAAGTAGTCAACTCAGCAAATCGAAGAACTAAGCTCTTGTATGTTTGCTGAATCCAGAAGGTCCGAGTTTTCTTCTGGCAAAGAGATAATATACCTAGGCTTGAACCTCTGGGTAGATCCAAGGAAAATGGTGAGCTGAGTAGAATGTTCTTCCAACTACGATCTAGCCATCAGATGTAGAAAGTTCCCGCAGAGAGTAGCTAAACCTCACAGCAAGCGATATAGTGAGCACACTTAATAATACAGCAATCGGGAGTGAACTAGTTCACCAGAGAAGAGCCATATGATGTTTTTGGATCTGCTACTGCTAGGAAGTATGGCAGAAATTTGCTCACCTTGTTGACTGGTTAACCAAAGTGTAGTACACCCCGGTTAGTGAAGATCTGAATGCCAAGTTCAGGAATTAGGCCGTGAGAGCTGCAACTGATCCCATATATCCCTTGCCTCTTTGTTTATACTTTCATTAAATGAATCTCGAATTTGACTTTGATTATTTTAACCACATGCATGGCATCCAGTCGTCTCGATCCCCGCTAGACACCCTGGGCATTGTGAGGGCATGTGGCCGCTGGTAAAATTAGAGGACACACAACAGAGCTAGCTTGAGGTATCTACGGTCCTGTTTGTTTGGGCTTCTGCTTCTGCTTTTACTGCTTTTGGGGTCTAAAAAGTAGCAGTCCAAACAAACAGCAAATTTTTGCAAAGCGCTTGTGAGAAGCAATGCCAAAAAATGTACTGGGAGGTGCGAAGCAGGTCTCGACCTGCTTCCCGAGCTTCCCCTGCTTCTCGAGCGGTGGAGTTCGAAAATGCCCCTACCTCTTCGACAAAACTACGAAAACACTGCCCTTCCTTATAAACAGGCCGGACCCTTGCAGTTTTGCCCAGCCCGACAGCCCTTGGGCGTTTTTCCCTTCTCTCTATCCCGTTCCCTGGAGACTGGATAGAGATAGGGTTACGGTTCCCCGCCGCCGCCTCCGTCCCCGGCCACCGCTGCCGTTCCCGGCCGCCATCGTCGCCAATAGGACGAGGCCTCCGTCCCCGGCCGCCTCCATTGCCGTCGCCCTCAAAGTCGCGCCGGCATCCCCGTCGTCCTCAAGGTCCGCTGCCGGCGACAGCAGGTCGAGGCGCCGCCGTCCCTGTCGTCCTCAAGCTAGCGCCGGCGTCGTCCTCCACAATGTTGCGCCGCCCCCGTCCTCCCCGTTCTCGGCCTACCACAACTCCCTCCGTCGCCGATTCGACCGGGTGACTGAGCTCGTTCCCGTCGGTCGTCGGGCACAGGACCTCGCCGGGAGGAGGAGCTCGTCCCCGTCGTCTTCCCATCCAGCGGCGCCCGTCGTGGTCGAGCGCCCCTTACCTGATCTTGCGTTTCTTTCTTGGATCTCCCTGAGTCACCGTCCGCTGGATCTTGGTGTCTCAGATCTCCCCTTGCTGACTTGGATCTCCAAGAGGCACCGGCCACTCGATCTCCCTGTTGATGCTTGTTCGTTGTTGACGAAACCTGTGCGATGTATGTTTGCTGGATCTGCTCGCATGTATGCTCTATGGATGTATGTATACGTGCGAGCTTGCTAAAGAAAAATTTCAGTTCTACATGCTTCGGATTTGTTGGAGCACGCAAGGCTGATGTATGCATATTGCTTTTTTTGCGAATATATAATGCAAATACATATTTTCTTCTTGTGGTATGAATACAAACGACATGTTTGGATTATATGTAGTCTCGTGATTTATGAGATGATTTATTTTTGGATTATAGCCTACTTTCACAATATGTTTAAAATATTGGACTAATACTTAACAAAAATTATTGTAGCAAAAAACCTGTAAACTAAGCTAAACATGGTAATTATGATAAAAATGGGTTAGATATAGCTAATTTGTTTCAAAAATATATTTTTTCAACATCTTAATTACTCAGTGGCATTCTAGACATTTCACCATAAAACCAAAAGCAACAGCTATAAAAAGCTCTCCTACCAAACATCAAATTTCTGCTTCTAACAGCTGCTTCTTACAGCTGCTTTTTCACAGCTCAACAGCTACAGCTGCTTTTCAAAAGCTGCAGCCCAAACAAACAGACCCTACAAGCCCGCGACGCATATCAGATGTCGAAAGTGCACGTCTGTTTGTGTCGTCCCGGGGACACAAAAATGGTTGTTTTTGATCGGGCGTCCGTTTGCCTCAGGGGTGCCTCTAGCAGACCGGCGCATAAATAGTTTTACTTTTTTTAAATTTAATGATAGATAGAAACATTCACAAACTAATACATAGTTTGGAACATTGTTTTAAAATTGTAAAATAAGAAAACCTAACTAGTGTTGGACTCGCTGGTTTCGTTCTTTCGCTGCGAAGAAAGAACACTTTCAGACACCCAGTCGCTCAATTAAAAAATCCAGCTGGCTGTGAGCCTATATTCTTAGATGTGTAGGAAGAACATCCAGAAACCTCCACTAGTGGCTTTAATTGGCCGGTGGCGATCTTCGCTGCAAAGAAAGAACACTCAAACAACACTAGCTGTTAGTGTCCTCGCCGGACTCGTCCGTGTGGTAGTGTCTGCGGCAGGATGTCTCGTCGAACACCTTGACGATCATCTTGCTGCCGCCTTTGTAAAGGAAGGTGAGCAGGCAGCCGGCCTCGAGGTTGTGGGCGCGGGCGAACTTGTCCCACCCGGTGTGCAGGTACATCTTGCTCTGCCCGTCGAATAAGACCCGCATCTGGCCTCCCGTAGCTGCAACTGGGTCGACGCCGTCGACGAACTTGTCCCGCAGCCGCTTGATGCCGAGGAGGTCCTCGTTGATGCGGAGGATGAACTCGAAGCACCTCGGCTCCTCCGAAGACGACGACAGCGCAGACGATGGTGAGTGGCGAGGTGATGCTGCTCCAGCAAGACGGCCCCGGTCGCGGCCTCGACCACCTCGCCTGCCACGTGGACCAGCCATGGATTCCCTCGCGGGCTCGTGGGGAGTGCCGCTACGGTGGAGATTGTGCGGCGGCTAGGGTTTGTGTGGGAGGAAATGAGTTGAGAGGCAGTCGAGCGCGTGCCCCTCTTTATATATGCCGGAGGCAGCCGAGGGGCGCGGCATACGTGGAAGCGCCATTGACTTCGTTGGCAGAGGTGGGTGGTGGCTGCTCGACAGACGAGGCATCGACATTAACGTGGCATATACTGCCGAAGCGACGCCTCGTCGCCAGTACTGGCGCCGCTGAGAAGACGCATCAAGCCAGGGTCGGTGCCAGGCGGCCCAGCGAAACGTCTGCCCACGCGCAAGCGGTAAGCGGTCACGCGGCGCGACCGCGCAGCGCCCGTAGAGACGCGTCCGAGACGCATATTTGGTCCGCGTTTACATCTTCACGGACAGCCTGCTCACTATACGTCGAGCCGCTAGGTCCAGTTGCAGACGTATGTTACCACGCGGACCCAGCGTCCATTTGCGTCTGCCTCATTGGAGACGCCGGAGCATTAGGCTAGCCATAGTGGTAGTATCTTAGCTAGTATCATGCACATTGGTCCCACAAAAATGCTGATGTGGCAGCTAATTAAGGAGGAGAGATGAGTTTAGAGTATCATAGGTGGATACTGTATCATAGCGCATATCACGAGAAAAGTTAATGCTAAACAAATCTTGTACATCAATTTGCATTAAGATTCTAAATAGCAATAAATATAGCATAACTATGATACTACTCCATGATACTACCCACTATAGGGATAGTATCATATACAAGTATCATATGCATGATACTACTACCATAGTGGTAGTATCTTAGCTAGTATCATACACATTGGTCTCACAAAAATACTGATGTGGCAGCTAATTAAGGAGGAGAGATGAGTTTAGAGTATCATAGGTGGATACTGTATCATAGCGCATATCACGAGAAAAGTTAATGCTAAACAAATCTTGTACATCAATTTGCATTAAGATTCTAAATAGCAATAAATATAGCATAACTATGATACTACTCCATGATACTACCCACTATAGAAATAGTATCATACACAAGTATCATATGCATAATACTACTATATGATACTTAGCTCTAAGGCGAGCGGCGCAGTTGCAATACTACCGCAGACCACAGCTCTCACAGCACATGGGCGAATCGGATCAGTATCACAGTGAAAAACGAGGGGACTTGTTATGTTTCGTTAAGAGAAACTTACTCTGGACCAGCAATTGCGTGATCCTAGGGCCAGGCTTTCTGCTGTCCTAGGAACAGTTTCTTCTCGGGTGCGAAAAGCTGCACACTGCAAGTCACCAACTAGTTATTCATCAAGTTGTAACAGTTTATTCAACCAATAAGAACATATAATATTTGTTCCCAGAGTAAAAAAAGAGTGAAATCTTCAAAAGGATCTCAACATCGAATTGAAGATTCTTACCTCGACCAACAACTAATATACACCAGAAATCCCACAACTTGTTCTCAACATGCAAACTAGTTCCACAACTTGCAGAATGTGAATCTATAGTACCACAACTTGTATTGAGGGAGCAAACATGTCCCAAATCAATCAGAAGCTAACACATGGCATTGTAACTTTAGCAGAAAAGACCCTGCTCATTTTTATCCGGCTCAGATGACGTTGGCGCTTCCTGGTCAAGTGGGTCTCACCTGTCAGTTGGAGGAAGAAAAATAGTAATTAAAATTGTATGGCAGGGGATTTGAACCCACGACCAAGAGTTCTTGCTAGAGGCCATTTACCAGTACAAACCCACAAACCTCTGATGTATATATGTCCCTGGCTATCTATTTATTAAACATTACTGCTTTTAGATACTAACTCTAAACTCACCCGACCAGGCTTTTTTCACGCCAATGCATGCGTGGATGAAGTTTCAGGATGTCCAGGAAATTAGAGTGCTTGTCTCAAGAGCAACGCGGTGTTTTGATCAGAGCATCTCCAACGGGGCGACATATTTCGGACACCTAAAATGTGCTCACGTGTCGGAGGTGGAGTTGGAGGCGACATTTGCGGGGCCGAGTTCTAGAGCACCGCCGTAGGGCGTCTCTCTTCAATTTGAAGTAGTCGATCTCCCTCAAATTCTCGACTATCTTCAGAAAGAGTTTCCTACTCATCCAGAAATGACGGTGAAATATGGTATCGCCATGCAATGGATCGTCGGTGACGTAGTCAGCGTAGAGCATGCAGTAGCCTTCCATCATCTGCCTTGGCTTGATCTTGCGGCGGCCCGTCGCGGAGCCACCAATGACCGGCTTGTCCTCCTCGGTGATCATGACCAAGAGGGAGACGAGGATCGCCAGATGCTCGTCGTCTCCGGCGGTGTCCCTGGTCGCAGCCGCGACAGCGAGCTCCTCTTCCATGAGCGCGGCCATGACGTATTCATTGTCCGAGTCCATCGCCTTGGCAAATGGCCGAACACCTAGCGTGCAGGGTGGGAGCGCGGCGGGGACGGAGGTAGCGGCAGTGGCGGGAGCTGGTGAACGGGGACGGTGGGAAAGGCCGGCGAGGTGGCGGGGGTTTGCGGTGGAGCGTACACGGCGGCAGAGTAGCTACTACCGGCGACAATGGTCTATCACGGCGATGGGTGTTTGCGGCGGCGATAGTGGTAACAGGGTGATAGTGGGTTTTTCTAGCACTGGTCGCCGACAGGGCTAGCCCGCGGCGTTTTCTCGCCCGCCGGCGCCCCCGCTAGCCCCCTGCAGATTGGGTTCGTCCCGGGGGCGCCGGGTGAAAAATTGGGCCACGCCGCGAAAAAACAAATTTCGAGACCGCGGCTAAGTGTCTGTTTTCGCGTCGACGCCCCCAAATCGGCTATTGAGGGGCTTTGAGGAATGCGAGTGGAGATGCTTTTACGGCTTCATGCACACATCGGTGTGAAGAAAGCCAGCGAAGGGAAGTTCAAAACTAACTGAAATGAGCATTGTCGGCCTGTATAGTATCAATAGGAATTGCTGGTTGTAATGCCTACAAGCCTATCACGTTTTGGCAACATATGGTCGTGGTGAGCAAAACACCACGCTGCTCTTCAGATAAGCACTCTAATTCCCTGGACGTCCTGATACTTCATCCACGCATGCATTGGCGTGAAAAAAGCCCGGTCGGAATCTAAAAGCAGTAACGTTTAATAAATACATAGCCAGGAACATATATATAACAGAGGTTTGTGGGTTTGTACTAGTAAAGGGCCTCTAGCAACAGCGCTTAGTCGTGGGTTTGGGATCTGTTTGCTCCCTCAATACAAGTTGTGGTACTATAGATCCACATTTTACAAGTTGTGGGACTAATTTGCACATTGAAAACAAGTTGTGGAACCTATAGTGTATATAGCTCAATAAAATTCTAGGGCAACTGAGAATTATAGAGAAGAGCATGTGGACGGAACAAAAAGGAAGAATCAAGGTGCAATCATGGATCGCATAATCAGCAGAAAACAAAAAACATTTTGCGTAATGAATGGCTAAAAGACTCGGTACCAGCACGCAACCATATATACATGGATAAGAGAATAGATCTAGAAGAATGGCTGACCGAGTCGAGTTGGTTGGTCCAATCATCCCAGCGGCTAGTTGCATCCGCATACCGCCGTTTCGGCTCCGTTGTTTCAGTGTTCACCACGTTGGTATTCGCAGGTTGCAACTTGCGAGCGAAGAGCTGGAAACTACGATGGACTGGCAACTTGGCGAGGTCTTTGTTTGTTTCTTCCATGTAGCTGCTGCCATGCTGACCTTGCTGCCTGCTGGATATTTTTTCCCCTACCCTCGCATTGCACTAATCTGGTCGTCGGCTCGTTGGTAGCCGTGATCGTGTACTTTTAGGGCTTGTCGCTTTCCTTTGGATTGAACCGGATGGAATTAAATTCTATCTAAGTCAAAATTCCTCCCAATATTTCTCAAACCACTTAACTGAACAAGACCTCTAGGCATTGTTCGGTTAATCCACTTGCCTACTGGATTGGAGTGGTTTGGGGAGATTAGAGGTAGGGATCGCACCCACAGGGTATGGGTATGGGTGAAGCCACCTCATACCCGTTTCCACTATCCTTGATTTTACATGTCCCCCATATTCATATCAATGGGTATAAGTTTTTTCTATACCCGTCAGCTGTGGGTGCCCACAGGTAAAAATACCCATTGCTTACAACACATTCAATTAACCAAATCAGAGTCGTAAATAACAACATGTTACCATGATTTGTAGAAAAACAACGCATTACAAACATCAACACATAATTATGAACAAGGTTATATTATTGTAAACAACAACACATTCTCATATCAGCAATTGCTCATAAACATCAACATGATGATATGAACCATAAGTCACATGGAAGGAGGTGAAGCGATCCTACATAGAGGTGTAATCCTCACAAGCCTACCAACGATTGTGGAACCGAGAAGCGTGAGGTTCATGCTAGATACGTGAATGTGTGATTATATAAAAATTAAACTTACAATTTTATGGCAGCCAACTTGTGAAATGTTGGACGGGTAAAAGGTTACCCGGGTATGGGTTCTATGATCCCATACGGCTCTACCCATTTTCCCATTTGCATATACATGGGTAATTTTTTGTCTCTTACCCATACTTATAACGGGTTTTTACCCAGCGGGTAGGCGAGTCATGGGTAGCCATTGCCATCCTAATTATAGGAGATCTTAACTTAGATGGATTTAATCCCCCTCAACCCACCTCAAACCCGTTGGATCCTCGTTCAACCAAACAAGGCCTTATGTGGAGGCATGGCCCGGGGAGGTCTGGTTGCCGGGGTTAAGATGGGCTAGGTGGTGGAGGCGGTTGCCGGGGTGGAAGCTTGTTCATTGTGGCTGCAAAAGGCGGAGCAAGGCCTAGGGGACTCAAACTAACGCAGATAGTTCCCCAATAAGGGTGTGTACGTTAGGGTAGTTCCAACTCACTCCATTTTGGATACGTAGTACTCCCCCGGTTCTATGAAACATGTCGGAAGTTTGTCTAAATTTAGACATATAATACGTCTAAATTTAGACAAACTTTCGACATGTTTGGTGGGATGAAGGGAGTATGTTTTTTTGGTCAGTTTGGGGGCATTGCGGACAAATACTGGCCATGTTCACCCGACACATCCAATTGTGCAACCCATTTCTGTGGCATTTTCTTTTTTGAATTTATTTATCATTTTTTAGTTTATAAAAGGTAAGAAAGTCACATAATAATGTAAACTGAACTTACATCAATTTAACGAAACATCAATAATTTTAAACTAAACTTAGATAAATAAAAAATAAAATTATTAAATCCTACATAATTAAGTTTTGGACTCCTCGTCGGAGCGGAGGATGATCATGACCGGTGTCTCTCTCACTACGGCCACATAGGTGCTACTGCCGGTGCACGAGACACCCATGGGGAGTATGCAGGTGCCGCCATCGACTGACTTGCCGCGACGCTTTCATGTAGGACGAGTGGAATGTCGCACCCAGATCAAGCCACATGTATATCATGTCCAATTGGGTGCTTCGAGCACGGCCTGTAGGTCCACGTCCTCCACCACCAGCGTCGGCGGACGTAGAGTTAGTCAGCTCAGGTCGCCGTCTTGGAGTAGTGCTCGAGGAGGAGCTCGTTTTCAGAGTCGAACCATGACTCTAGTGGCTCAACGGTGAAGAGCGAGTTTCGCCAGAGTTGTGCTGTCTGGAACCACCAGTATCACTCTGGTAAATCCATGACATATGCCGAGAGAGCTTCTAGATCCGGCGGTCGGCAGCGATGGATGTCCTTGAGCCATGCAGCCTCGGTGACTAGGACGGCCCGCACTGGAAACCTCTTAAGGTTTAAATGCTAGTCCTTCGGGAGGTGCATGTTGGGCCACAACACGACGGCGTATGCCTCTCAGAACTATTGTGCAGCCTGAAGGGGATATTTAGGTTGTGCCGCTCCTCCTCCCATGTTGGTGCGGTCATCGTAGGGCCACTTATTGTAGGTTGTGCCGCTCCTCTTCCCATGTTATGTGCGCTAAAAGCGGAGGACTGGGGGGCCTACAAATTACATTGTCAGCTAGCAAGGATATTGGTCGAATAAGTTGTGGGCACCACGGACCATGGGGGCAGGCCTCTAACTGTAGGATGACGTAGCATAGAAAACAAAAATTTTCCTACGGCGAACACGCAATCCAAGCCAAGATGCAATCTAGAAGACGGTAGCAACGAGGGGATTATCGAGACTCACCCTTGAAGAGATTCCAAAGCCTACAAGAGGAGGCTCTTGTTGCTGCGGTAGACGTTCACTTGCCGCTTGCAAAAGCGCGTAGAAGATCTTGATCACGATCGGTTCCGGCGCCACGAACGGGCAGCACCTCCGTACTCGGTCACACGTTCGGTTGTTGATGAAGACGACGTCCACCTCCCCGTTCCAGCGGGCAGCGGAAGTAGTAGCTCCTCTTGAATCGACAGACGACGGCGTGGTGTCGGTGGCGGAGAAATCCGGAGCTTCGCTAAGCGTGCGGGATATGGGGAGGAGCGGGCGCTAGGGTTTGGGGAGAGGGGTGGCCGGCCACTAAAGGGGCGGCCAAGGTGTGGCTTTTTGTGGCGGCCCCCTCCCCTATGCCCTCATTATATAGGTGGAAGCCCCAAGTGTTGGACTACAAGTCTCCGAATAAGACCGAACCCAAACCTTCCATATGGTGGGAAACCTTCCCAAGCTAGGATTCCCACTAGAGGTGGGAATTCCACCTACCATATGGGGGTGGCGGCCCTTATGGGGAGTCCACTTGGACTCCACCCCACTAGGTTGGCCGGCCATGGAGGTGGAGTCCCATGTGGACTCCACCTTCCTAGGTGTGTTCTTCCGGACTTTTCTAGAACCTTCTAGAACCTTCCATAGAACCTTCCGAATCATTTTAATTCACATAAAATGACATCCTATATATGAATCTTATTCTCCGGACCATTCCGGAACTCCTCGTGATATCCGGGATCCTATCCGGGACTCCGAACAAATATTCAAACTCCATTCCATATTCAAGTTCTACCATTTCAACATCCAACTTTAAGTGTGTCACCCTACGGTTCGCGAACTATGCGGACATGGTTGAGTACTCACTCCGACCAATAACCAATAGCGGGATCTGGAGATCCACAATGGCTCCCACATATTCAACGATGACTTTAGTGATCGAATGAACCATTCACATACGATACCAATTCCCTTTGTCACGCGATATTTTACTTGTCCGAGGTTTGATCATCGGTATCACACTATACCTTGTTCAACCTCGTCTCCGACAAGTACTCTTTACTCGTACCGTGGTATGTGGTCTCTTATGAACTTATTCATATGCTTGCAAGACATTAGACGACATTCCACCGAGAGGGCCCAGTATATCTATCCGTCATCGGGATGGACAAATCCCACCGTTGATCCATATGCCTCAACTCATACTTTCCGATACTTAATCCCACCTTTATAACCACCCATTTACGCAGTGGCGTTTGATGTAATCAAAGTACCTTTCCGGCATAAGTGATTTACATGATCTCATGGTCATAAGGACTAGGTAACTATGTAACGAAAGCTTATAGCAAATAACTTAATGACGTGATCTTATGCTACGCTTAATTGGGTGTGTCCATTACATCATTCATACAATGATATAACCTTGTTATTAATAAGATCCAATGTTCATGATTATGAAACTAATCATCTATTAATCAACAAGCTAGTTAAGAGGCTTACTAGGGACTCTTTGTTTGTTTACATATCACACATGTATCAATGTTTCAGTTAATACAATTATAGCATGGTATATAAACATTTATCATAAACATAAAGATATATAATAACCACTTTTATTATTGCCTCTTGGGCATATCTCCAACATCCCACTTGCACTAGAGTCAATAATCTAGATTACATTGTAAGGTACCTAACACCCATGGCATTCTGGTGTTGGTCATGCTTTTCCCTAGGGAGAGCTTTAGTCAACGGATCTGCTACATTCAGATCAGTGTACTTTGCAAATCTTTACTTCTCCATCTTCGATGTACTCGCGAATCGAATGATAACGCAGCTTGATATGCTTCACCTCTTGTGTGACCTTGGTTCTTGTGCATTGGCGATGGCACCCATGTTGTCACAGTAGATGACTAGTGGGTCCAATGCACTAGGAACCACACCGAGCTCTATAATGAACCTCTTCATCCATACCGCTTGATGAAGCCTCCAAGCCGCTATGTACTCCGATTCTGTTGAGGATTTCGCCACCGTGCTGCTTCGAGCTTGCCCAGCTTATGCAGCACCATTCAATATAAACACGTACCCATTGTGACTTAGAGTCATCGGGATCAGTGTTCCAACTTGCATCGGTGTAACTTGTTACAACGAGCTCTTGGTCACCTCCATAACAAAGAAACATATCCTTAGTTCTTTTCAAGTACTTCAGGATATTCTTGACCGCTGTCCAGTGTTCCATTCCTGGATCACTTTGATATCTGCTAGTCAAACTAACAGCATGTGCTATATCCGGTCTTGTACATAGCATGGCATACATGATAGAGCCTACGCCGAGGCATAGGGGATCCGACTCATCCTTTCTCTTTCTTCTGTCGTAGCCGGACCTTGAGTCTTACTCAAGACCTTGCCTGGTAACATAGGTAAGAATCCTTTCTTACTTTCGTCCATTCTAAACTTCTTTAGAATCTTGTCCAGGTATGTACTCTGTGATAGCCCTATTAGACGTCTTGATCTATCTCTATAAATCTTGATGCCTAATATATATGATGCTTCACCAAGGTCTTTCATTGAAAAACTATTATTTAAATAACCTTTTACACTGCTTAATAGTTCTATATCATTCCCAATCAATAATATGTCATCTACATATACTATCAGGAACGCTACAGAGCTCCCACTCACTTTCTTGTAAAAGAGGCCTCTCCATGACACTGTATAAACCCGAAGTCTTTGATCACTTTATCAAAGCGTCGGTTCCAACTTCTTGATGCTTGCTTCAGTCCATAGATTGAACGCTGAAGTTTGCATACTTTGTCAGCATTTTGAGGATCGACAAAACCTTTGGGTTGTACCATATACAACTCTTCCTCAATGTCTCCATTAAGGAACGCCGTTTTGACATCCATCTGCCAAATCTCATAATCGAAAAATGCAGCTATTGCTAACAAAATCCTTCACAGATTTTAGCTTCGCTACAGGTGAGAAAGTCTCATCGTAGTCAACACCTTGAATTTGTCGGAAACCCTTTGCGACAAGTCGAGCTTTATAGACAGTAATATTACCATCATCATCTGTTTTTCTCTTGAAGATCCATTTATTCTCGACAGCCTTTCGGCTATCAGGTAAGTCTACCAAAGTCCATACTTTGTTATCATACATGGATCCCATTTCGGATTTCATGGCTTCTTGCCATTTGTTGGAATCTGGGCTCATCATCGCTTCTTCATACGTCGCAGGGTCTTCATCATTGTTATCCACAATCATGACATTTAGACAAGGATCATACCAATCTGGAGTGGCACGTTCCCTTGTCGATCTGCGAGGTTCAGTAGCTATCTCATTTGAAGTTTCATGATCATTATCATTAGCTTCCTCTGCGGTTAGGCGGCACAGGAACATCTTCCGACTGCGCTACTGATCAACGAGTAGAGATTCTTCAATCTCATCGAGTTCTACTTTTCTTCCAGTCACTTCTTTAGTGAGAAATTCTTTCTCAAGAAAGGTTCCGTTCTTAGCAACAAAGATCTTGCCTTCGGATCTGTGATAGAAAGTGTACCCTATAGTTTCCTTAGGGTATCCTATGAAGACGCATTTCTCCGCTTTGGGTTCTAGCTTGTCCGGTTGTAACTTTTTTACATAGGCTTCGCAACCCCAAACTTTTAGGAACGACAGCTTAGGTTTCTTATTAAACCATAATTCATACGGTGTCGTTTCAACGGATTTTGATGGTGCTCTATTTAAAGTGAATGCGGCTGTCTCTAATGCATAACTCCAAAATGATAAAGGTAAATCAGTAAGAGACATCATAGAACGAACCATATCTAAGAGAGTTCGATTACGACGTTCGGACACACCGTTTCGTTGTGGTGTTCCCGCGGTGTCAATTGTGAAAGTATTCCGCATTTCTTTAAATGCATGCCAAACTCATAACTCAGATATTCACCTCCGCGATCAGATCGTAGAAATTTAATCTTCTTGTTACGTTGATTTTCTACTTCACTTTGGAATTCCTTAAACTTCTCGAAAGTTTCGGATTTATGTTTCATTAAATAGATATACCCATATCTACTTAAATCATCTGTGAAGGTTAGAACATAACGATAACCACCGCGAGCTACACTCATTGGTCCGCACACATCTGTATGTATGATTTCCAATAAGTCAGTAGCTCGATCCATCATACCCGAGAATGGAGTCTTAGTCATTTTTCCCATCGACATGCTTCGCATCTATCAAGTGACTCAAAGTCAAGTGATTCAAGTAATCCATCTGTATGGAGTTTCTTCATACGTTTCGCTCCAATATGACCAAGACGACAGTGCCACATATAAGTAGAATTATCATTTAATTTAATTCGCTTAGCATCAATGTTATGTATATGTGTATTGCTACTATCGAGATCTAACAGAAATAAGCCATTCTTTTGTGTGCTCGACCATAAAAGATATTATTCATAAAAATAGAACAACCATTATTCTCAGACTTGAATGAATAACCGTCTTGCATTAAACAAGATCCCGATATAATGTTCATGCTCAACGCGGGTACAAAATAACAATTATTTAGGCTTAAAACTAATCCCGAAGGTAGATGTAGAGGAAGTGTGCCGACAGCGATCACATCGACTTTGGATCCATTTCCAACGCGCATGGTCACTTCATCCTTTAGTAGTCTTCGTTTATTCTTTAGTTCTTGTTTCGAGTTACAAATATGAGCAACCGAACCAGTATCAAATACCCAGGTACTAGTACGAGAACCAGTAAGATAAACATCTATAACATGTATATCGATATACCTTCTTTCTTCTTCTTGACAAGGCCGCTCTTCAGATCCGCCAAATATTTGGAGCAATTACGCTTCCAGTGTCCCTTCTCCTTGCAGAATAGCACTCAGCATCGGCTTAGGGCCAGACTTAGGTTTCACAGAGGCGTGGCAGCTTTCTTGCCACTCTTCTTGTTCTTGCCTTTAGACTTGCCCTGTTTCTTGAAGCTGGTGGTCTTGTTGACCATCAACACTTGGTGCTCTTTCTTAATTTCAATCTCAGCAGATTTTAGCATGGCAAAGAGTTCAGGTAACTCTTTGTTCATGTTCTGCATATTGTAATTCATCACAAAGTTCTTATAACTAGGTGGCAGTGATTGAAGGACACGATTAATCCCCACCTGTTAGGAATCACTATTCCCAAGTCACTGAGTTTCTTCGCATGCCCGGTCATGGCGAGCATGTGCTCACTAACGGAGCTGCCTTCTTCCATCATGCAGCGAAGAAGTGTTTCGATGCTTCATAGCATTCCACGGCCGCATGAGTCTCAAAGATAGTCTTTAACTCATTGATTAACTCATGTGGATCGTGGTGCTCAAAACGTTTTTGAAGATCGGCTTCCAGACTGCACAGGATGGCACACTGAACTTGAGAGTACCGAGTTTTCCGAGTCGCGTAAACATTCTTTACTTCATCGGTTTCAGTTTCTGCAGGAGGGTCACCTAGCGGTGCATCAAGCACATATTGCAGGTTTCCGCCATTGAGGAAGATCCTCACATGACGGAACCAGTCGGTGAAGTTGCTACCGTTGCTCTTAAGCTTTTCTTTCTCTAGGAACTGGTTAAAATTGATTGAGGACGCCATATCTACAACATATTTGCAATAGTTTAGACTAATGTTTATGACAAATTGATTTCAAATTTTAATTTAACAAAATTAAAAACTAGGTGAACTCCCACTCAAAACAATATCCCTCGCATTGTCTTAGTGATCACACGAACCAAATCCATCACACCTATGCCCGATCATCACGAGACAAGATGTGATTTTAATGGCGAACACTCAAAGTGTTCATCATATCAATCATATGATTCATGCTCTACCTTTCGGTATCACGTGTTCCGAGACCATGTCTGTACATGCTAGGCTCGTCAAGGCCACCTTAGTATCCGCTTGTGCAAAACTGACTTGCACCCGTTGTATGCACTTGTTGATTCTATCACACCCGATCATCACGAGATGCTTCGAAACGACAAGTCTTGGCAACGGTGCTACTAAGGATGAACACTTTATTATCTTGAAATTTTAGTGAGAGGGATCATCTTATAATGCTACCGTCGCGATCTAAGCAAAATAAGATGCATAAAAGGTTTAACATCACATGCAGTTCATATGTGATATGATATGGCCCTTTTGTCTTTGCGCCTTTGATCTTCATCTTCAAAGCACGGACATGATCTCCATCATCAACGGGCATGATCTCCATCATCGTCGGCGAAGCACCAAGGTCAATGGCGCCGTCTTCATGATCGTCCTCCATGTAGCAACTATTACAACTACTTTGAAATACTACTCAATATGAAATTTAAAGACAACCATAAGGCTCCTGCCGGTTGCCACAATACAATAATGATCATCTCATACATAGTCATCATCACATTATGGCCATATCACATCACCAAACCCTGCAAAAACAAGTTAGACGTTCTCTAATTTGGTTTGCATATTTTACGTGGTTTAGGGTTTTCGAGTAAGATCCAATCTACCTACGAACATGAACCACAACGGTGATACTAGTGTTGTCAATAGAAGAGTAAATTGAATCTTCACTATAGTAGGAGAGACAGACACCCGCAAAGCCACTTATGCAATACAAGTTGCATGTCAAGCGTGGAGCAAATCTCATGAACGCGGTCATGTAAAGTTAGCCCGAGCCGCTTCATCCCACTATGCCACAAAGATGCAAAGTACTCAACTAAAGATAACAAGAGCATCAACGCCCACAAACCATTGTGTTCTACTCGTGCAACCATCTATGCATAGACACGGCTCTGATACCACTGTAGGATGACGTAGCATAGAAAACAAAATTTTCCTACGGCGAACACGCAATCCAAGCCAAGATGCAATCTAGAAGACGGTAGCAACGAGGGGATTATCGAGACTCACCCTTGAAGAGATTCCAAAGCCTACAAGAGGAGGCTCTTGTTGCTGCGGTAGACGTTCACTTGCCGCTTGCAAAAGCGCGTAGAAGATCTTGATCACGATCGGTTCTGCGCCACGAACGGGCAGCACCTCCGTACTCGGTCACACGTTCGGTTGTTGATGAAGACGACGTCCACCTCCCCGTTCCAGCGGGCAGCGGAAGTAGTAGCTCCTCTTGAATCCGACAGCACGACGGCGTGGTGTCGGTGGCGGTGGAGAAATCCGGCGGAGCTTCGCTAAGCGTGCGGGATATGGTGGAGGAGCGGGGCGCTAGGGTTTGGGGAGAGGGCTGGCCACTAAAGGGGCGGCCAAGGTGGTGGCTTTTGTGGCCGGCCCTCCCCTATGCCCCTCATTATATAGGTGGAAGCCCCAAGTGTTGGACTACAAGTCTCCGAATAAGAACCCAAAACCTTCCATATGGTGGAAACCTTCCCAAGCTAGGATTCCCACTAGAGGTGGGAATTCCACCTACCATATGGGGGGGTGGCCGGGGGGAGTCCACTTGGGACTCCACCCCACTAGGGTTGGCCGGCCATGGAGGTGGAGTCCCATGTGGACTCCACCTTCCTAGGTGTGTTCTTCCGGACTTTTCTAGAACCTTCTAGAACCTTCCATAGAACCTTCCGAATCATTTTAATTCACATAAAATGACATCCTATATATGAATCTTATTCTCCGGACCATTCCGGAACTCTCGTGATGTCCGGGATCCTATCCGGACTCAACAAATATTCGAACTCCATTCCATATTCAAGTTCTACCATTTCAACATCCAACTTTAAGTGTGTCACCCTACGGTTCGCAAACTATGCGGACATGGTTGAGTACTCACTCCGACCAATAACCAATAGCGGGATCTGGAGATCCATAATGGCTCCCACATATTCAACGATGACTTTAGTGATCAAATGAACCATTCACATACGATACCAATTCCCTTTGTCACGCGATATTTTACTTGTCCGAGGTTTGATCATCGGTATCACACTATACCTTGTTCAACCTCGTCTCTGACAAGTACTCTTTACTCGTACCGTGGTATGTGGTCTCTTATGAACTTATCCATATGCTTGCAAGACATTAGACGACATTCCACCGAGAGGGCCCAGAGTATATCTATCCGTCATCGGGATGGACAAATCCCACTGTTGATCCATATGCCTCAACTCATACTTTCCGGATACTTAATCCCACCTTTATAACCACCCATTTACGCAGTGGCGTTTGATGTAATCAAAGTACCTTTCCGGCATAAGTGATTTACATGATATCATGGTCATAAGGACTAGGTAACTATGTAACGAAAGCTTATAGCAAATAACTTAATGACGTGATCTTATGCTACGCTTAATTGGGTGTGTCCATTACATCATTCATACAATGATATAACCTTGTTATTAATAACATCCAATGTTCATGATTATGAAACTAATCATCTAGTAATCAACAAGCTAGTTAAGAGGCTTACTAGGGACTCTTTGTTTGTTTACATATCACACATGTATCAATGTTTCAGTTAATATAATTATAGCATGGTATATAAACATTTATCATAAACATAAAGATATATAATAACCACTTTTATTATTGCCTCTTGGGCATATCTCCAACACTAACGTGAAGCCATGCCGCTAGACAACGGCGGGGAGAGGCCTCGACGCGTACTGCGTGTTATTGATACGTTGCAAATGTATCTATAATTTTTGATGCTTCATGTTTATTTTACACCAATTTCTATATGTTTTCTTTACACTTTGTTGCACTTTTATACATTTTCCAGAACTAACCTATTGACAAGATGCCACAGTGCTAGTTTCCTAATTTCTGTTGTTCTGTATATTTCAGAAAAGTTGTACAGGAAATATTCTTGGAATTGGACGAAACAAAAGCCGAAGTTTCTATTTTTACTGTAACGAAGATGAAGTCCGGAGGAGAGACGAAGAAGCGCCACGAGGCGGCCTCACCTACACTTGGCGCGGCCAGGCCCTAGCGCCAAGGGGTGGTGTGGGCCCCCCGGGCACCCACCGACCTCGCACTTCCGCCTATTTATTCACCTGTTCGGGAAGAACCTAAATACCCGAGCCTCCATCCACGAAAAGTTCTATCGCAGCCGCCATCGCCGACTCTAGCTTGGGAGGGTTCTGAAGCTCTTCCCGACACCCTGCCGGACAGGGAGATCATCACCGGAGGCCTCTACATCGCCATGCCCGCCTCCGAATTGATGTGTGAGTAGTTCATCTCTGTACTACGGGTCCATAGCAGTAGCTAGATGGTTGTCTTCTCCAATTTATGCTTCATGTTTAAATCTTGTGAGTTGCCTATCATGATCAAGATCATCTTTATGTAATGCTACATGTTATGTTTGCTGGGATCCGATGAATATTGAATACTATGTTGAGATCGATTATATACTTGTCGTATGTTATTTGTGATCTTGCATGCTCTCCGTTGCTAGTAGATACTCTGGCCAAGTATGTGCTTGTGACTCAAATAGGGAGTATTTATGCTCGATAGTGGGCTCATGCCTCTAGTAATCTGAAAGAGTGACAATAACTTTTAAGGTTGTAGATGTTCTGTTGCTACTAGGGAGAAAACAACAATGCTTTGTTTAAGGATAATTCTATTGTTTACTTTACACATATTGCTTAATGTGATAATCTGTTGTTTGTAACTTAATACTGGAAGGGTTCGGATGATAACCGAAAGGTGGATTATTAGTCATAGATGCAGTTGGATTACGGTCTATATATTATGTTGTAATGTCCAAACGAATCTCATAGTAATCATCTTGTCGTGTATGGTCGTTATTCGGCCAATAGCCCAGCTGTAATTTGTTCACCCAGCATGTACTTTATGGAGAGACACCTCTAGTAAAATTTGGACCCCGGTTCTTTCTTTTACACTGATAAATTCATCATGTTCTGTTTACTTACTGCAAGCGCTGTTCTCTTTAATTTCACTGCAAACAAATATATCTTTCCACACTATACGGTTAATCCTTTGTTTTCAGCAAAACCGGTGAGATTGACAACCTCACTATAAGTTGGGGCAAAATATTTTGGTTCTGTTGTGTGCAGGTTCCATGTTGTTGCTGACACCGGTAGTGCGTCCTACCACAAGTCAGCTAGCAACACCTTCAGAAGTCACTCCTTTCTCCTACTGGTCGATTAAACCTTGGTTTCTTACTGAGGGAAAACTTGTTACTATGCCTATCATACCTTCCTTTTGGGGTTCCTCAACGGTGTGCGACAGCACTCATCAGTTATGTGGCCGAATCGGTATTTGCCGGTGATGGTGGCGAAGTGTCGGCAAATGTGGCGACATGGTGGGAGCTGGGGGGTAGGTACATCCGCGTGTGTGCCTAGCTAGAGGGCCTGGGCGGACAAATAATCTAACGATGCAGACGGGCTGCCTGTCTGTTGGACCGCAAATTCTGCCCAAATTTGGGTTTTCTTTGCTCCAAAAACAGACTTATCTGCATGGCGCGGTGGATTGCGAGTCACACTGTTGGACAGGGTTTGTCTTTTCTCCAAAAACAGATTATCTATGAAATATTTGACCATTTATTTTATCAATATAGTATGGAATATATGTCATAGAAGTTATACCATTGAATGGTAAAACTTGTGTGGCGTATGTCTCATATTTTTGACCAAATCAGTAATCAATTTCCCTTAAAGTATGTGAAGGGCTAATAAGCCTGTACTAAGGAAGTAGAAAAGAACGGATTACCGAGTCGAGGTTGTTGGTGTAATCATCAAAGAAAAGCGCCGCCGTTTCGGTGGTGGGGGGGGGGTAGACAAAAAGGGTGAGGAAGAAGACGACTATGGTGGTGACGAGGGTGGGCCACAACCTTGTAATACATCAAGGCCGACCATGTTACCATTGGCAACGTACTAGGATCTCTAGACTGACATCACAGACCGACACTAGACACTAGTATTTTCTCGTACTTTGTGCTCGCTCGTGCGCATCTCGGACGCACTTCCTGATTGGTCACCCATCCTCATATTGCTCTTGAGCAAGCATGCTTAACCTTGTATTTTTTTAGAATAAGCTTTTGAAAAAGAAGTTGCAACCTAGTGGTATGAGTATTCTATTAATCCTATTAATCCATATACAAGGATGTCGCAATGATCCCGCTATAGAAGACCGACGCCCTCATCAATCAACTTCAAGCCAGTAATGCCCCCTCTTATCACACGTCTATGCCTCCAATGCTGGCACATGTCCCACATGCTCGCGCCACAAACCTGCGTACTCTCCGGTAACCGCAAAGTTCGGTTCAGATACAAAATGTATTAGCCCAACCAGCACGGCGCCGGGGATGTTACCCCTTAGAACTCACTAGGATCTATAGATTGGCCAAGCATGGGTAACCTCGGTGTCCTCTAGAACGAGCTTCCGAAAAGAGAATTTGCAACTTGCTGGTATAAGTATCCTATTAATCCTATTAAATCCTAGGTCAAGATGCCACTGTCTAGGATGATAAGCGTGCATGCGTCGTGGCTCGCTGACGTTCGTTACACCTCTTGGAAATTCTCCTCAATAAAGCATGAAGAATTCAAGAAAATATGGTTATAGTCAATTGAGGTCTGGTGTGTTGTGAGTCTCGCTCTACCATGGCGGTGGCATGCACAACCATTTTCGCAAGAGAAATATTTACTCTCTTTATTTCATAATTCTTCTCGTAACTTGAAATTAAATTTAAACAAAAATCATGATAAGCATTATGGGTGGAAGATTGGTTCTCATTAATTCAGTACTAACACATATTGTATTGTATATGATACCATTCTTCCGGTTTCCCAAAAGAGTCTTGCATCTGTTGGACTATTACTGATCAAGATTTTATTTTGACAAGGAGACGGGGAGAACTACAAATACCGGCTTACTAAATGAAGTGTTGTGTATCGACCTAAGGACCAACAGGGTAAATGGTTGGCCAATTTGCTAACCGAAGATAGGGTTTGACAGACATTACTAAGGAGAAAATATGTTGGCTCAATGACTATCTTTCAGGTTTATTGGAAATCTAGAGATTCTCACTTTTGGGATGGTCTTATAGCGACAAAGAAACATTCCCCTTTTGGATCTTTCTCTATTAAGGATGGATCTGAGATTAGGTTATGGGAGAATAAATGGCTAGCAAACGCCACTCTCGGAAAACAATACCTAGCTCTGCAGTTGGATACAAAGGTGAAACTGTAGCTAAGGATATGGAACCCTCCCCAGTGTGTGTGACATTCAGAAGGAACCTTGTTGGGGCCAGACTTGTTAATTGGAATGAACTACTATAACGTTTAGCTTTCGTCCAATTATCATTATGGTGAGACGACTACCGTTGGAACCCTAATAGAATGGTAAACTCTCTATGGATTCTATTCGCATGGCGCTGATTCAGGATTTACAACCAGTAATTAATAATAAGAATGTTTGGAAGATGAAGATATCATTAAATACGAAAGTTTTTTTGCATGGTATCTTCGTCGCGGGGTTATCCTTACTAATGACAACCTAGCTGAACGCAATTGGCAAGGAAGTAAGAAATGGATTTTCTATCATCATGATGAGATTAGAACATATATTCTTTCAATGCGCATTGCGAGGTCTATATGGACAATCATCCAAATAAGCTCTACCTTATATCCACCACGTAGCATTGCTAATATTTTTGGCAACTGGCTTAATAGGGTAGATCATATGTTTAAAATACTTACTAGGGTGGCAACACTTGCCGTTATTTGATCTCTTTGGCTATGTAAAAATTATATTTAATGATAGAAAATCTTCTCTTATTGGGGTTATCTACCGGTGCAGTAATTTGCTCAATTCATGATCGTCTCTCCAGCATATGGAGAATCGTGATCTCTTTATGGAGGTATCTACACGGTTGGAGGATACGACGAGTGATTTTATTATCCAACATGGGTGACATCATAATCTCAGAATTGGACCACCATCACCTTAGGCGTCGACGCACCATCATGATGTTCCTTGTATCACATCTTTTTTACGTTTTCGAACTATGGTTTGTTGAACGGCTGTGTACATCCTAACTATACAGAGATCGGATGTATTGTTTAAATAATTTAAGCAATAAAGGTCCTTTATCGTAAAAATGATAGGCATTGTGGAAGGAGGAAGTAGTAGCTCAGAATAAACAACGGTGAAGGAGTAGAAAAAAACGGATTGCCGAGCCGAGTTGGTCGATCCAATCATCCAAGTTAGGCGACGGCCGTTTCGGCTCTGTTCTCCACGCTGGCATTTCACAGTTTGCGAGCGAGGAAGAGCTGGAGACTGCGATGTGATGGCCAGCAACTTGGCGATGCATTGTCTGTTTCTTGACTGCAGCTGCCGCCTGCTGTCTGCTGGATATATTTTTGCTCTTGCCTCGCATTCCACCAATCTGAACTCTGGAGAAAGACTTGCACCCCGGGTCGTCGGCTCGGCTCGTTGGTGTGGGCACATATTGCCGCCCTGAATTATTGCCAGCCTGGGCTAAAGCATCTCCAGTTCTCTATCTCCTCTCTTCCTTCTGTCCCACCCCTACAAAGAAATCAGCGCCAGGATTTATATAACACGGCAGGTCGTCGTCTCCACAGTAGAGGACAGAAGACAGGACAGGATTTGGAGAGGTAGCAGCTGACCCCAGCCGGAGAACCGCCCATCCACCATGAGCGACGGCAGTGCTCCTCCTGGAGGTACGTATCCGCTCTGCGATGCTCTTCTCCTTACTCTGGCTCTCTGTGAAAGTTTGGTCAACTCGTCGACCCATCCTCATGTGGAAGAGGTGGAGTACTGCTCATTAGCACCACCATCAGTTCCTAAACTGAATCCTAAACCGAGATCTTGTTCGCCAACCTCAGTTCCATCGAGTCTGCCGGCTACTTTTGCTAACATGTATGTAGTATAAATCTGGTGCTTGTCTGTGTTGCTGTAGGCTACTTCATCGGCCGTCCAGCCAACACCGACGAACACAGCGAACCGCCGCCGCCCGCCGCTGAACCTGCTCCAGCCGTGAACCTACCTAATGGTAAGTGCACGCAACGGCAACGCTGCCTTTGATTGTATGTTACGCTTGGCTGGCCCATGATTTTTCTTAGTACTAAATCTCTCCGCGTCTTCTCTTGCTCAAACAAGATTACTTCGTCGGCCGCCCGGGGAACCATCAGGCCGAGAAGCCAGCGCCAAAGCCGGAACCCGGCTTCTTGGCCAAATGGTACGACACCCAGTTCATGTGTGCTATCTTTGGTAGAGTTTTCGTGTCGTGTAATGTCTAAAGCTTTTTTTTTGCCTTCGTCTCCGATCTCCAGCTTCCCATGCCTCGCCCCCGGCGACAAAGCTATCAGCTAGACCGACGACGAGCCCAGCCGCGGCGCTGCCTGCTCGTGACCGCGGGAAGATTTGATGTGAAATCGGATCGATATGTCTTAATTATGTGTTGCAACTACGAGTTCTCGTCGTCTTTGGAAGCTGCATGCTATTTTTTCTTTCTTCCCAAACATTTGATTCCTCGGATTCATTCGTGTACTGCCGAACAAACTGCATGTTCAATGAAATTGCCATCCATGTCTGTGAAATGATATTGATTTGTATATGCTGTATATTGATGTTGACTGCGGATTTATCCCAGTTGTGTGCTCTGGTGTATGAATAGATCGGTTCCATCTATTGGTGAATTGGACAGCTTTGCATCTACATGGACAAGTGCCAGTTAATTAATATTATAATAACACGACTTGTTTACGATTCTTCTTTTTAAAATGCCTAATTAACAGCTCAATCATATGGATCTACGCCATCCCCAGCGCATCGATCAGTACTACACATAATGGCAATGGGGCAAGTTTTATGTGGCCATTTATATAGGTTGGTCACCTGTTCCATTTTTCCTGGACTCGCGTCCAGTTCTTTTGGGACTTTTGGGAATTCGATCATCATCAAACAGCTCAGACTGCTCATAGTGGTAGTAACTTAGCTAGTAACATCACATAACCCAAGACATTTTGATGACATGACATGACAATAAATGAAGAAAGAGAGTGAAGTGGTAACTAGCTATGTTATCATAACATCACACACCCCAAGACAAGATGACTAGCCACAAACTTGTTTCTGCAACTCTTTCCTATTTAAGAATGACAATTTTACCCACGGTACAGCCACCCGCGGGTGAAGCGCAATGGTGAACTTCATTAAATAAGGCGCATTGGTGAATTTTCTCTAGTAAAGTGGGGAGACACGGGCGACGAACCGCGCCCTCGAGCTCCGCCTTCCTTCTCGTCCGCCTCCCTCGCCGCCGTCGGGCAAAGCCCGTCTGGTAGCCGGCGGCTGCGGGCCCTCCTCCCTCATGCACGGGGGTCTCCGACTAGAGCGGCGTGGCGCCCTGGACGGCCTGCTGTTGGCGGTGGAGCACGGACGCCGGGGCGGTGGCCCCCGGTCGCGGCGGTGAGGCGGGTGGCCTGCTGCTCGGCGCGGTGGTCGCGCGGAGGCTGCAGATCGAGGCCACGCCAAGACATGTCGGGGCGCAAGCCTATGCAGGGCCACGATCTGGGACCGATCTGGGCCAGGTGGGCCGCAACTGCTCGCGCCCGGGACGGTGTCTGCAACCTGGCAAGGATCTTGCGCATTGTCAATGCTGTTCCTTTGCAGGTCTGGTAGCTACTCGCCTGTTGCCCCGCAACCGTGCCGGATTTCGTGCTCGTTCGTCGTCTCCGCAGCTGGTTAGTGGCGTGGGGGCTGCTGGCCTGGCATGAATAAAGGTGGTGGTCCTATGGCCTTTCTTGTGCGAAGATGGAGACCTTCCTGAAGTCAGTCCCTCTTGATCTGGCCGGAGTGGTGTGTTTCGGCAAGCTCCGCCGGCGGATGTAACAACGCTTTTTTTGCCTGGAGTTCGCTGGATCGGTGGTATCAGGTCGGATGCACCCATGCTTTTATTCCGGCCGATTGGTTCTGGAGGGAGCATCGCGAAGCTCTGTTCTTTCTTGTCATATGGAAACATGCTCCATGGCGAAGTTAGAGGCGGAGAAGACCATGAGGGCCGTATTGGAGAACTTGCTATGGAGGTTCAAGTTTTTTAGCGTTGTTGAGGGGCTTGCTTGGTATTCGGATTTGGCAGTATGCAAGAGGGGGCGCAATACATGTGAAGTTCAGAGTCTTACCTTTCAGGATAAAAATCCAAGGTCTGGCCTTAACTGGTTGTGCCTGGCAATGACCTTGTTGGAGGCATTGTTTTGAAAGCGGGGACTATCTTCGGGGTGGAAACCTAAGATCTTCTGATCGAGCGACGATGGTGTTTGTGCACTGTTACATTCTTGGAGGTGTCGCTTTTGGAGTGCCTGGAGTTCAGGTATTGTCTTGGTGGTGATTGTACCGTTGTTGCTAGGGTTGGAATACCGTAGCGGGTGAAAGTGCATGGAGCCCCCATGTGTGGTTTTGGTAATTAATGACAATCCCTATGGACTAATGTTTGCATTGAGTTATATTAATAGGAGTTGTCCATAGGCAATTCTTGAACCATTTGTTGGCTTCAAGGTTGCAATAAGAAGAAATTGATGAAGGATATCAAGTGTCAAGTATGTCTTGAAGATGAAGATGAAGTGAGCCCTCAAGTTACTTCAAGACATCAATATGATGAAGAATGAAGAATGAAGTGCAAGTTCAAGATGAGCCATCTCGAAGAGATCCTTTGATTGAGTCTTGCCATCCATATGGTGTTCATGGATATGTGAAGATGCGCGGAAGAAGAAGCTCTCCCATGGTGGTTATGGGGGAGCAATCTACAAGACTTCGTCAAGCAAGCACAAGCAAGAAAGGCGTTCCATCTTGTTGAGGTCAAGATCGTCGTCATCAAGCTCAAGTGGAATGCGCAAGTATAAGGTTTGCTCTTGATAGGGTTTCTTTCTCACCGGTCTCATAGTGTAGTTGGAGACCGGTTTATAGTTTAGTTGCCGTACTATCAAGAGGGCTCTCGAGTGAGTAACTCGATCGTATCATTCGGAGAGAGCTCAAACCTTTGCATCCTTGCATCATCTTTCTTGGTTATTATTTGGATCTTATCCATGTGATGATTTAGAGCTTGTGCTTATTCTCATGACAAGCTCTAGTTCATCAAGGATGGTTTTTGCATGGACAACTTGTTGCATTTTCAAGATTGAAGGTTTTACCGGTATGTCTCTTTGAGATAGGTCAAACCTTTCATCATTTGTTTCTATCCTCCTTTTCTGGACTATGATGTTTCTATGCATATTGTTGTAGAGCTCGTTGTTGTGATTTCAAAGAGCCCAAGATCATCGAAATCGGAGTTCGGATGCAAAAGTTATGCCCGTTTGAGTTTTGGTGTTTCTGCAGTTTGCTTTGGCCGGATATTTGAAATATCCGGCCGGATATTTCGGAAATATCCGCCGAAATCGGCTAAGGACTGGGAATTGCTCAGATAGGGCCGGAAATTTGCCGGATATTGTCCCGGTTTTGTCCCAGGGCCGGATTATCCGGGCCGGACATTTCGGAAATATCCGGCCCTCGAAATTGGCTAAGGACCAGACGAAAAGCAGCTCTGGATAGGGGACGGACATTTGGCCGGATTTTTACCAGGTTTTGTCCCCGAGATTATCGGGGGCGGATTATCCGGCTTACTTAGGCCGATTATCCGGCCTGGTTTTGCCCAACGGCTCGATTTTCTTGGGGGTATAAATACCCCCCTCTTCCTCCTTGGGCTGTTGCTTCTTCTACTCTCTCTCTCCATTGTTGTTCTTGAGAAGCTTGCCCTATCTCTCTATCCCTCCATGATTCTTGCCCCCATTTGAGGGAAAAGAGAGAGGAGATCTAGATCTACACTTCTACCAATCAAATCCATCTCTTTGTGAGTGGAACTCTCTAGATCTAGATCTTGGTGTTCTTTGTGAATTCCTTTGTTCTTCCTCTCTTATTCCCCCAATAGCTTTTGTAGCTTTGTTGGAATTTGAGAGAGAAGGACTTGAGCATCTTTGTGGTGTTCTTGCCATTGCATTTGGTGCATCGATTTGAGTTCTCCACGGTGATTCGTGGAAGTGAAAGCAAGAAAGTTGTTACTCTTGGGTTCTTGGAACCCTAGACGGATTTGAGGCCTTTGTGGCGATTTGTTGGGAGCCTCCGATTAAGTTGTGGATGTGTGCCCCAACCTTTGTGTAAGGCCTTTCGCCTCGAAGGAAATCCCTTAGTGGAACCGTGACCTAGGCCTTTGTGGCGAGGGTCACCGGAGATTTAGGTGAGGCGCCTTCGTGGCGTTCGGTTTGTGGTGTGAGTACCGCATCTTGGGGTGAGGCCTTTGTGGCGTTGGTGTGCATCGAGCAACCACACCTCAAGGTGAGCCTCTTGTGGCGTTCGGGAGCACTAAGCAACCGCACCTCTCCACCGGAGATTAGCACTCGCAAGAGTGTGAACTCCGGGATAAATCATCGTCTCCCGCGTGCCTCGGTTATCTCTATACCCGAGCTCTTTACTTATGCACTTTACCTTGTGATAGCCATCGTGCTTGAAGTTATATATCTTGCTATCACATAGTTGCTTGTATTGCTTAGCATAAGTTTATATATATCTTGCTATCACATAGTTGCTTGTATTGCTTAGAATAAGTTGTTGGTGCACATAGGTGAACAATAGTATATAGGCTTTGGGCTTGACAAAGTAAACGCTAGTTTTATTCCGCATTTGTTAAGCCCATCTCGTAAAAGTTTTAAATCGCCTATTCACCCCCCTCTAGGCGACATCCGTGTCCTTTCAATTGGTATCAGAGCAAGGTCTCTCATTCTTAGGCTTCACCGCCTTGAGAGTAAAGATGTCGGCTAGGGGATTAGCGCACAATAACTTGTGTATATTTGATGGCACAAATTATGATCTATGGAAAATTTATGTGCTTAATATTTTGCGGCGTATGTCCCCGGACATGGAGCGATTTCTTGACATGGGTTTTTCTTCTCCTAAGGATCCTCAAAATTTATCTCTTGAGGAGGAGAAAAACTCTTGTCTCGATGCTCTTGCTTCTCATGTGTTTTCCATTGTTGTGAGCAATGTAGTTACTTCTTCAATCATGCCTTTTGGGAGCGCTCATGAATTATGGACAAAGCTTCAAGATAAATATGATGTGTCCAAGATTATTGAGGATGATTGTATTGCTTCCACTTCCGGCCGTGATGAGTTCTCATCTTCATCCACCTCACCAAAGTGTGGTAAGACACAAGGTAATGATATGGTGAGTGGTGATGAAAATTGCAATGTTGATATTGAGCTTACTATTGATGATTCCTCATCTCTATCTCATTGCAATGGTTCATCTTTGGACTTAAACACATCTAGCACTAGAAATGATTTACATGCTTGTGTTGATAGTCCTTGCATATCATGTGTAAGTTGCTTGAATAAATCTAATGATGATATGCTTGCTTTGTCTTGTGGCCATGATAAAAATGCTTCTATTTCCTCTAGTTGTTGTGTGACTAACAATGTAGAGGAAACCAAATATTCTATTGGTCAAGACAAGATCTTGAAAGGAGCCTCAAGTAACTCCTCATCTTTATCTCACGGTCCTCATATATGCCTTATGGCCAAGGGTTCCACGGTACCTCCTACCATGGAACCTAATATTTCTCGTGGGGATAAGGATGAGGATGAATATGAAGAAGAGGATTGGGTTGTCTCTCTACGCGATAAGGGTAAGAGCGTATTCAAGATTATTTGCAAAGATAAAATTGCTAGCACTCACTTCTTTGAAATCTTGACTACCGCTATTGAGAGCCAAAAACTTATTTGGATGCATGAGAACACCATTGATAAAAAGGGTGCTCTTGAACGAGAGTATGCCGATGATGTAGCATCATTAAAGAATGAACTTGAAGAAGAACAAACCATCAAGGAAGCTCTTGAGGAGACCTTTGCTCTAGAATTGTCTAGAGAAAAGGAAAACCATGATAGAGCTCTTGAGATGGCAAATGAACTAAAGCTAAAAAATGATAAGCTTGTGTTTGTTAATGCTAAACTCCTTGAGGATTTTGAGCAACTCAAAAAGGGCTCAAGGGTCATTGAGAGTGTGCTCGCCAAACTCACCGAGTCGCATGAGCAACTTAAATCTTCTTATCTAAAAGAGCATGCCAACTTGCTTTCTCCTATTACTACTAATAATGATGCTTGTGCTACTAACTCTACTTCTTGTGAAGCATCTATCTTGAAGGAGAATGTTGAGCTAAGGGCTCAACTTGATTTGCTAACTTGCAATTATGGGAAATTGGAAGAAAATCATGAAAAGCTTTCTCGCTCCCATGAGGATCTTCTAGCCTCTCATGATAGGCTAAAGTTAGCTCATGAGGCTATCATATCTAAGGCAACACCTTGTGAGTCTCATGTGGATACTAGCACTACTACTCAAAATGCTATATTGCCATGTGCTAGTCCTAGTAATTCATCCACTCATAATATTGCTAAATCTTGTGATGAATTATCTTCCTTGCCTTGTTGCTCTAACAATGAAGATTCTATTTCCTCTAGTATTTGTGTTGTTACTAACCATGTAGAGGAAATCAAAGAGCTCAAGGCCCAAGTCACTTCTTTGAAGAATGACTTGGTAAAGGGTCATGAAGGGAAATGCAAACTTGACACGATGTTGAGTATGCAAAAATCCCCCAATGACAAGAGTGGACTTGGATTCAAATCCAACAACAAGAACAAGTCCATGAACAACAACAAGAAGAAGGGCCAAGTACAAGTCAAAGACCCGGCCAAGATTGTTTGCTTCAAGTGCAATATTGAAGGGCACCATGTTAGATCTTGCCCTTTGAAGAAGAAGCAAAAAGGGAAGCGGCCTCAAGCTCAAACTCATATTCAACCTCAAGTTGAAGAAATGCCACTTCCCAAGAAGAAACAAGCCAATGCTCCCATTGTGGAGAAACCTAGTGAGAAGAAGGAGAAGAAAAGAACTTGCTACATATGCCGTGAGAAGGGCCACATCTCCTCCTTGTGCACTATTGGTACCTCATCCAACTCTACCACCATTGATGATGTTTATTCTCTTCGTAAGGATGAGGGTGGCAATGTGTTTGCCAAATATGTTGGTGCTCAAAGTGGTGTCAAGAAAAGAACCATTTGGGTTGCCAAGCCTATTGTGACTAACCTCTTAGGACCCAACTTAGTTGGGGACCAACAATCCAAAATTTGATCAATAGGTGCTTGTTGGAGGGCATTGGAGACTTGGCTACATCATGAAGAATTAAGGGATCTTCATCATTTATATTATCTCAAGCCAAGTCTTTTGATTATCTTGCTCCTATCATATATCCAATGTTCCTCCTTGCGGTAACATGTTCTCAACTCATTTATATTGAAAGTTACTCGCCCCTTTGCATGTGTTAGTTTTGTTCCTAGCATGTGTTTGTATATGTTGTGCTTCCTACTTGCTTTTCTTGAGAAATCAAGTCTATGTATGTTGGGTTGCACACCATGTATTTGTGTTTGTGTTGGAGCCACTTTGCATCTTGTTGTATCTTATATGGCTCTTATGAGCGATTAATGGACTATCCCATTTTGGGGGAGTGATATTCCTTTGGGAATTTCATGATCCTAACAATGTGTGTACATGAGGAATATCACTTAGAATTGATATTGCAAGATTATCTAGTCTCTATGTGGTATGTCATCTTCATGAGAAATTCAAATTCCAATGTCCATTAATATCTCTAGTTGGATCTTTTTTGCCTCTTATGAAAATAAATTCCTTATCACATTATGGGGGAGTAATAAGCTTTGTGCATATTACAAGCCTAGAAAATGTGAACATTTGAGGTTGTGTCACATAGAATTGATACCGTAAATTATCTCTCTCCTATGTGGCATGTTTGCTCAAACAAGCTCCAATTTGCTTAAATGGCTTCATTGCTAATATCTTTGTGGATCTTATTTGTGAAAGTTCTTCTTGGCATGGTTTTTCACAACGTGTCCCTCAATACATTTTTGGAAAACCATGTGCTTCAAGTCATACTATTAATTGCTTTGCATGTTGGTATGAATACTATTAATTGCTTTGCATGTTGGTATGAATACTATTAATTGCTTTGCATGTTGGTATGAATACTATTAATTGCCTTGCATGTTGGTATGACTAAATGAAGCTATCAAGAAACTATCTTTGCATGATGGTTAACTCTTATCTTTTACCATATGCTTTGTTCGTTGTAAATATGATCTTATGTATACTTACAAACTACCACCGGGAAATATTTCCTAATACCTCTTGTCCTAGGACAATTGGTAACCAATTATGAGGTAGATATTTATTGATCATATCTACATTGGCTCTTGTATTTATATTGCCTTATTTATTGCCATGAATTTGTTGTGCTTTGACTCCCATGTGTCTTCCTTGCATCTTATGGATCTAAGTTGTCTATTCAAACTTTCTTAGCATTGTTAGAAGATATAGGTAGCGTGATGATCCTAGTTTTGTGCATTTTGTATTCATATAAAAAATCCTTGATAATGCACCAAACTTGGGGGAGCTCTTCTATATTATTAGAATGCTTAACATCTCTTGATCTTTATCAAAAATTTGGTTTTGGGAGACATAAAATTTTCTTTTTGGTACTTTGTGCCATCATAAAAAGTTTCGAGGGTTTGGTTTATTTTTTTTGGAACCTTGCTCTCTTGGGAGTTGGTTATCTCATTCCTTTGTGTTTAGGTTTAATTAGCTTCTTATAATGAGATAAGTCTTTGGAGTCAATCTTGTGTTGATTTGATTCTTTGATATAATTTGGCCAACCATTGTCTCTTGGTTTATTTGGTGTTTTGTCCAAATTATATCTTTCTTTGGTTCTTGAAAGTATTGTGCATGCATCTTTAATTTATGTCTATCTTATGGCATGTGTTACTTTCTTTGATCCAATATATAGGGTAAACTCCATCAAATCCTAATTTGGCTAAGATGTGCATGAAATTAAATTTCATATCTATATGCACATAGTATTGTGGAGTTTGTCCTATATGTTGTAGTGTGTCTAACTACTTCGGACCCAATTAGTTTGGGGACCATTTTGTACTTACCTTTGTGTTAGGTACAATGGATATGCATTGAATGCTTGTCTCACTCTTGGAAAGAAGTGGTGACTCAATGGTAACGTGAGGCAAGCTAGGATGGTCAACGAACACATATCTACTACATCCACTACCAATGCTATCTTGGTAACAAGTATCTTCTCATGCATAGTTTTCTTGTATCCAACCTTATGGTTGCATCTTGGCATGAATCGCTTGATTTGCAAATATTGTGCTTCTTGCAAAAGTCTTAACGAAACCTCTTTATTGCAAATATGAGTAATTTGAGATGAGTACATATGTTGGGAAGTATATAAAATCATGCTCATGATTCACCCATCCCATCTATGCCTATCTAGCAATTTTATTGCATATCAATTCCTCAAGCCTCTCACATGTGCAATATCGATTAAAGTGCAAATTGAGTTATTTCTTTTAGTATCCTCGTTTGTGATACTTGTTGCCTTTCTCAAATGCATCCCAACTATCTTCTATCCCTTGTTGATATTTGTGATGTATTTTAGATATTTGTGGTTGAAGTTCATGAATGTACAATAAGACAAAATTGAGCCTTTGGCCATGCCATTAAGCAAAAATTCTTATTGGTATATTGCATGACTTCATTTTGGGATATCATACTATTTTTCTTGAGTATCCATTTTGTGTGTACATGTTTCTTTGTGGATAAATATCTTTGTGATATTGCTCACTTAGAGAAACTTATACACATAAGAGATGATACATCTCCTTTTGATATCTTATTTATTTATTGCATGTTGATTGGTCATGCTAAGCAATATAATTCATTGAAGACTATGATGATGCTTTTTGCTCATCCTTGCAATAGTCTTATAATATGCTTTATTATGCCTTTCACATATCCTCTTGGTTGAGCCTTTTATTATGGTGCCTCCTACTTGTTGCTCAACCATTTGTTTGTTGCAAGTGTTAAGCTTAATTTTCTATCTATGATCTATTTGCAAATGTTTGTGTTTTAAATGGTAATGAGGGAGTGAGGATTCCATGTTTGTGCACTTTATACTCCAATGCAAATTGTCTTGTTTTGTGCACAAATCTTGGGGAGCTTCCTCATATTATTTAGAGCAATCTTCTTGATCTTATCATAATATCTTTCTTTCTTTTGGTATCTTCTTTGTGGTTCATTTGGTTGCTTGCTTCATTTGTTGAAGCTTCTTGACTTTGTTATCTTTTTGCAATCTTTGATCCTATCTATGGTGTGACTCCTTCCGAATATTCGTAATTGGATATGTGCATTTGATTCCACTCAAATTATGAGAAATGCACACGCTATGGAGGAACTCTCACTATATTGGCCTTCTAAATTTTTCACCCATTTCGGCAATTGGTGCCAATGGGGGAGAAGTTTGGAGGGTTTAAGGGAATTTGGTTATGTCTTTGCTTTGTGCTTAAGCATGTGCCTTTATTGCATTGCATCTTGTTGCTTTGCATAGTTGAATATTTAGAGGAAACTCCACTAGGCTTTGAATGCAAATATATGCAATGAAAGTCAAGGTCATTCACACATGCATATATTATGGGGGAGTTTGCTCTATATATATTCAACTTGTTTGTTACTTAAATTCCTTATATAAACCCTCTCAAAGAGATTGTCATCAATTACCAAAATGGGGGAGATTGAAAGTGCATGGAGCCCCCATGTGTGGTTTTGGTAATTAATGACAATCCCTATGGACTAATGTTTGCATTGAGTTATATTAATAGGAGTTGTCCATAGGCAATTCTTGAACCATTTGTTGGCTTCAAGGTTGCAATAAGAAGAAATTGATGAAGGATATCAAGTGTCAAGTATGTCTTGAAGATGAAGATGAAGTGAGCCCTCAAGTTACTTCAAGACATCAATATGATGAAGAATGAAGAATGAAGTGCAAGTTCAAGATGAGCCATCTCGAAGAGATCCTTTGCTTGAGTCTTGCCATCCATATGGTGTTCATGGATATGTGAAGATGCGCCGAAGAAGAAGCTCTGGTTATGGGGGAGCAATCTACAAGACTTCGTCAAGCAAGCACAAGCAAGAAAGGCGTTCCATCTTGTTGAGGTCAAGATCGTCGTCATCAAGCTCAAGTGGAATGCGCAAGTAAGGTTTGCTCTTGATAGGGTATCTTTCTCACCGGTCTCATAGTGTAGTTGGAGACCGGTTTATAGTTTAGTTGCCGTACTATCAAGAGGGCTCTCGAGTGAGTAACTCGATCGTATCATTCGGAGAGAGCTCAAACCTTTGCATCATTGCATCATCTTTCTTGGTTATTATTTGGATCTTATCCATGTGATGATTTAGAGCTTGTGCTTATTCTCATGACAAGCTCTAGTTCATCAAGGATGGTTTTTGCATGGACAACTTGTTGCATTTTCAAGATTGAAGGTTTTACCGGTATGTCTCTTTGAGATAGGTCAAACCTTTCATCATTTGTTTCTATCCTCCTTTTCTGGACTATGATGTTTCTATGCATATTGTTGTAGAGCTCGTTGTTGTGATTTCAACGAGCCCAAGATCATCGAAATCGGAGTCCGGATGCAAAAGTTATGCCCGTTTGAGTTTTGGTGTTTCTGCAGTTTGCTTTGGCCGGATATTTCGGAAATATCCGGGCCGGATTATCCGGGCCGTATATTTCGGAAATATCCGCCCCCCCGAAATCGGCTAAGGACCTGGGGAATTGCTGCTCAGTATAGGGGCCGGAATTTGCCCGGATATTGTCCTTTGTCCTGGGCCGGATTATCCGGGCGGGACATTTCGAAATATCCGGCCCCTCGAAATTGGCTAAGGACCAGACGAAAAGCAGCTCTGGATAGGGGCGGACATTTGGCCGATTTTTACCAGGTTTTGTCCCTGAGACCGGATTATCCGGGGGGGATTATCCGGCCCTTACTTAGGCCGGATTATCCGGCCCTGGTTTTGCCCAACGGCTCGATTTTCTTGGGGGGTATAAATACCCCCTTCTTCCTCCTTGGGCTGTTGCTTCTTCTACTCTCTCTCTCCTCCATTGTTGTTCTTGAGAAGCTTGCCCTATCTCTCTATCCCTCCATGATTCTTGCCCCCATTTGAGGGAAAAGAGAGAGGAGATCTAGATCTACACTTCTACCAATCAAATCCATCTCTTTGTGAGTGGAACTCTCTAGATCTAGATCTTGGTGTTCTTTGTGAATTCCTTTGTTCTTCCTCTCTTATTCCCCCAATAGCTTTTGTAGCTTTGTTGGAATTTGAGAGAGAAGGACTTGAGCATCTTTGTGGTGTTCTTGCCATTGCATTTGGTGCATCGGTTCGAGTTCTCCACGGTGATTCGTGGAAGTGAAAGCAAGAAAGTTGTTACTCTTGGGTTCTTGGAACCCTAGACGGATTTGAGGCCTTTGTGGCGATTTGTTGGGAGCCTCCGATTAAGTTGTGGATGTGTGCCCCAACCTTTGTGTAAGGCCCGGTTTCCGCCTCGAAGGAAATCCCTTAGTGGAACCGTGACCTAGGCCTTTGTGGCGAGGGTCACCGGAGATTTAGGTGAGGCGCCTTCGTGGCGTTCGGTTGTGGTGTGAGTACCGCATCTTGGGGTGAGGCCTTTGTGGCGTTGGTGTGCATCGAGCAACCACACCTCAAGGTGAGCCTCTTGTGGCGTTCGGGAGCACTAAGCAACCGCACCTCTCCACCGGAGATTAGCACTCGCAAGAGTGTGAACTCCGGGATAAATCATCGTCTCCCGCGTGCCTCGGTTATCTCTATACCCGAGCTCTTTACTTATGCACTTTACCTTGTGATAGCCATCGTGCTTGAAGTTATATATCTTGCTATCACATAGTTGCTTGTATTGCTTAGCATAAGTTTATATATATCTTGCTATCACATAGTTGCTTGTATTGCTTAGAATAAGTTGTTGGTGCACATAGGTGAACAATAGTATATAGGCTTTGGGCTTGACAAAGTAAACGCTAGTTTTATTCCGCATTTGTTAAGCCCATCTCGTAAAAGTTTTAAATCGCCTATTCACCCCCCCCCCTCTAGGCGACATCCGTGTCCTTTCAGCGGGACTTTTCTTTTATGTAATTCTTCTTTCTTTTTTGGTTGTGTGCATCCGTAATGCTATTAGTGTATTGCTTTGTTGCAGAGACTGGGTGTAATTGTATCTTCTTGATATTGATATATACTCCTTATCGAAAAAAAGTAAAGTGCAATTCCTGACCATCAAGAGTTGTTGAACATCAATAGCATCCATATAAAATATAGAAACACAGAAAAGCTAAGACCAAATGAGCACAGCTCAAATGATTAGTGGACTTACCCATAAATGTGCATACGACTGCATGAAGCAATGATCGCCAGCTACATTGGGATGCGGACTAGCAAGGAAAATTGTTGGGAGCCAACCGCCCCCCTTCGCTCCAATTATTCAATGAAAGATTTAGGAGCGAAGGGAGAGCAAAGCCTCACAAGTCATTGCTCTTGGTTACATATTTGTCTATATGTTATTAGCAGATGCTTATAATATAACTAAAGATTAGTAACCAGACCTTCTTATGAAGTGTCACCAAAATAGACTATTATACAAAATAGTACAATGTGAAGAATAATCAACTTGTCACACATGTGCACATATGGTGTACATTCTACCACATAAAAACATCAAACACGTGGTGTAACATATATATTCGGTAATAATTTTTAGTGAATATGCACAGATATGGTCACAAATACAAGTTGTCTAACGCATATGTGCAGATCAACTTGTCCCAGATGTATACAGATCTAGTCACAAATACAAGATATCTAACACATGTATATAGATTTGGTAATCATTGAATATAGAACCGGTAAAGACAAATCCTATCCGTCCATATCTTAGACATACATCCGGTAAATTACATTAAGATACAACACGTACAACAGATCCGACACATACATAGGAGTTAAAAGTTTGATACCTATGTATACCTTCTCGACGGAGGCCATACGGCTGGCGTTGGCCACGGTAGAGGGCGATGATGAGCCGGGATGACCGGTGTTCGACCGCCCAGAGATTCATGAGCCAACTGCATCAGGGCCGCCGGGGAGGTCTTCGACATTGCTGCGACGAAGGCCTCCCAGAAGGTCTTGCTTCCGCCTCGCCGACCAGTTGATATTCCGGGTAGCAGATATAAAAGAAGTGAGCAACTTTCAACTGGAGTGGTCGCACTGCTGGTCCAAATATATACCATGGAGAGGGTAGGATTAGGTAACATGGGCCGTAATGGGCATTCATTTTCCACACGATCTGTTACAAGTCAATCGTGTGTGTGATGAGACACTTCACACGCGATTGCTTAAGGATCAATTGTGTGTAATGTGGTGCATCACACAAAGTTTCTTAAGAATAAATTGTTGTGTGATATGATGCATCGTACATGTTTAATGGATGATGCGTGGCGTGCGATTTATCTTGGACAAACCGTGTTTGATGGGAACAAACAAACAAAAATGTGATGGAAAAAACAAACATCGAGCAAGGCATAATGAAACATAGTTCCTAATATTTGGTTATAGCCTGGAAGGGATCCTATGAAACATGGTTTCCCTAGCTACATATTACAAAAGACCACTAATTTAACACGCTACAAGTTAATATTAAGTACTCACTACACACTACCTAATTAATTACTACTACTCCACATTTAATACTAATGTGTGCGTTCTCGCTGCACTCACTACACACTAAACATCCTCCTCGTCGTCAAAGATGTCGATGACATCGGCGGCTCCACCCTTCCCGGAGCTTGATGGTCCAGTCTTTCTAAGTCCTTGAGCCTGGCCGCGCTGGCTTCCCAAATGCGCCGAATCTCGTTGAACTTTTCGACGAGAAACTCGGGACAACACAATGCGCGGAACAGACTCCAGCGGCTGCTCCACCACCATATGCTCTTGGATTAGCTCCTCCATGAACTCAAGGTCATCCGCTGCTTCTTGGTTTGGCGGCGGCGGAGAACTCAAGGAGGACCAGCCAGAGAGTGTGGAGGAGGAGTCAACGTCGTGGTTTGGCGGCAGCGGAGAACTAGGAGGAGGAGGCGCATGCTCAAAAAGTTGCGGCGTCGGCACCGTTCGCGCCGGAGGGTACTGCGGGAGACACGAGAGGCGAGCGGTCTGCTTAGGGCGAACCATATCAAAGCTATTGTGGTTATTCGGAACCTATCTCGATGCCAAGAGGGGTCGCCGCGACACACAACTTCATATAGAGGACGGAAGCTCTGCCTCATCGGCAACGAGTGGTACTGTGGAGTGGCCACGAGGCTACACGCGTCGAAAAGAATTCCAGGAGGCAACTTAGCGCGAACTAGCTAGACATGAGTGTAGTTTTTCCCGCTTCTTCGAGATATTTCGATAAACCAATTCGATAGTAAATGGTAAAATCCAAGGAATATGTTGCAAACAATTAGGTTAAAAATTGTTTCCTATAGTTACACATGATTTATATATAACAAGTGTGTTTTAGAGAGAAGAAAAAGAGATGGGTCGAAATAAGAAAACGTCGCAAAAAGTTCGCACATGATTCCTGATCGCATGCGTTAAGCTCGTTTGCGCCGACAATTATTTTTGGGAAACTGTGTGTGACATTTTTGTTATAGCCTACTAGCAACTTCTGTGCTTTATGTCCACGTATCATACGCCACAAGCACACGGTTTGTGTTTTAAAACGCTAGCGATGTTCCTCAGCACACATGGAAAGGGTGTTCTGTGTGCCATTGGGTCCTTAAAAGGCCCAATCTATACTAGTGGAAACTCGTTATGATCGAATTTGTCTGTGTAAGTATTTTCACAATTTTTTTTTGTTATGTTGCTAAATACACGACTTCCTAAAAAGCATGTAATCAAACGTCTCTATATTAAGAAGTGAGCCTAGCTCACTTGGATTGGATAGGGAAGTGGATGTACAACCCAGCCACCCAGGTTCAAGTCTCCAGGGACGCGAATTTGGGTTCTTGTTATTTAAAAACAAAATCACTGTAGGAGCTTCCCTTACCGTATTCCTTTCAACAAAAAAAAACGTCTCTATATTTGGAAAGTAATGTATACTTTCTCTTCCAAAATAAATGTTGCAAATTTATCTAGATCCACATGTATCTAAACGTATTTTAGTGTGTACGTAGGTAGGAATCTTGCAAATTTGCAAAAAAATATTTTAAAATGGAGGTAGTAGAACATGTACGATTTTGTATATATTGGTGGTGTAAATAATATTTGCTTCACAAAGATAATGATGTAAAGCTATACTAAATTGTGAACCATGTAAATAATATTTTAGATTGTCATATTCCTCATTCGGTACATGCTCCTTTATGCCAAACTCCAATATCTAGTTGTGTAAAATTCAACCTGCAAGCACAAGCTTTACCTAGGTGCGGTGAGGGTGGAAATGCTTCTGATAAAGGATCTCTTGAATCTGTTCTTCAAAGCACCGAATGATCTCTCAATGGTGACCCTGAGGCTTTAGTGTCGGAGATTGAACAACTCCTTAGGATTCTTCGGCATGTTACTAGTGCTAAACTCGTTGAGATGGTACCTTGTTGACCTAAAGGGAATGGAGGAAGAATCCCAATGCAACAATCATAACCAGCATCACCAAGGTAGAATTTACTTGGAGGGATATTGATACCATTAGGTCTAGCCATGTACGCAAGCATGGTTGAATAATGTGTAGATCCTTCCCAACCAACAAGATCGTATGTGAACTTCATGTCGAAGTCAATAGTAGCAAGCACATTCTGGCTTATACGTGTAGTTCTTCCTGCCCTATAAGCTGCCGTCAATAACATCAATATAATCTTGCAAGATGAACAAATTGTAGTCATATTTTTGGACCATGTTTAGAGCTGTGAAACCATGAGAATAACCGTACAAGTGTTCACCTTGAAATATGGCATCCACCGAAAGTTGGTAAGTATCTTCGGAGGTGTTTGGCTTAATGGGGGTTGATCATCTCATCTGTGAGATCCCTAATTGCATATAACACTCGAGAGAAATAACAAGATATTGTCTCCACAGATCTTTTGAATGTGTTGTGGATGACTCAAAACTTCTGGTTATGACCTACCACATGAAGCAACATGGCAACTTGTTCTTCCACGGAGGTTTGGATGGTGTCCTCTGATGACCCACAAGTATAGGGGATGTATCGTAGTACTTTCGATAAATAAGAGTGTCGAACCCAACGAGGAGCAGAATGTGTTGACAAGCAGTTTCGATGAAGGATTCACTGTAAATGCTCACAGACAAGTTTTCAGGAGGTTTTGATATAGCAGATAAATAAAGTACAAGTAAGTAAAATGCGAGAGTAATAATTGCAGCAAGTGGCCCGATCCTTTTTAGCACAAAGGACAAGTCGGTTTGTTTACTTATAACGACCAAACGTTCTTGAGGACACACGGGAATTTAGTCTAGTGCTTTCGCTTCATATAGTTGATTAATCTTCATTGTTTTGATAAGTGTTGTGTGGGTGAACCTATGCTAATGCACCGCCCTTCCTAGGACTAATACATACTTGTGATTAAACCCCTTGCAAGCATCCGCAAATACAAGAAAGTAATTAAGATAAATCTAACCAAAACCTTAAACTCTGAGATTCTGCTATCCCTCATGCATCGATATACCAACGGGGTTCAGGTTGCTGTCACTCCGGCAACCCCATAATTGGCAAACGAATACAAGATGCATTCCCTAGGCCCATAAAGGTGAAGTATCATGTAGTCGACGTTCACATGACACCACTAGAAGAATAACACCACAACTTAAATATCAAACCATTAAATATTACTCAACATAGTTCACTACTAACATTTAGACTTCACCCATGTCCTCAAGAACTAAACGAACTACTCACAAGACATCATATGGAACATGATCAAAGGTGATATGATGATGGATAACAATCTGAACATAAACCTTGATTCAACGGTTTCACTCAATAGCATCAATAACAAGTAGTAATCAATACCGGGAGAGTTTCCCCTATGAAATACTCAAGATTCAACCCTAGATGTTACAGCGGAGACGAGGTGCATTGGTGGAGATGACGGTGTCGGTGGTGGAGATGATGATGATGATGATCCCAATGAAGTCCAGCTCGATGACGGTGACGATGGCGATGATTTCCTCCAGGGAATTTCCCCAGATTTCTGCCCGGGAGAGCTCTTTTCTCTCTGGTGTTTTTCCGCCTCAGAGGCGGCGGTGTCTATCCTCGATGCCCCCGCACCTTAGGGTTTTTGGGAGATGAAGTACGCGAAGGGGCGATGGCGAGGGGGTCGGCCCCCTCCCCACCGGCGGCGCGCTGGCTTGGTGGCCGCGGCCCTATGGGGAGGGCCCATGGCGGCCCTCCTGACTCCCTTTGGCTCCGTCATCTGGACAAATAGGAGCTTCGGTATATTTTCCGTCAATTGTTGATCTTCGGAAATATTGTATCCTGACGGTGCTTTTTCCAGCAGAATCCGGTGAATAATTCTCCAATAATCATGAAACATGCAAAATAGGTAAAATAACATAAGTATCATCTCTAAATATGAAATATATCAATGAATAATAGTAAATTATGATATAAAATAGCGATGCAAAATGGACGTATCAACTCCCCCCAAGCTTAGACCTCGCTTGTCCCCAAGCGAAACTGAACTCAGAAACAAGACCACATGTTTATGGAGTGAAGAGTCGATAAATAAAATACGGACAAGAAGCATCACATTTATTAATTCACACAAGACATTCTAGTAAACAACTTCCTCATATAACTCATCTTGAAATAAATAAAGAGAAATCACAAATAAATGTGCATAGGAAATCATAATTGTTGATGGCAAACTTTGTTCTTGGTCAAAGAATGATTAACAGATTGTACTTATCTTTCGAGCAAAGCCTTTATATTAGAGCTTATATGGCAGAACTTACATGCTCAATCATAACAATCTCCTCATAATCATTGATAGCCTTCAAAGTCATATTCATTCAGATAAAATTTGTACTAAACAAGGAAGAATAAAAGACATGATTAAATAGATCACAATATAAATGGTTGGATCACAACAACTCAATTGCTTGCTTGAGATGGAGGGAAATAGGTTTACTGACTCAACATAAAAGTAAAAGAAAGGCCCTTCGTAAAGGGAAGCAGGGATTAAATCATGTGCTAGAGCTTTGTAAGTTTTGAAATCATAGAGAGAGCATAAAAATAAAGTTTTGAGAGGTGTTTGTTGTTGTCAACGAATGGTAGTGGGCACTCTAACCCTCTTGTCAAACAGACTTTCTAAGAGCGGCTCCCATGAAGGACGTTATCTCTACCAGCAAGGTAGATCATCCCTCTTCTCTTTTGTTTACACATGTACTTTAGTTTTATTTATGGATGACACTCCTCCCAACCTTTGCTTTCACAAGCCATGGCTAACCGAATCCTCGGGTGCCTTCCAACATTTCACATACCATGGAGGAGTGTCTATTGCTAAATTAAGTTGCTTACTGATAAATCAGGGCAAAACATGTGAAGAGAATTATTGATGACAGTTATTAATTGGGGCTGGGAACCCCGTTGCCAGCTCTTTTTGCAAAATTATTGGATAAGCGGATGTATATGCCACTAGTCCATTTATGAAAGTCTTCCCAACAAGATTGAAAGATAAAACACCACATACTTCCTCATGAGCTATAAAACATTGACACAAATAAGAAATAATAACTTTTGAATTGTTTAAAGGTAGCACATGCAATATTTACTTGGAGTGGCGCAAAATACCACATAATAGGTAGTTATGGTGGACACAAATGGCATGGGTTTAGTTTAAGGTTTTGGATGCACGAGAAGCATTCCCTCTCAGTACAGGTCTTTGGCTAGCAAGGTTGGTTAGCAAGCATAAGAGTTGAGGAAAACAAACAAATATACATGTGATAGAAACAATCATGCATCTTCCTTGTAAGCACAAACAATTTTAACTTCAGAATACTAAGCTCATTAGCTAACAAGAAAGAAAGATAATGAAATAATATATCTACATGTACTTCCCTATTTTCTAGTTAAGCCTCAAAGTATTGTTGCTATTGACCAATGCTAAGTTTGCCAAAACCAAATAGATTTACTTGATGCTCCCAAAGTGATATCAATACTAACAACAAGATCAATCATATAACAGAAATTGCAAACTAAAGTAAGGTGTGCAAAAAGTAAATGATAAAACTTCTCATTCATATTCCATAACGATAACTCACACCAAGGGATACATAGATAACCAGCTAAAAGAGAGATACTTCCACACTGCAAACTATCTCATATGATAACTTCCCTACTCATGATATGACACTACTTGATAGTAAAAAGGTAAAAGATAGTGATGATGTGATACTGCGTCACTCCCCCAAGCTTGGAACAAGCCAAGGGGATGCCAATACCAATGATGAATTACTCCTTCGGTGATGGTGGTGAACTCTTCTCGATAAGCTTCTTAACGAGATCCTTTAGCTCATCAATCTCGTAGGTGAGGTTGCGGATCAGCTCTGAGTTGTGCTCGATGCGGTTAATGAGTATGTCAGACGGCGAGTCCCAACTCTTAGAGTTGTTTCCCCACTCCTCAGCTTCAGGTTTCATCTTTCCTGCATTGTTAGAACGATCCATATCCCATCTACTAGGCAATTTTGCCTTAGAAATCTTTTCAATTTGACTCTTATGAATTAGAGTGTGGAAGGGGTTATTGATGCCTGGAGAATATGTCCTTGGAGCTAGGAAGCGACGTGGAACCTTCCCTCCGGTGCTTATCCATGCGCTTCTCTTGAGGTTGAACGGATTCGCCACCACCCCAATGCTTGCGACGGTGGCGCGCGGGTATACACGTGGGTCTTTCTCCACTTCTCTTTCATCTTTGCTCTCGACTTCTTCCTTCAAATCGGGGTCTTGAATATCTTCCTCTAGAGGCCCCTTGTCCTTGTTGTTGGAGACCATGGTGCTTCTAGATCAAAAATAGATCCTGGCAGAAAACAGCTCGAAACAAAACACGACGAAAAGACGATATACGGACCTCAGGAGGTCCGGGAGATTATATAGCAAGGATTTTCACGACAAAAGGAAAGTACCAGGTAGAACACGACTTCAAAAGGGACTCCGAGGAGCCGTCCCCATATGGCGGCGCGGCCAGGGTGGGGCCCGCGCCCCACGTGGGGATGTGCCCTCGTGCACCTCCTCCACTCCGATTCGATCTCGTAATTTTTCATATTTTTCAAAAATAGCAAAAATATTGTTCGGAAAGTTAAACGCGGACTTTTTACTACCAAAACGTTACCTATTCAAGTCGAACTCTGCAGAACTATCAATTTGGTCTTTGATGAAGGTTTCCGGAGTCACCACTCGAATAACATCAACATCTTCATTATAAGAATCTCCGAAATATAATGTTTGAGTCTTCGTCCATTCACCACTTGTGTGGCATCATCTTTCAGCGAGGCAATTTTTATTGCCCCTGAACGATACACCTCCTCAATGACATATGGTCCTTCCCATTTTGAGAGTAATTTTCCTGCAAAAAATCTGAGACGAGACCGATACAATAGGACTTTATCTCCAACATTAAATTCTCTTTTAATAATTCTTCTTATCATGCCATTTCTTAACTTTCTCCTTAAAAAGTTTAGCATTTTCATAAGCTTCACTTCTCCACTCATCTAAAGAACTCAATTGTAGCAACCTTTTCTTACCGGCAAGTTTAAAATCTTTATTAAGTTCTCTTACAGCCCAATAAGCTTTGTGCTCTAATTCCAAAGGTAAATGACAAGTTTTTCCATAAACCATTTTATAAGGAGACATTCCCATAGGATTTTTATAAGCAGTTCTATAAGCCCACAATGCTTCCTTTAACTTACTAGCCCAATTTTTCCTAGATTTATTAACAGTCTTTCCCAAGATAGATTTAATTTCTCTATTTGATAATTCTACTTGCCCACTAGTTTGAGGATGATAAGCTGAAGCAATTCTATGATTAATACCATATTTAGCAAGAGTTTTTCTAAAACCACCATGAATAAAATGAGAACCTCCATCAGTCATAAGATATCTAGGTACTCCAAACCTAGGAAAGATAACATCTAAAAGCATTTTTAGAGAGGTCTCACCATCAGCACTTTTTGTGGGTATGGCTTCCACCCATTTAGTAACATAATCAACAGCAACAAGTATATGAGTGTTACCTTCTGAAGAAGGGAAAGGACCCATGAAGTCAAATCCCCAACAATCAAATGGTTCAATAACAAGAGTATAATTCATAGGCATTTCATTGCGTCTAGAGATATTACCAACTCTTTGACATTCATCACAAGATAAAATAAACTTTCTTGCATCTTTAAAGAGAGTTGGCCAATAAAAACCTGAATGTAGAACCTTTTGTGCGGTTCTATCTCCGCGTGATGTCCTCCATAAACACTACCATGACACTTACTCAATATCTCTTGTTGTTCATATTCGGGGACACATCTTCGCATAATACCATCCACTCCTTCTTTATATAAGTGTGGGTCATCCCAAAAATAATGCCTCAAATCATAAAAGAATTCCTCCTTTGCTGAGCTGAAAAGGTGGGAGGCAAGTACTTCGAAACGATAAAGTTAGCATAATCAGCATACCAAGGACTATCTCGCGAGCTCACCTTTATTACAGCCAATTGTTCATTTGGAAAACTATCATTAACAGGAACAGATCATAAGCAATATTTTCCAATCTAGACAAATTATCAGCAACAGGATTATCAGCACCTTTCCTATCTACAATATGTAAATCAAATTCTTGCAAAAGAAGCACCCATCTAATAAGCCTTGGCTTAGCATCTTTCTTTTCCATAAGGTACCTAATTGCAGCATGATCAGTATGAACTGTGACTTTTGAATCAACAATATAAGGTCTAAACTTGTCACAAGCAAAAATTACGGCTAATAACTCTTTTTCAGTTGTAGCATAATTTCTTTGAGCAGCATCTAGAGTCTTACTAGCATAATGAATAACATTTAATTTTTATCTACTCGCTGTCCAAGAACAGCACCTACAGCAAAATCACTAGCATCACACATAATTTCAAAAGTTAAATTCCAATCAGGAGGTTCAACTACAGGAGCAGTTGTTAAGGCTTACTTTAGAGTTTCAAAAGCTTCCTTACAATCATCATCCAAAACAAAAAGTACATCTTTTTGAAGAAGATTAGTAAGAGGCTTTGAAATTTTAGAGAAATCTTTAATAAATCTCCTATAAAAACCAGCATGACCAAGAATACTACGAATACCTTTAACATCCCTAGGATAGGGCATCTTCTCAATTGCTTCAACTTTAGCTCTATCAACTTCAATACCTTTCTCGAAATTTTATGTCCCAATACAATTCCTTCATTAACCATAAAGTAGCATTTCTCCCAATTAAGAACAAGGTTAGTTTCTTCACATCTCTGCAAAACTTTATCAAGGTTTCGCAAACAATTATCAAAAGAATTCCCATAGACAGAAAAATCATCCATGAAAACCTCTACAATCTTTTCACAAAAGCCATGAAAAATAGCAGACATGCATCTTTGAAAAGTAGCAGGAGCATTACATATACCAAAAGGCATACGCCTATAAGCATAAGTTCCATAGGGACAAGTGAAAGTGGTTTTCTCTTGATCTTTAGCTCTAACATCAATTTATGAAAACCCAGAATAACCATCAAGAAAGCAGAAATGAGTATTTGTAGATAACCTTTCTAGCATTTGATCAATAAATGGTAAAGGGTAATGATCTTTCTTAGTAACTTTATTAACCTTACGAAAATTAATGCACATTCTATACCCTACAACTACTCTTTGAGGGATGAGCTCATCATTATCATTAGGTACAACAGTTATTCCTCCTTTCTTAGGAACACAATGTACATGACTAACCCATCTACTATCAGAAATAGGATATATAATACCAGCTTCAAGAAGTTTCAATACCTCATTCCTTACCACATCCTTCATCTTAGGAATTAGACGACGCTGATGTTCAACAACAGGTTTTGCATCATCTTCCATGTTGATAACATGTTGGCAAATAGAGGGAGAAATCCCCTTCAAGTCATCAAGAGTGTAGCCAATAGCTGCTCGATGTTTCTTCAATATTTCCAATAATCTTTCTTCCTCAAAATCTGAAAGCTTAGCACTAATAATAACAAGATATGTTTTCTTATCATCAATATGAGCATACTTAATGTTATCAGGTAATGATTTCAAATCAAAAACAGGATCCTCCTTTGGTGGTGGTGTTGTACCTAGATCTTCGATCGGTAAGTCATGTTTAAGAATGGGTTGACGAAGGAAAATTTCATCAAGCTCATTCCTTTCTTCCCTAAAGACTTCACTCTCATGATCCTCCAAATATTGCTGCAAAGGATTAGTAGGAGCAAGAGCAATAGATGCAAGCTGTTCAACTCTAAAGTCATCATTAGGCAATTCAGCTTCATAATGAGTTTTGGCAAATTTAGAGAAATTAAATTCATAAGATTCACCAGCAAATTTAGTCACAATTTTTTCTTTCTTGCAATCTATAATAGCTCCACAAGTATTTAGAAAAGGTCTACCAAAAATGATAGGACAAGTCTTACTAGCAGCAGAACCAAGTACCAAAAAGTCAGCAGGATATTTAATCTTACCACATAGAACTTCTACATCTCGAACAATACCAATAGGAGAGATAGTTTCTCTATTAGCTAGCCGAATAACCACATCATTTTCTTCAAGTTCACAAGAACCAATTTCATGCATGATTTCCCTGTAAAGCTCATACGGAATGGCACTAGAACTTGCACCAATATCACATAAACCATAATAACAATGATCACCAATTCTAACAGAGAGCATACACTGGCTTTCCTAGACTTACTAGGATGTGAAACAATATTAGAAGCATCTTCACAGAAAATGATGTGACCATCTTCTACATTTTCAGTCACAAGGTCTTTAACTATTGCAACAGCAGGTTCACCATTTATTTGCTCCTCAGGTTCTATAGGTTTCTTTGCACTTTTGTTAACCACACTAGTTATAACAGAATACTCTTTCATTTTAGCAGGAAAGGAATTTTTTCGATATAAGCTTCAGAAGAAGAATGATCAACAGTTTTAACTTCAATACATTTACCTATAGATGAATCAGTTTTATCTTTGTAAGGTTCATGATACTTATTAAAATTCTTCCTAGGCAATTCAAAATGAGAGGCAAAAACTTTATAAAAATTTGTAACAACTTGAGAGTCAAGACCATAAGCAGCACTCATATTTCAAAATTCATCAGTATCCATAAAAGTTTCAATGCATTCATAATCATAATTTATACCTGACTCTCTACCTTTGTCATTCTCCCATCCTTCAGTATTCTCCTGAATCCGATCAAGAAGGTCCCATTTAAACTCTTCTTTGTTGCGTGTGAATGATCCATAACAAGCAGTATCCAGCAAGGTTTTATCTTGAAAAGAAAGTCTTGCATAGAAATTATCAATGATGATATTACCAGGAAGCTCATGAATGGGGCATTTGAGCATTAAAGACTTCAATCTCTCCCATGCTTGGGCAATACTCTCTCCATCATGAGGCCAGAAATTATATATGCGGTTTCGGTCTTTGTGAATTTCACTTGGAGGATAGAATTTAGAATAAAATAGATGCACAATATCCTTCCAATCAAGAGAATGTCCATCCTTCAGCAGTTTATACCAATGCGCCGCTTTACCAGACAGCGATATAGAGAATAATTTCTTCCTAACTTCATCCATTGAAATACCTGCACACTTGAATAACCCGCATAATTCATGTAAAAACAATAAATGATCTCCAGGATGGACAGTTCCATCCTCTTCATAGCGGTTATACACAACACGTTCAATAATTTTCATAGGTATTTTATATGGAATCACTTCCTCACCTGGCGCATCATCCACTACCTTTGCAGTAGTAGTAGATTCCCCAAATAGGAATTCAAGGGAAGATCTCTCCATAATGAATTATAGCAGCAGACAGAAATAAAAACAACAAGTACAGTAAAAGTTTTCCTTACCAATTCCACTTACCAATAGCGCTTCACTCCCCGGCAACGCGGAAAATAGTCTTGATGACCCACAAGTATAGGAGGTGTATCGTAGTACTTTCGATAAATAAGAGTGTCGAACCCAACGAGGATCAGAAGGTGTTGACAAGCAGTTTCGATGAAGGATTCACTATAAATGCTCACAGACAAGTTTTCAGGAGGTTTTGATATAGCAGATAAATAAAGTACAAGTAAGTAAAATGCGAGAGTAATAATTGCAGCGAGTGGCCCAATCCTTTTTAGCACAAAGGACAAGCCGGTTTGTTTACTTATAATGACCAAACGTTCTTGAGGACATACGGGAATTTAGTCTAGTGCTTTCACTTCATATAGTTGATTAATCTTCATTGTTTTGATAAATGTTTTGTGGGTGAACCTATGCTAATGCACCGCCCTTCCTAGGAATAATACATACTTGTGATTAAACCCCTTGCAAGCATCCGCAAATACAAGAAAGTAATTAAGATAAATCTAACCACAGCCTTAAACTCTGAGATTCTGCTATCTCTCATGCATCGATATACCAACGGGGTTCAGGTTCACTCCGGCAACCCCACAATTGGCAAACAAATACAAGATGCATTCCCCTAGGCCCATAAAGGTGAAGTATCATGTAGTCGACATTCACATGACACCGCTAGAAGAATAACACCACAACTTAAATATCAAACCATTAAATATTACTCAACATAGTTCACTACTAACATTTAGACTTCACCCATGTCCTCAAGAACTAAACGAACTACTCACAAGACATCATATGGAACATGATCAAAGGTGATATGATGATGGATAACAATCTGAACATAAACCTTGATTCAACGGTTTCACTCAATAGCATCAATAACAAGTAGTAATCAATACCGGGAGAGTTTCCCCTATGAAATACTCAAGATTCAACCCTAGATGTTACATCGGAGACGAGGTGCAGCGGTGGAGATGACGGTGTCGGTGGTGGAGATGATGATGATGATGATCCCAATGAAGTCCAGATCGATGACGGTGACGATGGCGACGATTTCCTCCGGGAGGGGAATTTCCCCAGATTTCAGCTCCGGAGAGCTCTTTTCTCCTGGTGTTTTCCCGCCTCGCAGAGGCGGCAGTGTCTATCCTCGATGCCCCCTGCACCCTAGGGTTTTCGGGAGATGAAGTACGCGAAGGGGCGATGGCTGAGGGGGTCGTGGGCCCCCTCCCCACCCGGCGGCGCGCCTGGCTTGGTGGCCGCGCCAGCCTATGGGGAGGGCCCATGGCGGCCCTCCTCGGCCTCCCTTTTGGCCGCTCCGTCATCTGGACAAATAGGAGCTTCGATATATTTTCCGTCAATTGTTGATCTTGAAATATTGTATCCTGACGGTGCTTTTTCCAGCAGACTCCCGTGAATAATTCTCCAATAATCATGAAACATGCAAAATAGGTGAAATAACATAAGTATCATCTCTAAATATGAAATATATCAATGAATAACAGTAAATTATGATATAAAATAGTGATGCAAAATGGACGTACCATCCTCCAACAATCCACTTCTCCCTTAGCCTTTTCACTAGTGCAAAGAATGGGACTCTTTTAATCCGATGCATTTGGAGAGCCTCTACATCGTTGTAGTTGGAGATGTAATTCAAGTTTGCTACCCTCTCCTGATCTCGGGACAACATAGGCCTGTACATGAGCCGATGATACGCAACGCACCTAACAGCTCTCTTGTGCAGCATCAAGATCCAAGCATGGATGACAACTACTAGTGGCGCCGCCTAATGGATGAGTGCCATGCTATCGACCTAATCGACCAGTTCTAGCATTCGTACCATCTAAAGCGAGACAACATGGACAAGGAGACAACAAGGATAATTTTTTACCTTTGTCATAACTGAGGAGGGAGTACAAGTTGGGCCGATGGAGTGAGGGTGATTCGTGTATCAGCCGTCTGCCGCCGCCCAAGACCGATGCCAGAGTGAGAAATCGCCAGGGCAAGAAGATCCGCGTCCAAGGCACCTGCCGCCGCCCAAGTCCATTGCCGTAGTTGGACAAGTCACTAGGGAACGTAGATCCACGTCTCAGCCGCCTACCGCCACCACATGTGTCAAATTAGGGAAAATGGGATTTTTTGGTGAGGTTCCAAGCAGAGAGGTGAGCAACGAGGTAAGGTTAAGGTACACATGGCATAAAACATGTCGGGAAATGTCGTGTTTCCCGCCTATCCGGCTGCAGTTGTTGCGTGCTCACTTTTGCATTGCCCCAGCATGGCTCGACAAAAACGGTCAATTCAGCCATTGTCGTTGGGCCCGCCTCAACTGCTTTGAGCTTAGCGCTATGCGGGACGAAGGCGTCATGCGACCAACCAATCGCTTCGATTTCATACCGACGTAGCCTGTTTAACGAGTCTGCAGTCTACCAAACATGTCCATAACAAGTTTTTATGTGCCATGCCTGAAGCACTGTGCCATGCATGTGACCTGCCGGGCCAGCCCGGCCCGTTGGCCATGTGTGCCGGAGTCAACTATTTGAAGAGTAATAAACCCTCTTTTATCGAGAAAAAAAGTTGAAGATTTTTTACTCTCTATTTTTTTTAACAGGAGAGGTCCCGACGGACCTAGAGCTTCATTCCATTATCAGCGGTGGAGATACAAATTACATAAAGGGTCCTGAAGAAAGAGAAAATTACAAACCGACCCAAACATTTTGCACTAAGGACCTTTGACTGAAAAGAGAAAACGCCATCAAGTCCAGCTCTAGATCCACCACCGTAGAGCTCGCTGGAGCCAACCTCCACGCCACCGGGGATATAACCACTTGGGGCAAGGAGTCGGGAGCTAGCTCCGACAAGGCTAGAGAGCCTCCGCTTTGGAACGATTATTTGGAGGTTGACGAAGACGTCAGGACGATCAAGATTCGTCGTCACACCAGGTTGGAGGGGCCGCCCTACGGCCAAAGAGTACGGAGACAACGGCGCCGTGGTAGTCCTCCGAGGGTGGAGGGGCCGCCCTTCGGCCATGAAATACGGCGACATCGGCGCCGTGGAAGTCCTTCGACGAGAAGCCATCACAATCCCCTGCTGTAGACGCGGCGACCGTCCACAGTCAGCAAGCAACCAATCCCCTTCTCTCTCACCACCACGGTGAATATAGAGGAGGAAGACACCGCTGCATGGACGACCACCAAATCCACCCGAAACAGCCTTATTTACGGAGATCTCCATCTCCCTCCATCGCCACACCTCTGGCTCCGACCACCGGAGCTCCATGAGGCAGATGAAGAAGATGATGCAGTGCCAGATCCGGCCGCTGGGATCCACCACCTCTCTCCTGGCATGAACGCCAGACGCCACTAAGGACCATAAACTAAACCTAGTAGTACTACTATCTACTCCGGCGCCTTCTCCTCTCCATCTCCGGCCGGCTATTCCGGCGGAGATGAGGAAGGAGCGGCCCGGTGAGATGAAAGAGGAGAACAGGTAGTGTAGATAGGTGAGAGCGAGATGGGGGTGAGGGGGTTGGGTGGTGTGGGGGATGAGAGCGGTCTGTATCCGCACATAGATTTGCCTGCAGGTTGGCGGGTACCGTAGACTTTGCCGAGTCTTGCACTGCGAAGTTGCCTTTCTTCTTCGCCGGTGCACGACTTGACCTGAGGAGCCAAACGAGAGACAGAGCCGGCATGGCATGCCGCTATTGCACACTGATTGCAATTAGCTGCATTTCCTCCCCCGCTACTGAGTTGAATCATTCCAACTCATAGCTCCGCCCCGCACATAAATCAGCTTCACAAGCCGATTTAGTCTGTTCTCGCCTACTACGGAGCAAACCGCTGCTTCCTTCTCGACTCCACCGCAGATCTCATACTTTGCTCCCGCGCGAGAATCCGTCGGGTTACTCGGGTATGTTTTATCAACTTCGCGGCTCCCTCTGGCAGCACTTTTGTGTAGATTTCTTCCATCTCACCTCACATATACCGATATACGACTCAACACTGCTGGCCTGAGCTAGAGTTTCCACACACGCAGTGTCCCTGGTAACTGGGAAGTGGCAGGCACACCCGCTCGACTATGTCGACATCTAGGGAAACTCGTGGCTGAGCAGTTTCATGTGGAACTCATTTGCTCCAAACAAAGCCTTTGATAGCTGTTTGCAGGTCTACTAGCTAAAAAGCTGTCGCCTGCTATGTGTTCGACAGAATGTCCCACCGCAACCTAGAGGCTGATGCCTGCAGCCGCAGGCAGTGCGGAGAGAGCAGAGTTGCCTCCACTGTCACCTTGATTGCGTGGTGGCAGCGCCGAGATAGACGTTGGGTCTTCCTTAGTCGGGTGTCCTGGGTGTGTTGTGGAGGGTGCGATCTCTCCCTTTTTTTTTATCTTTGTTCTGCTTTTGTAAGAGGGTTTCCTCATCACCTTGTAGCAGTTCGGCCGTGAGGTTGTTTTATTTATAAAGCGGGGCAAAAGCCTGTTTCGAGGAGATAGACGATCTTATTTATTGTAGTGTGTAAACTGCTCGCATCCAGTTCTTCCCAGTAGTAACTTTTTTTAAAGTTTTAACTCTTAATCGCACCTGCATCTGTGTCCTTGTCTACATAGTCTGATGTTCAGCTTATATTTTCTTATGCTGCAGAACTGATCATACTCATCGTTCGATCGGCAGTTCGGCACATACTTGTTGTCCTGCTCCATAGGCCACCTAGTACAGGTTCCAGAAGGTGAGCATTATTGGTTTGTGAACCACCATTATCAAAACATTGCAGTTTCAGAAGAGCTCTATGCCCTGTAGTTTACCAAATGCGATAAGTTCGCTAGACAATTGCAACCACGTTAGAAGCATTCAACCAATCCATTTGCTAGAGTACATATCAGTTCTGTTCTATGCACATGCTGCTTCGAAGAGTTATATGCTTAAGTAGTACATGAATCAATTGGTTGCTGGTCCTTATATGGTATCCTGGCTGCAGTTAAAATCACAAAGTTCCAGTTCTCTAGTGTTCATACATTCAAAAGGGGTGTGACGATCGGATATTCTATCTAGCTAAGTAGGTTTATCCTGTTCTGATCTTTGTGCCACCTGTCATTCTTGTTATTTGTTCATCCATTAATTCATTTTTGTGTTGTCGTTGGTGCTTCCACGTTAGTTTAGAAAAAATGGATAATGACTTGGACTGAACCTTTGTTTCTGATGCAATTTATTGGGCATTACTGTTCTAGAATATATGAGCCAAATTCCTAGTATCTTTTCCATATTCTACTGGGTCAAGATCATTTAGGAATTCCTTCCACTATTAATGTCGTTAACTCTGATCCATTGGAAGATCTCGGTGGACAAAGAGGGGTTATCTATGTAGTGATACCTGATATCTTCATGCATGATAAGTTTAACTGTAGTCTTATATATTCTATAAGTTGATAAATATGTTGGGGCATAATGAAATGAAATGGGCCAATGCAAAAAACCTACTCTTTATGTATGAGTGCATGCGTTAATTTGTTACTTATAGTTGTAGATGGACTTATTTATTATATCATGTAATAATTAATATGCACTATATTTGATGTTCAGCTCAAATGGCCGAGGCCATACTCATTGCAGTGACGAAGATTGCTTCCATTGTAACAGATGAAGCCGTCAAGGGCATCATAGCTAAGCTGTCCGAAAAAGTTACTAACCTGAAGGAACTTCCGCTAAAGATTGAGCAAATAAGAAAGCAGCTGACTATTATGAGCAACGTAATAGCTAAGATAGGAACGGTATACCTCACGGACGAAGTTGTCAGGAGTTGGATTGGGGAGGTCCGCAATGTGGCCTACCATGTTGAAGATGTAATGGATAAATACTCATACCATGTTCTTCAACTTAAGGAAGAAGGGTTCCTCAAGAAATTCTTCGTCAAAGGAACACATTATGCCAAAGTTTTCTGTGAAATTACGGATGAGGTAGTTCGGGTTGAGAAGGAAATTCAGCTAGTTATACAGATGAAAGATCAGTGGTTGCAGCCATCCCAGCTTGTTGCTAACCCACTTACTGAGATGGAAAGACAGCGGTCCAAAGACAACTTCCCTGGACTTGTCAAAGATGAAGATTTAGTAGGGATTGAGGAAAACAGAGCATTGCTGACTGATTGGTTGTACTCCGAAGAGCTGGATAACACTGTCATAACAGTATCGGGCATGGGTGGGTTGGGAAAATCCACCCTAGTTTCAAATGTTTATGAACGTGAAAAGATCAACTTTTCTGCGCACGCATGGATTGTTGTGTCACAAGTTTACACTCTTGATGCCCTGTTGAGGAAGCTACTGTGGAAGATTGGATATACCGAACAACCGCTGTCAGCGGGTATTGACAAAATGGATGTGCATGACTTGAAAAAGGAAATACAGCAGAGACTTGGAAATAGAAAATATCTGATTGTACTGGATGATGTCTGGGAGCAAGAGGTATACTTCCAAATGCATGATGCTTTCCAGAATCTCCAAGGAAGTCGCATCATCATTACGACCCGGAAGGACCATGTAGCAGGAATTTCTTCTCCAACCCGTCATCTTGAGCTCCTGCCTCTGGGTAATCCTGATGCATTTGACCTCTTCTGCAGAAGGGCTTTTTATAACAGGAAGGGTCATATTTGCCCCAAAGATCTTGAGGCAATTGCCATTTCTATCGTTGACAGGTGCCATGGCCTGCCTCTAGCAATTATTACAATTGGCAGCCTGTTGTCATCGAGACAAGGATTAGACTTTTGGAAAAATATGTACAACCAGCTTCGAAGCGAGTTGTCAAACAATGATCATGTCCGAGCTATTTTAAATCTGAGCTACCATGATCTTTCAGGCGACCTCAGAAACTGCTTCTTGTACTGCAGTCTCTTTCCTGAAGATCACCCCATGTCACGTGACAGCCTTGTGCGTCTGTGGGTTGCAGAAGGATTTGTGCTGGGTAAAGACAAGAACACACCAGAGATGGTAGCTGAGGGAAATCTCATGGAATTGATCCACCGAAATATGCTTGAGGTGGTGGAGAATGATGAGCTTGGTAGGGTCACCACCTGTAAGATGCATGATATTGTGCGTGAACTGGCTATTTCTGTTGCTAAGGAAGAGAGATTTGCTTCAGCAAATGACTATGGCACAATGATACAGATGGGTAAGGATGTTCGTCGGCTCTCATCTTGTGGATGGAAGGACAACACCGCGCTGAAACTTAATCTTCCACATCTTCGAACTGTGGTGGCACTTGGAGTAATTTCACCCTCTCCGAGCATGCTGTCGTCAATTTTGGCTCAATCCAACTACCTTACAGTTCTTGAGTTGGAAGACTCTGAAGTCACTGAAGTTCCAACATCCATAGGGTCTCTATTCAATCTACGTTACATCGGGTTACGACGCACCAGGGTCAAGTCACTTCCAGACTCTATTGAGAATCTGTCTCACCTCCACACCCTGGACATCAAGCAAACCAAAATAGAGAAGCTACCGCGAGGACTTTTCAAGATCAAGAAGCTGCGGCACCTTTTAGCTGATAGATATGCTGATGAGAAGCAGACGGAGTTTCGGTACTTTATTGGAGTGCAAGCACCTAAAGAGCTGTCCAGCTTGGAAGAACTTCAAACTCTCGAGACTGTGGAGTCCAGCAATGACTTGGCGGAGCAGCTGAGGAAACTGATGCAACTTAGAAGCGTGTGGATTGATAACATTAGTGCTGCTGACTGTGGAAACCTGTTTGCTACCCTGTCAACTATGCCACTTCTTTCGAGCCTGCTTCTTTCTGCAAGGGATGAGAATGAGGCACTTTGCTTCCAGGCTCTCCAGCCAACGTCTACAGATCTACACAGGTTGATTATCAGAGGGCAATGGGCCAAGGGGACACTAAATTGTCCGATCTTTCTCAGCCATGGGAAAAACCTGAAGTATCTAGCTCTAAGCTGGTGTCACCTTGGGGAAGACCCGCTGGGGATGCTCGCGCCCCACATGCCGAACCTCACATATCTGAAACTGAACAACATACGTAGCGCAAATACTTTGGTTCTTGCTAAAGATTCCTTTCCCAACCTGAAGACGCTCGCCTTGAAGCTCATGCCTGATGTCAAGGTGATAAACATCAATAGTGGCGCTCTTCCATGCATTGAAGGTCTGTTTATTGTGTCGCTGCCGAAACTTGATAAGGTCCCCCAAGGCATTGAATCTCTTCACTCCCTGAAGAAGCTCTGGCTGCTGGCTTTGCACAAGGATTTCAGAAGTAAGTGGCTCAATAACAGAATGCACCAAAATATGCAGCATGTTCCAGAGGTTCGTGTCTAGATGTGGCAAGTCGGTTCTTTCAGCAGTGCCATTCTTGTATGCTGCATCCAGTGCAATTGCTTCGTACTTTTGATCATTCCAATGAGTTCGCAACTATCGACATCTCACATCACCAGTAGCATTTGCTCAGCACTTGTATGCTGTAACACATTTATTCCTCAAAGACTGGCGTACCTCTGTACCGTTTTGTGGTTTGTAAGTTACGTGTTCTTAGTATGATTTCACGCTATGGTATGTATTGTTTCTGCAAAACATCTTCCGTGATGAATCATGGCAAGCATTTCATTTTATATCTTGATCGATGATCTGGTAATTCTGATTCGCCAAGAGGTATGATTCATACATGTTTGGTACACTGTCTTTTCAGTAGCTTATTTGTGTGTTTTCCTGGTGTCTAGGTACTCAAATTTCAGACAAGGACGATCCTTAAAACTTGTTTTTTTTCCTCGTGCCTTTGCGGTTGCACTTAGGTTCTCCAATTTCAGTAAAGTTAGAGCATCTACAGTTGCATCCCCAAACCGTTTTCAAAGGGATTTGGGGCGCGATGGACAAAAAAACATGCCCAGCCGCACCCCCTCAAAGCCTCTTTTTGTCCGGTGCGGCCTGATACGGTGTCCGACACCCAAGCCTGTCCCCGCCCCATAGGGGAAGCTCCAGCACGCCGGAGGTGTGGCGGGCCTGACGCGTCAGCGGCTCGGAAGCCTAAAATCCGGTCGCCTACTTTGGCCAAGCGACGTTAATGGCGTCCCAGTTTTCCCAGGCGACGCAGGGACGCGTCTCGTCGTGCATGGTCGCGTGGCCGTCCGCGCCGGCGTTATTGCGTCCAACGACTCGCTGCCGCTTCGCCTGCCGCCGCTGTACATTAAGAGCGCCCTGCGGTTCTTGTTCATCCCAATCTCTCGCCACTCCCAAATCTTCTCCTCGCTGCTCCAATCGCTACGCAATGTCGTCGTCCTCCCGCAAGATCGCCGCGGCAGCCTCACCGCGAAGGAGGCGTGGGTGTTGTACCGCGCGGGATATCCCGTCCCGCCGGACATGCACCTGCCAAGCAGCGGCGGCTAGAGGATGGCCGTGAACGGCATAGGCGTCCCTCCGTTGCCGTCGCCGGGCGCGGAGCGCTGGAGGGACTCCATCAGGGCCCGGCGGTCTGCACTCGACGCCGATGAGCGGGTCGGTCCGACCTGGGCGGCCATCGGCAACAACGCCTGGCGGGTCGCCTACTTCCAGGCGCAATACGACATGGAGATGAACAGCACCACCGGCCTCGTCGGCGGGCCGAACAGCTGGAACAGGGACGGGCGCCTCCTGTTCTGCGGCGTTCGGGGGCGCACCCTGGAGAACGTCATCAACAGCATCCACAAAAGGCGCGCTCCAAGGTTGGAGGCGCCGTCCTCACCGCCACCGTCTCCTACAGCGTGCTGGCAGCCGAGGAGGACGTACTCGTCCTCCTCCAACTCTTCCTCTTCAGGGCCGGCCCGATCGACGCCGTCCTCATCGCGCCGCTCCGCGCCTTACACCGTTCCCAAGCACGAGGTGAAGGAGGAGCCGGAGTTCGCGACGACGCCCGTCAATCCGAGGCGCGGCGGCAGCGGCAGCCGGCTGCAGCAAAGGCGTGGGGCGGCGACTTCCTCATCCTGAAGCTGGAGGTGAAGGAGGAGCATGACGACGAGGCAGCAGCGACGGCGGCGCTGCTGGCGGAGTACGAGTGGCAGCAGCGGCTCATCGCCAGCAGCGACGACCCCGAGGACTGCCCAGGGCTGCGTGCGGCATGCTTGGCGTCGCTGAACGACACGGACGCCTGGAGGGGCGACCTCGACACGGAAATCGCCATGTCCATCCTGTTGGAGATATGCCCAAGAGGCAATAATAAATGGTTATTATATATCTTTGTGTTTATGATAATGTTTATATACCATGCTATAATTGTATTAACCGAAACATTGATACATGTGTGATATGTAAACAACAAAGAGTCCCTAGTAAGTCTCTTAACTAGCTTGTTGATTAATAGATGATTAGTTTCATAATCATGAACATTGGATGTTATTAATAACAAGGTTATATCATTATATGAATGATGTAATGGACACACCCAATTAAGCGTAGCATAAGATCACGTCATTAAGTTATTTGCTATAAGCTTTCGATACATAGTTACCTAGTCCTTATGACCATGAGATCATGTAAATCACTTATACCGGAAAGGTACTTTGATTACACCAAACGCCACTGCGTAAATGGGTGGTTATAAAGGTGGGATTAAGTATCCGGAAAGTATGAGTTGAGGCATATGGATCAACAGGATTTGTCCATCCCGATGACGGATAGATATACTCTGGCCCTCTCGGTGGAATGTCGTCTAATGTCTTGCAAGCATATGAATAAGTTCATAAGAGACCACATACCACGGTACGAGTAAAGAGTACTTGTCAGGAGACGAGGTTGAACAAGGTATAGAGTGATACCGATGATCAAACCTCGGACAAGTAAAATATCGCGTGACAAAGGGAATTGGTATCGTATGTGAATGGTTCATTCGATCACTAAGTCATCGTTGAATATGTGGGAGCCATTATGGATCTCCAGATCCCGCTATTGGTTATTGGTCGGAGAGAGATCTTAACCATGTCCGCATAGTTCGCGAACCGTAGGGTGACACACTTAAAGTTGGATGTTGAAATGGTAGAACTTGAATATGGAATGGAGTTCGAATATTTGTTCGGAGTCTCGGATAGGATCCCGGACATCACGAGGAGTTCCGGAATGGTCCGGAGAATAAGATTCATATATAGGATGTCATTTTATGTGTTTGAAAATGATCCGGTGCATTTATGGAAGGTTCTAGAAGGTTCTAGAAAAGTCCGGAAGAAAGTCACTTTGGAAGGCGGAGTCCCGAAGGGACTCCACCACCATGGCCGGCCAACCCTAGGGGGTGGAGTCCCAGGTGGACTCCACCTAAGGTGGCCGGCCACCCCTCCCAAGGGAAAGTGGGAATCCCACCTCTAGTGGGAGTCCTAGCTTGGGTAGGTTTCATGTCATATGGAAGGTTTTGGTTTGGGGTCTTATTCGAAGACTTGTAGACCAACTCTTGGGTGTTCCACCTATATAATGAGGGCCAAGGGGAGGGGGCCGGCCACCACAACAAGCCACAAGCTGGCCGCACCCTTTGAGGCCGGCCACCCCTCTCCCCAAACCCTAGCCGCCCCCTCTCTTCTTCCACGCGCAAGCTCGCCGGATTCTCCACCGCCACCGACACCACGCCGTCGTGCTGTCGGATTTAAGAGGAGCTACTACTTCCGCTGCCCGCTGGAACGGGAGGTGGACGTCGTCTTCATCAACAACCGAACGTGTGACCGAGTACGGAGGTGCTGCCCGTTCGTGGCGCCGGAACCGATCGTGATCAAGATCTTCTACGCGCTTTTGCAAGCGGCAAGTGAACGTCTACCGCAGCAACAAGAGCCTCCTCTTGTAGGCTTTGGAATCTCTTCAAGGGTGAGTCTTGATAATCCCCTCGTTGCTACCGTCTTCTAGATTGCATCTTGGCTTGGATTGCGTGTTCGCCGTAGGAAAATTTTTGTTTTCTATGCTACGTTATCCTACAGTGGTATCAGAGCCGTGTCTATGCATAGATGGTTGCACGAGTAGAACACAATGGTTTGTGGGCGTTGATGCTCTTGTTATCTTTAGTTGAGTACTTTGCATCTTTGTGGCATAGTGGGATGAAGCGGCTCGGGCTAACTTTACATGACCGCGTTCATGAGATTTGCTCCACGCTCGACATGCAACTTGTATTGCATAAGTGGCTTTGCGGGTGTCTGTCTCTCCTACTATAGTGAAGATTCAATTTACTCTTCTATTGACAACACTAGTATCACCGTTGTGGTTCATGTTCGTAGGTAGATTGGATCTTGCTCGAAAACCCTAAACCACGTAAAATATGCAAACCAAATTAGAGAACGTCTAACTTGTTTTTGCAGGGTTTGGTGATGTGATATGGCCATAATGTGATGATGAATATGTATGAGATGATCATTATTGTATTGTGGCAACCGGCAGGAGCCTTATGGTTGTCTTTAAATTTCATGTTGAGTAGTATTTCAAAGTAGTTGTAATAGTTGCTACATGGAGGACGATCATGAAGACGGCGCCATTGACCTTGGTGCTTCGCCGACAATGATGGAGATCATGCCCGTTGATGATGGAGATCATGTCCGTGCTTTGGAGATGAAGATCAAAGGCGCAAAGACAAAAGGGCCATATCATATCACATATGAATTGCATGTGATGTTAATCCTTTTATGCATCTTATTTTGCTTAGATCGCGACGGTAGCATTATAAGATGATCCCTCACTAAAATCTCAAGATAATAAAGTGTTCATCCTTAGTAGCACCGTTATCAAGTCTTGTCGTTTCGAAGCATCTCGTGATGATCGGGTGTGATAGATTCAATAAGTACATACAACGGGTGCAAGACAGTTTTGCACATGCGGATACTAAAGTGGCCTTGACGAGCCTAGCATGTACAGACATGGTCTCGGAACACGTGATACCGAAAGGTAGAGCATGAATCGTATGATTGATATGATGAACACTTTGAGTGTTCGCCATTGAAATCACACCTTTTCTCGTGATGATCGGGTTTAGGTGCGGTAGATTTGGTTCGTGTGATCACTAAGACAATGCGAGGGATATTGTTTTGAGTGGGAGTTCACCTAGTGTTTTAATTATATTGAATTAAAATTTTGAACTCAATTTATCATAAACATAGTCTGAGTAGTATTTTGAATTAATTTTGTAGTATTGGCATCCGTTTACTACTATGCGCTAGTCTTTTAATTGAGATAGAAATACTGTTAAAATCTGACTAGAAACTTTACGGATTAGTACCGTATTGTTAATGAATCAAGAAATGATTAAGTCCTATTGCAAACATTTAGTGAAATTCACTTTGTTGATTCAGAGAGCTATGGTTTCAATTAGTACCTAAAGTTATCTTGTCTCCGTGAAACTTGAAGTTCAAATCTGTTTGAAAAGTAAGGAGCTGAAAATTTAGTTTTCAGAAAATCAAAGTATGAGATATATGTGATATCTAAGACCTTATTGCAAGATGATAGAATATCTTTTGGTGAGACTACATAAACTCATAAGTTTTATGGGAATGTATGAAGGTTGAAGACGCCAGGCGTCACAATCCTCCAACTATTGGGGCACTAATAATATTCGCATATCCATGAAGTTATCATCCTTAGTATGCACCGTTGCTAAGACTCGTAGTTTCGAAGCATCACGTGATGATCGGGTGTGATAGATTCTACGTGTGCATACAACGGGTGCAAGCCAGATTTGTACATGCGAATACTAAGGTTAAACTTTATGAGCCTATAGCATGTACAGACATGGTCTCAAAAAGTTGTCATGAATTGATGGATAAAATTATGAGTGAAATTGTTCATCATAGTTACTAATAAGTGAAATCTAGAACACTTATCATAAGATGATCAACTTCAAAGTAAGAACCTCAAGGTTATTGGTATTTGACCAACAAACCTAGAAGTTATTGATGTTGAAGTGTTTTCTGAATAATGAGGAAAGCTAAAAGAGAAACTGCAAAAGATATTTTGGCAAAAAGAAAGAAAAGACTAGAAAGTCTAGCTCAGGTGTATATAAATGATATACATGTTATGGTTGTATTCCTAGTTAGGTCACACAATGAAATTCTTGGGTATTTGTACCAAATTGATTGGTATGAAGTGTCATACAAAACAACGCAATACAAGAATACAATGGCCTAAGTGACTGATAAGGAATATGGTAATAATGCACGTCTGGAACATAATAAAGTGTTATTATGTTTGTCGTTGGCATTCTACCTAGCCCTTAGAATTTATAATAAAGAACTTAATAATTGTTATTTTGCTCTGGTCAAATGAAAACAATGAGTTGTTCAAATTATGACATTACTCCATGTACGATGGATAAGTTATTATGAATCTTAATGGTGAAAACACACATACATAACACTGACGCTAAAATGCCATAAGGCAAATGATTTGAATTCCACTTATTTGTGGAACCGCCATTTAGGTCATATTAGAAAGGAACGCATGAAGGAACTCCATGCAAATGGATTTTTGGAGTCACTTGATTTTTGAATCATTTGACGCTTGCAAATCTTTTCTAAAGAGAATGATTAAAATACCGTTCATAGGCCAAAAGTTGAACGGGCAACTAACTTAGTGAAAAATACATGATGATGTATATGGTTCACTGGGCATAGTTGTGTGCGGGAGATTCTTCTACTTCATGAAAACTTTCAACAATGAATTGAGTATATATATGTGGATATATTCAATAAGGAAGAAGTTTGAAACATTTGAATGGATTCAAATAAATTTCAGCATGAAGTGGAAATCATCGTAATAGAAAAATCAAATATCTATGATTGGATCATGGTGGAAATATTTGAATTACGAGTTTTAGCGAACATCTAAGAGAGTTATGAAATTGTTCTACAACTCACGTTTCTTGGAGTATCATAGTGATGATGAAGTATCCAAGAGATGTATCCAAACCTTGTTGGATCAATGATGAGATAAGATATTAACGCCATTATATTTTTGTGGATTATGCTTTAGTGACTACCGCTTTTACACTGAATAGAGCATCTTCATGATCCGTTGAAATGACACCATACGAGTTATGGTATGGGTATAAACCCTAATAGTCTTTCTTTAAATTTTGGTCTAAGAGTTTACAACCAAAATCGGATGAATGTCTTTGTTGGTTATCCCAGAGATTTAATTGGGAATTCTTCCCACGAGACAAAGACAAAAGTGTTTGTCAATGTTTTTTATTTCCGAGAAATTGTTTCTAGTGAAGTATTTGAGTGGGAGGACAATATAATTTGATAAGGTTTATGAACTGAGCATAATGATCAGAGTAGCGCAGCATCGGAATTTGTTTCGGAAGCGGCCACGACGATCATGGCTCCCATGACTACAAAATGTTTTAGCCATGGAGATCGAAATACATATTGAACCTTGTAGGTATGGTTTACTTTGTGACCAAATAAATGATTTGCGAACAAAGGATTGATTTTGAACAATGATAAACCAACTACAAACAAAGAAGTTATGATGGGCCCTGACTCCGTTAAAATGGCTATATGCCATGAAATCCAAGATAGATAAATACTTTTGAAAGTAAATGGATCTATAAAATTGATGGACTTGGATGGAATATCCTTAAAGAAGCTCGACTTGTCGAAAAATTGTTTACGACAAAGTTCAAAGAGTTGACTACGATAAGATTAGATCTTCCGTAGCAATGCTTATAGTCTATGTGGATTATTCTAGTAATCACTACATATTTCTTTTATGAGATATGCTAGTAGGATGGCAAAATACACTACTTAACAGAAGTGTGTATTAAAGGTGTATACAAGATACAACCAAGAGTTTTGCTGGTCCGTGGAATACTAGATAGGTATACGAACTTCAATTGGATGAAGTAAGTATCACGGAGTTAGAATCTTCACCAGATGAAATAGTCAAAAGTTTTTGATTTCATCAGAGACGATGAAGAGGCTTGCATTTGCAAGAAATTAAGTGGGAGCGCTAAGACACATTTATAATACTTTATGTAGGTGACATATAGTTGGTTATAAATGATGTAATTATATACTTGATTAAAAGGTTTCATTGAGAATTAACTTCAATGAAAGGATATGGACTGAAACAAATTTAGTGTCAAGATCTATGAAAATAGATTGAAACACATAAATAAGTTTAAGTCAAAGTACATATGATGGATATTGAAGTAGTTCAATATAGAAATATTAAGAAAATGTTCTTGTCATGTGAAGGTTTAACAAGACTTGAGTGTATCTGACACTCAATGAGTAAAAACACATGAGTGATTATAGATCACGAATAACATGTACACAATCAGATATCATGTGCTATAAAGTGTTATGAGCATATACCAGAATGATTCATATGATGATCATTGAACGACAGTAAGAATATCCTTGAGTACTTTAGAAGAACTAAGGATATATATATATATATTTTTGTATGAAGAAATGACAAACAAATCGCTGTAAGGTGTTACACCGATGTTGTTTTTGTCACATATAAAATATAATTTCAAATCTCAAATTAGACTAAGTGTTGTTTAAAAGGTAGCACAATAAGCTAGAAGTTGTCTATGCTAGATTTAGAAGAGTTCTAAATATTGTGATGGATTCTACAAAAGAAGGCAGAATATGTCATTGTTTTGACAATGACAAAGGATGTTAAGTCAGGAGGTTCTTTGAGAACTTGGTGTAGTTCCGACAAAGTCAGAACTTTGAAGCTATATTGTGTGTGACAATATTAGTGACATATTTCAGACCGCGGAATTAAGGTTCCACCAGAGGACTAAGCATATATGCCGACTCATTTGGAAAATGAGTGATGCGCTGAGACGCATATGAATTGCAAAATACATACGTTTCTGAGCATGTCAGAACCGTTGACTAAAACCTCTCCCGTGAGCAAAACATGATAAAGCACCAGAAGGCCAAGGTGTTATATCTTTACATATGTAAACTAGATTATTGACTCTAGTGCAAGTGGGAGACTGTTGGAGATATGCCCAAGAGGCAATAATAAATGGTTATTATATATCTTTGTGTTTATGATAATGTTTATATACCATGCTATAATTGTATTAACCGAAACATTGATACATGTGTGATATGTAAACAACAAAGAGTCCCTAGTAAGCCTCTTAACTAGCTTGTTGATTAATAGATGATTAGTTTCATAATCATGAACATTGGATGTTATTAATAACAAGGTTATATCATTATATGAATGATGTAATGGACACACCCAATTAAGCGTAGCATAAGATCACGTCATTAAGTTATTTGCTATAAGCTTTCGATACATAGTTACCTAGTCCTTATGACCATGAGATCATGTAAATCACTTATACCGGAAAGGTACTTTGATTACACCAAACGCCACTGCGTAAATGGGTGGTTATAAAGGTGGGATTAAGTATCCGGAAAGTATGAGTTGAGGCATATGGATCAACAGTGGGATTTGTCCATCCCGATGACGGATAGATATACTCTGGGCCCTCTCGGTGGAATGTCGTCTAATGTCTTGCAAGCATATGAATAAGTTCATAAGAGACCACATACCACGGTACGAGTAAAGAGTACTTGTCGAGACGAGGTTGAACAAGGTATAGAGTGATACCGATGATCAAACCTCGGACAAGTAAAATATCGCGTGACAAAGGGAATTGGTATCGTATGTGAATGGTTCATTCGATCACTAAGTCATCGTTGAATATGTGGGAGCCATTATGGATCTCCGGATCCCGCTATTGGTTATTGGTCGGAGAGAGATCTTAACCATGTCCGCATAGTTCGCGAACCGTAGGGTGACACACTTAAAGTTGGATGTTGAAATGGTAGAACTTGAATATGGAATGGAGTTCGAATATTTGTTCGGAGTCTCGGATAGGATCCCGGACATCACGAGGAGTTCCGGAATGGTCCGGAGAATAAGATTCATATATAGGATGTCATTTTATGTGTTTGAAAATGATCCGGTGCATTTATGGAAGGTTCTAGAAGGTTCTAGAAAAGTCCGGAAGAAAGTCACTTTGGAAGGCGGAGTCCCGAAGGGACTCCACCACCATGGCCGGCCAACCCTAGGGGGTGGAGTCCCAGGTGGACTCCACCTAAGGTGGCCGGCCACCCCCTCCCAAGGAAAGTGGGAATCCCACCTCTGGGTAGGTTTCATGTCATATGGAAGGTTTTGGTTTGGGGTCTTATTCGAAGACTTGTAGACCAACTCTTGGGTGTTCCACCTATATAATGAGGGCCAAGGGGAGGGGGCCGGCCACCACAACAAGCCACAAGCTGGCCGCACCCTTTGAGGCCGGCCACCCTCTCCCCAAACCCTAGCCGCCCCACTCCTCCTTCTTCCCCGCACGCTTAGCGAAGCTCCGCCGGGATTCTCCACCGCCACCGACACCACGCCGTCGTGCTGTCGGATTCAAGAGGAGCTACTACTTCCGCTGCCCGCTGGAACGGGGAGGTGGACGTCGTCTTCATCAACAACCGAACGTGTGACCGAGTACGGAGGTGCTGCCCGTTCGTGGCGCCGGAACCGATCGTGATCAAGATCTTCTACGCGCTTGCAAGCGGCAAGTGAACGTCTACCGCAGCAACAAGAGCCTCCTCTTGTAGGCTTTGGAATCTCTTCAAGGGTGAGTCTCGATAATCCCCTCGTCTTCTAGATTGCATCTTGGCTTGGATTGCGTGTTCGCCGTAGGAAATTTTTTGTTTTCTATGCTACGTTATCCTACACATCCGCGACACCGGCAAGCCGCTCGTGGACCTCACCGACGACGGCGAGGCAGGACCAAGCGGCCTGGTGAAGGACGAGCCCGTCGATGAGCCCGACGAGCGCGTCAAGCAGGACGTCGTCACTGACGACATGTACAACTTCCACCAGTACTACAACGCCTCCGGCCGCCGCAAGTACTTGTAGATTAGGGTTTAGTTTAAATTTAATCAAATTTCGTTAGAATCTATATAATATATAGCAAGTTCGGACGAATCCGCTCGAGTTTTAAATTTCTGAAACTTTTGTTTGGGGGACGCAGCTGGGGAGCGACCTCCCTAAACGCGGCACGAACAAAACACGTCTTCCAAACGCTTGATCCGGTGCCGTTTGGGAGACTTTTCAGGAGACGCAACTGGAGAAATGCTCTTTATATTAGTTACGTTTATTCTGGTCTGTCTGGTATGGTGTACGAGGCACTAGGAAGGACCCAAGTTATATGAATTTTATGAGCATGTGCTTTCTGTTTTGAGTACGGAGTAGAAAACAATTTCCACGGACCTCGATATATCTTGTCGTGTTTTAAGGTTGATACTCTTAGGCATCTTCAAAGCGGCGACCCATCCAGCACGTTCGGATGGGTCCAGCCGGACAAAAACGCGGCTCAACGCGGTGACGCATCGCAAATGCTGATGGCCACGGCGTTCGGAACGACGCAAACCCGGCCCAAATCCGGGTTTGCGGCCGTGATGGCACGCGACTTCCTCGCGTGTCTGCTGGTCCGCGTGGCTGGCCCAGTGTCGGTGCCCGGTCCTATTAAATGTGGATCGGGAGGGGGACTGTCCCTATCCAGTCCCCACTCTCCACTCCGGCCAGCACGCGCGAGCTCGAGCTTCCGCGCCGCCATGGCCCCGAAGCGGGAGTTCCTCCCGTCCGCGAACGACCACGAGGCCGGCAGCAGCCGGCGAATCGCGCCGGCGGCATCCCACATGGGGCCGCCAGCTCATCCCAGCCGCGACCGGATCTACGTCACCTACGGTGGCGCAGATGTTCTAGGATGTCGGCGTCCCAATGCCATGGGGGGACGTGCACCTCCCCCACGGCTGGCACCTAAGCCCAGATCGGGTTCCGGTGTCGCCCATCCCGGGTCCGGCCGCGCCCGCATCGCGGAGATCCGGAGGCGCCGCGCGCAGCTGCCGACGGACCTCCGCGAGCACCCCGCATATGGCGACACAAGTCTTGTGGTTCGAGGTGGAGCACGATGCGCACCGGCGCATGTGCTTCACGTCCACAATGGCACGGCCTCGCGCGCAGCCGCGCACGCCTGCTAGGCGGGCTGGCCGCCGCCCCGGCGGCCTCTACATCGACGAGGGAGATGCCCTTAGGGAATGCAGGCTAGCATGCAGGAATGTCTCTGCCGTAGTACGATGTTGTTTCTTGCCCGAGTCCCTGGTTCAACCAGAGCCCAGGGAGAAAATTATAAAAAACCACAACATTAGAGGCAATGATATAAAAAAAAGGACGTGGCTAGGCAGCATCCGGTGCTGGTTTGTCCAACCCAACATCCGGATGCTGGTTTATTCATCCGAGCATCCAGGCACTGTTTTGATCGATTCAGCATCCGATCACTAAAGAAAAGAAGGTTACATGTAAAGGAAAATCAGCAGGAAGGTTACACCTAAGGGAAAAATCATCACACAGCAGCGTGAGATCACTTGATGAACTATTCCCGCTCTTCTTCCTTCTCGAGATACTTCTTTCTCCTCCAGATTTCCATGGAGATCTAGATTTGACCGAAAACTACAACTTATGTATATCACAAAAGAATGCATGATCTCTTCAGGCATAAAAACAACTTAGCATCAATGTTAAGACATTTTTAATACTACCTAGAAAGCAACTTAGCATCAAAGTTTAGCAAAGTAAAACATAACCAGAAATCAACTTAACAAGGCAGCCCGTGAGCAAGTTAATTAAAATGGATAATCAACTTATGTTGGTCAGGGCCATGGCGGGCTTGCGCTCGCGCTATGCATCGTGGGCGCCATTACCTGCTCAAGCTTGGTTCCATGGCCTCCTCCACCACCGCGCTCGCTCTAGGCATCATGGGCGTTGTCACCTGCTGAAGCTAGGTGTCATGGCCTCCACCACCGCTCTCGAGATGTACTAGATTCACCGCCCGGGATCCACCGCTTCCCGGTACAACTTAGCAACATCACAAATAAGCACCTTGAGCATGTTGACAAGACAATTAATTAGACCAGTGACCAACTTCAGACGAAGGCACGTCAGGGAAAAAAAATTGAACTCCAAAAGATAAATGAAATCACACACACCTAAAACCTAGGTTCCTAGATTTAGATCCTTCACAATCTGGGTAGCTACATAGTAGATCCCACATTAAAATTGCAACCCAACTGCACCCTAGATACTTTTCCTTGAAAAAAACAACATAGCCTGTAGCAACAAAGCCGCATATGTAAAAGCAAATTCGCAAAGGAAATGTTCTACAATGAATGGCATTATGTGCAATTAACTTAGGCATGCGTGTAGTACCAAAGCATTGTACTTTATGCAAAACCAATCGACAAAAGTCTCCATTTATCGATATTATGTGTAATCAACTAAGCGTATTCGTGACGCAACAAAGAACTGTATGAAACTAACTTAGTTGTATCATAGATACAAAAGATAGAACAGACCTAGGTCAGCTAATTAGATAGATATGTGATATGTTGAGAGGAAGAACAAAAAACCCTGCACAAGCTTAGTTGTATTCATATAGGACCAAGTGAATGAAACAAAGAACAAACATCGACATCTAATAGGATGAGTTACTGCTGGTGTTGCTTTAGTTGCATCCGGCCCCAACTGGAATGCAACTAGAGCAGGCGCAATTGATGCACTCCAGCTACCGCTGGTGCAAAAAGACACGGTGTGACAAATATTGCTAGAAATACAATAAATATACTTAGTCTAAATAGTTTAGACAACTAAACATCATCCAGCGGGCAATTTAGCATTAAAATTATGCAAAATATAGAGTGTCGAACAATTTAATAAGCCCAATCTACAATTAGAAATGCAAGTGTTTAACCAAGGTGACCAACAAGCATGGAGTCATGATCCCCTGGTATATAAGCAACTTAGGAGAAAGTGTAACACAACTTCAACTAAAGTGGATAATCAACTTAATAAAACAGTGTACTCAACTTAGGATAAAGTGGAAAGCAACTTAAGCTAAAGTGACTAATCAACTTAATTAATTGGGATAAACAACTTAGGATAAAGTGGAATGCAACTTAAGCTGAAATGACTAATCAACTTAAGCTAAAGTCATTAGTCAACTTAATGAAATGGAATAAGCAACTTAGGATAAAGTGTAAAGCAACTTAAGCTGAAATGACTAATCAAATTAAGCTAAAGTCATTAGTCAACTTAATGAAATGGAATAAGCAACTTAGGATAAAGTGTAAAGCAACTTAAGGATGTTGCTAAAACATCAAAATAAGAGTATGGAACATAAATAACTTTTTTTAGCAAAGTAACATGTATGAACAAACTCCCCAAACTCAACTATAGTGTCGCAACGCTTAGTTAGACGAGCTAAGGAACAAAATTATTTGCATGATTGTGTACAGAGAAAAGTAAAAAAACGCCTAGGACATGCATATGTAGTGAAGCTCTAACAAAATCTAACTTTACTAAGGAGCAGCAAGAAACTTTATATAAGTGGCCAAGCAACTTAATAAAAAAAGGCATAAACAACTTATGATGTCGAATGATTTGCATCGTGAATCAAAAGGAATAACCCTAGTTGCATGGATATGCAAAAACCAACAACTTAATAAATGGACATGTGTTTGTGTAAGTTGATAAACCAAGTTGCCTGATGAAGCAACTTAGTAGGACTGATACCTGGAACTTGGTGGACTGCAAGCTCCAACTTAGGAGAAAGCATAAAACAACTTAAGCTAAAGTGTTAATCAACTTATCGAAACATGATAAGCAACTTAGATAGCATCATGAACCTATGAATACCAGATGCATAATTCAAAAGAAAAAAAGGCAAATGCATACTATAGGTAAATAAAAAGCAACTGAGTGTGCCTTGCGGAACAACAAATGTAATGTATGCAACAACTTAGAAAATAAAAGAACACCCTCGTGAATAGACATTATGTTAAGCGCCTAACAAGAAACATATGCAACTTAACGAGCAATTGATGGGCAACTTAATAACAAGCATTACACAACTATGTATTACACACAACACAACAATTGTCTCACAATATCTACCACTTCAATATAGCATCTAGTATGCAAATTAGCATAAAAATCCCCCAAAACACACCTAAATAATCACAAGATGTACTTAATAAACAAGTAACATAAAGTTGCTACATCCACTTGATACTAATTTCCTACCAATTCTCGGAATTTGCTGACGGAGATAGGATCCATGGTCAGACAAACTTGTACCAAAAACAACTTGGTTATTTGAACATGGGATATAAGCAAAAAAAAATTGTTTGCCTGGTCCGTGTAATCGTGGCATCGTCATCGCCCCGCTGTGGTGGCCTCTGCCCCGATGTTGCTCTCCTTTGGTGGCCTCTGCCTGGACGCCGCTTGCAGCAGCAGCTCGAGCAGGCGACCACCAGCGGGAAAACAAGAAGACCAATATTGCATAATGGGTCAATTCAGCGATAGACAATTTTATAGGATTGTAAACATATAGTAGCATGGGCACCCTTTACATATCTTTGGTATTTTATGTTGATTCAGCTCACTTCGCCTATAGAGATACCTTTCCGAATAAAATTCGTCTATGCATATGGTGAAAGTACCCACTTTGCCTACAAAATACAAACATATCTCCTAAGAGCACTAAGCTCCCAGTGTTGGGAGCGTCTGTGGTTGATCCGCGGGTCGCTGTCGCTGGGAGTCGGTTGCTTGGCTGTCAGGCCCTACCTAGCAGCCAACACACGCACTCGACAGTTTCCATACAACGAGCAGTCTCTGGCTCCGTCCCTGCCTCTCAGCTCTATCCCTTTCTCTCTCCACCGAGTAGCGACTCCCGGAAGTGCCCTGTTCCTCTCTCCTCCGGTCCTCCGACGGCTTTGCCGGTCGGAGCAGGAGGGGGAGAGGGGCTCGGCGCCCTTTTCCTCTCTGTACATCCAAGTTTAGTGGATGTGTTCCTGCCGGCCTGAGGAGCTCACAAGCTTTTTCCGGTGATCTCCAGATTGTTCCTGTGGGCTTGTTCGTTGTCACCTTTAATATGGTAAGATCTGGAGGCCTGCCCTGAATAACCTCTCTATTAGATTTGGTTTCTCCAGATCTGAGTGTGCTCCTTTTCCTCCAATAATAAATCCCCTTCCCGGCAAGAGAATCGCAACAAACGTTGGAGATGCGCCAAACCCAACCTCTGCCGTTTCGTCTGTCCCCTTTCATGTACGCGTGATGGAATTGTTCCGGCGCGGCCTAATTCTGCAAGAACCAAGAAGACATCACGAAGGCAGCTGACATAGTGGGAGACTGGGAAGGGCCAGCACATCACCAACGAATTTGGCCACCATGGTATGTCTACACTTTCCCTTGCCGTAGCTGGTGACCATATAGTACTGCTTCAGATATTTGAAAGATAAGATGAAGCAGGCTATGATGCAAAGTGGTTCCCAAATTATGATTTGTCGGTGATGAAAAATTAGAGATTTAACCTCGGCTAAATGCAATCATATTGTGCCTTCATAGCATATGCTATGCTATGATCTAACTTTTTTTAGACGGAGCACCACTGCTTTTATTTCGACACATGTACAGAGCTACCATCACACGTACAGAGCTTGGACCCGATTCCAGCCATGTTGATTTGGAAATCTGGCAGATCGCGCCCCCTCAAATTACCGTGATATGATCCACCATGGTGTGCTCATAGCATGGTTTGCAGATGAATGAAATAAAGCTCAAGAAGAAGATTAGGCATGTGAGTACTGAGTATAGATTCAATCGTATCAGATCTTATAGGCACAATCAAGCTCTATCAAGAAGCATATGGCGATCGGCAATATCTGATATTTCTATGAAATATCTTAGTAATCTTTGTTACTGAAGTCTCATAGTTCAAATAATTACCAAACATTTATTTGAGTTCCTCAAGAGATCAGAAGTGAAATGACACAGTCGAAGAGAGCTGAATCTTTTTTTTAAAGGTCTCTATATATACAAGCTATTGCAAGCTGAAAAAGAAAATAATGTAACCAGCAACCTCTACCTCTCAACCCAACACTAGTGACAGAAGAACTTCGAGGCATGAAGCAGACTCACATCAGAACACATGAGCCAGACAGGCAACCGTCAACTTTATGATTTCATTCTAATGTTCCGTTCAAATGCAGGGGCATGTTCAAATGCAGGGGCATGTAGCGTTTAACTTGCATAAATGGCTGAAAGTCACAGGATTATCTCTTCATAAGTAATATAATTTTCTATACCTATGCAATACGTCGGGTGTCATGTATACGTGTTTCTTTCCTTCATGTGTACAGTTAGATAGTGTTTCTACTGTATCTTATTTTTTGTCAACTTTGCCTCAAGGAACTTCTGTTACTAAGAAATATAGAGTTCAAGTTGTACTAAGTGTATGCTGTTTTCATTAAATAATTAACACGCCTGGGCTAAAATTCATATTCTACAAAGCCAGTTGTTCAAGGTTTCTATTGGATCATATGTTTAATAAATTCGTTAATGATTGAAGGGAGTGGAGATGAGTTCCCATGTTTATGGGTGGAGCATGAGCAACCTGGTTGGAAATGTTGATTATTCCTCGGATTATTTCAAAAATAATTTGACCTAGAATGCTGACATTCGGTTAAACTTGAAGGGCAAATTCGCCGTACAGGGACCTGCTTACATCGATGGGGACGCGCTCAAACCACTCCTGGTGGTCATTTGGTACCCAAGCCATACCCAAAGCAATTAAAGTATGAGAATTCTTACTACAAGTTCTTGGTACGTAGACGACTTTGGAATCGATAAACAAGGTTTGCAGAAGGAATTTCATTTCTCCGAATAGTGCACCCAACTGAGCTAGATCATACTTCCGTGATGTCATTGCAGTTTGGAGGACTTCGGGGTCAGTTGCGAGAACGATGCGGCTGATTCCTTGACGGTTCGCCATGTCAATCACATGCATCATGGCCAGGGTCTCGGTGTACAAAGCATCCAGAGCCTGTGGAACTGATCCAGCTGCTGCAGCGACCATGTCCATATCACTGTCTTTCGCAACCACCCCCAGCCTCCCACATTTTTGTGGATTATTTCAATATTGGTTGTCACATTAAGTTTTATAACTACTGCTTTATGTGAATGGAACATGGAGTTGACAACAATAGAACAAATGCACCTCTCGCATATACAAGAGAAATGTCAATAGGGAAAAAATAACCCCTGATTGTCAATATTGTCTTTTCGTTACTTCTAATCTTTTGTTGCTAAGTGGCTAAGTACTATTCTGATTTGTTCATCATTTTAGTGTGTCGATGTAGGTTATAAAGTAGAGAGGTGATTTCTCTTGTGATGTTAAAACGGCTACATGGTCTTGTGTTGATATTCGAGTGGGCTTCTCTTTTTGGATGCCATAATCTAAATGGAGTACACCAATGCATCACATGATCAAAAATAGGTGCAATCATAATATGATTTTAGGCAAATATTTTTCCACTTGAAAACTATTGGTTTGGACCTAGAGAATCCGTTAGGTCTTTGTAAAGGATGGCTGATTTCAATCAGGTATGTTTGACCTTTTGTTTTGTTATGATTGCCGCCGGCAATTCAAGTATATTTCCAATGGTGACAGATGCAGTTTTAAGGGCCACAAAAGTTACTTGCAAATGCCAACGCAAGTTATAGATTTAAAAAAAGGCAAGTACCAAGTATGTCTGGAAGGTTGACTTAATCAAGCATCTTGCTTTGCTGAAAAGGAACTGGCTCGGATAATCCATGGACTTTTGAAGAGATTTTTTCTTTTCTTTTTTTGCAGACGTTGACTACATTTGGTATGGATTTCTCCAAATATCCTATTTCCATTAGCACAAGGCCTCCATTATTGATCGTGTGTTGTTCAATTATTACAAGTAACATAAATGTTATAGTCCCGGGTAACTAACAAACTTCTGATCCTATGCAGGAACATGAACTCACCAGCCATCACCTAGGTAAATAATCAGAAAATAAATGAAATCATGGGACCTTGCATACGAGCAACCGCCGAAGCAAAGAAAAAAATGTCAGCTATAGAGAAACGGCGCAGCAAAGCGCGCGTGGTCCATCTAGTAACAGCTACAAAATACAAGATGTCCACTCTGTAGTCAGGCTAATCAGGCTAATGCTATGCATTATCATGAACGTAAACTGAAACTTGCAGCTGGGCATGTTTGCAAAGATGTAGATTCAAGTACTTGCGTGTCTACTGGTTCAGAATAGCATTGATCCAAAATAAGCAGGAGCACAATCGAAGCAATCAGCAGTAAAAAAATACCAGCAACCCCTTCTTCCCCTGCTGCCAGCCTCATGCCTCTCTCTACCCAGCCCCGCCTGGTTCCATCTGCACCGAGTCCCAGGGCTCGTGTCACCCCCTACCCCTCCTGTTCGCTGGTGTGGCGCCGGTCGGTGCTGCTGCTCTCTCTCATCCTCTCCTCCACCACGACAACCCCAAGCACGAAGGCCGGCCCCTCATCTTCTCCTCTTCCCCACTGGGGCGGAGCCCCTCCCGCTCACAGGCACGGTGGTCCCCAACCCCCGCCCATCTCATCCCCACCATGACGAGTGCAGCCCCAAGTCGAGGCCTAGCCAAATCCCCTGGAAGTGGGATCACCAGGCGGTGCTAGTGGGACGTGGGATGCTCCCGACGGCGGTTCCACTATGTGGTGTTCGTGCTCTAGCGGCGACGGGGAAGGAGGGTCTGGTCTAGCTCGAGGTAGGGTGGCGAGTGATGCGCGTAGATGTACACGTCCGTTGGGAACCCCAAGAGGAAGGTATGATGCGCACAGTGGCAAGTTTCCCTTAGTAAGAAACCAAGGTTTAATCGGACCAGTAGGAGTCAAAGACGCACGTTGAAGGTGATGCGAAATATGATGCGGCGCAACACCAGGGATTCCGGCGCCAACGTGGAACCTGCACAACACAACCAAAGTACTTTCCCCCAACGAAACAGTGAGGTTGTCAATCTCACCGGCTTGCTGTAACAAAGGATTAACCGTATTGTGTGGAAGATGATTGTTTGCGAAGAAAACAGTAAAACAAGTATTGCAAGAGATTGTATGCGATGTAAAGAATAGGACCGGGGTCCACAGTTCACTAGAGGTGTCTCTCCCATAAGATAAAAGCATGTTGGGTGAACAAATTACAGTCGGGCAATTGACAAATATAAAAGGGCATAACAATGCATATACATGATATGATAAATATAGTGAGATTTAATTGGGCATTACGACAAAGTACATAGACCGCTATCCAGCATGCATCTATGCCTAAAAGTCCACCTTCAGGTTATCATCCGAACCCCTTCCAGTATTAAGTTGCAAGCAACAGACAATTGCATTAAGTATGGTGCGTAATGTAATCAACAACTACATCCTTAGACATAGCATCAATGTTTTATCCCTAGTGGCAACAGCACATCCACAACCTTAGAACTTTCTGTCACTGTCCCACATTTAATGGAGGCATGAACCCACTATCGAGCATAAATACTCCTCTTGGAGTTAAGAGCAAAAACTTGGCCAGAGCCTCTACTAATAACGGAGAGCATGCAAGATCATAAACAACACATAAGTAATAGATTGATAATCACCATAACATAGTATTCTCTAACCATCGGATCCCGACAAACACAACATATAGTATTACGATAGATGATCTTGATCATGTTAGGCAGCTCACAAGATCCAACAATGAAGCACATAAGGAGAAGACGACCATCTAGCTACTGCTATGGACCCATAGTCCAGGGGTGAACTACTCACTCATCACTCCGGAGGCGATCATGGCGATGAAGAGTCCTCCGGGAGATGATTCCCCTCTCCGGCAGGGTGCCGGAGGCGATCTCCTGAATCCCCGAGATGGGATTGGCGGCGTCTCGGGAAGGTTTTCCGTATCGTGGCTCTCGTACAGAGGTTTCGCGACGAAGACTTTAAGTAGGCGGAAGGGCAACGCGGGGGCCACACGAGGGCCCCACACACCAGGCCGGCGCGGCCAGGGCCTCGGGCCGCGCCGCCCTAGTGTGGCGGTGCCTCGTGGCCCCACTTCCTTTCCCCCTTCCGGAAGCTTCGTGCAAAAATAGGACCCTAGGCGTTGATTTCGTCCAATTCCGAGAATATTTCCTTACTAGGATTTAAAGCAAAACAGCAGAAAACAGCAACGGCTCTTCGGCATCTTGTTAATAGGTTAGTGCCGGAAAATGCGTAAATACAACATATAATGTGTATAAAACATGTAGATATCATCAATAATGTAGCATGGAACATAAGAAATTATTGATACGTCGGAGACGTATCAGCATCCCCAGTTAGTTCTGCTCGTCCCGAGCGGTAAACGATAACAAGGATAATTTGGAGTGACATGCCATCATAATCTTGATCATACTATTGTAAACATATGTAATGAATGCAGCGATCAAAACAATGGTAATGACATGAGTAAACAAATGAATCATAAAGCAAAGACTTTTCATGAATAGTACTTCAAGACAAGCATCAATAATTCTTGCATAAGAGTTAACTCATAAAGCAATAAATCAAAGTAAAGGTATTGAAGCAACACAAAGGAAGATTAAGTTTCAGCGGTTGCTTTCAACTTATAACATGTATATCTCATGGATAGTGTCAATGTAAAGTAATATAACAAGTGCAATATGCAAGTATGTAGGAATCAATGCACAGTTCACACAAGTGTTTGCTTCTTGAGGTGGAGAAAGATAGGTGAACTGACTCAACATAAAAGTAAAAGAAAGGTCCTTCAAAGAGGAAAGCATCGATTGCTATATTTGTGCTAGAGCTTTTATTTTGAAAACATGAAACAATTTTGTCAACGGTAGTAATAAAGCATATGTATTATGTAAATTATATCTTACAAGTTGCAAGCCTCATGCATAGTATACTAATAGTGCCCGCACCTTGTCCTAATTAGCTTGGACTACCGGATCATCGCAATACACATGTTTTAACCAAGTGTCACAAAGGGGTACCTCCATGCCGCCTGTACAAAGGTCTAAGGAGAATGCTCGCATTTTGGATTTCTCGCTTTTGATTATTCTCAACTTAGACATCCATACCGGGACAACATGGACAACAGATAATGGACTCCTCTTTAATGCATAAGCATGTGGCAACAATTAGTGTTCTCATATGAGATTGAGGATATATGTCTAAAACTGAAACTTCCACCATGATTCATGGCTTTAGTTAGCGGCCCAATGTTCTTCTCTAACAATATGCATGCTCCAACCATTAAGGTGGTAGATCTCTCTTACTTCAGACAAGACGGACATTGTCAACACCCGGATTTTTAAGTCCAGATGCCTATTATGCCATTCATCGCAATCCCAGGAATATTGTTTTTGCGAGACATAATAGATTGATATCACAACACATCATTCATTACAACCCATAATTGTCTTACATAGAGGGATCACATGATCCAGCCTTAATACATCATAGTGGATCTAGAGATCCTATTACAAAACACATAGCGGAAGCGAAGTAACGATTGCGGTCCATCTATTCCACAGGCAACTGTTGACGTCAGGAGTGATCCTAGTTGTCGTAGACGTCCTGTCCATCTTCCTCGTCTGTTGTTCTCCTTCATAGTCTGGCCATTTGAATAGCCAGGGACAAAGCCATGAGTACTTTAAAGTACTCGCAAACTAATACTAATGTAAGCACTATCAACTATAGTAAGGGGGTGCTAAGCTCTAAGTTTATTTGCATAAAGCCAATTTTATTTCATAAGCATTTAGTAAAAGCCTCTTCATTTGCTAACTAACTCAAGTGGGAACATTAGTGTCATTCCCACAACTCTATTGTGATTCAAGTCAAAGTCACCATTTCAAGTTCAAATCACAAGTCACCCTTCACATGTCACATTTTTGAAAATGGTCTGATGACGGAACAGTATGGCCTTTCCAACCGTCCATAACCGTGGACGCGGCTATTCGAATAGTTCTACACTCTGCAGAGGTCGTACACTTGTGCCACAACATTTGCAATAATCCGTCAGGGTTAACTGGCCCTGATTTATCACACTCCGTGTGCGGACTACCAACCATAACCTTTCACTTACATACCCTAGTATAGGCACCTCTCCCCATGAGCTTGGCCTCCCAGTGAAGACAGACAGTCAGCCTGGGAACTGCACAGGGCTTGGGCCGGACATTCACCTCATTTCACGTCATTTCACATCCTTTCATATTTCTTTGGAGGCAGCCCTTGGCATAACCCCGATGACGCTTGTTTAGAGGGAACCCATACTAAGATACATAAACTTCTAGTTAAGCCCTACCCATATCAGGTATTGTGGGGGTACTTGTAAAATTGGAATGGTATCGCATCCGAACCCAACCATCAGTTTTTGTAAAGTTCACCATGTCATTCACAAGTCATATTCACCTTAAAAATCTTTCAATAGAATGACTCATCATTCCAAGGTTTTCAAAGTCATGTCATTTCACATGTTCCCATCTAAAGTAGTCAAGTTTATTTATTTAGCACTAGCAACTAGTCATGAGGGGTGCTAACTAGCTTTGATTGTTCTAGGCTAACTTTGATACTCTTGTAGTATTCTATCTCTAGACCAAAGTTAACTATAAAAGCAAGTTATAATAATCAAAGTAAAAGCTTGTAAGAATAAAACTTGGGATGGGATCATGAAGCATAAAGTAAATTGGTGAGTGTGCCTTGCTCTAGTAGAGCTTTGCACTTTGCAAGAATATTAGCTTGCCTTGATTGGTGTATTGATCAAAGTTCTCTTCTTCTTCCTCTTGGTAGAAAACCTCCTCCTCTTGATAGTCTCCGGTACTAGCGTCTATAAACGAATACGAGGACACAATCACCAAACAATACTTAAGTGCTAGACTAATCACACAAATGGCTCACACAAGCTATTCTAGCATCACCATATTATTATCATGTTGGTTGACTTTGTTTTCTTAAAGAAAAATAATTTCCTCTCATTACAAATATTGATTAGGGTTTCTATTTAATTCTTTGGAGAAATAATTTCCTCTCATTGAATCTTGTTAAGATTTAATTTCCTCCAATAATAATGTATGGCCTAGGTTGACCAAGGTCAACCTCTTCATACTCATCATTTGGGAAAATGATTTAAATGAGGTGATGCACCTCATGCAATTTAATACCAACATAGTAATGATTTAATATCATCAAATAATTCAATATGAGAGTTAATAGACCATGGTCTCTACCTCATGTAGAATTACTTGAGACAAAGATTTAAATGAGACCAATACATCTCATATGATTTAATAAGTAGTTTTGAACAATTTAAATACTACTATGAGAATGATTTAATATTTTCAAATAAGAACATATGGGTCATGAAGACATGTGTCATCAACTCACATTGAATCACTTGGAGTAATGATTTAAATGAGATGCTATACCTCATATAATTTAAATACTATTTTTGAAATAGTTTAAATGAGCTAGAAATGGCCATATAGCCACTATTTGAATCTAGCCCATGATCATATACAGTACCCATATCATATTTTTACATAATCAATTAGAGTATTTGAAAAGTGAATTATGAGAGTTGGAATCAACTCAAAAGCATTTATGGTTGATTTTTAATAATTGTTTGAAGTTTGAAAAGTTACTGCTTTGTTATTTTTACTATTCAAATTCTACAACATATTTTGATTTGAATCCAGTGTGGTTGGATGGGGCCTTTCATGAGCTTTCTAAATATATACAATTTATCAAAAATGACCGAGTAGATTTAAACTTATTAAAGATTTGGCAAAGCATCTGAGAGCAAAACACAGAAAATAATTAAAACGAAATTTGAATGAAAACTGAGGGCGGGAAGGAAGTGGGCCGGCCCAGCTGCTGCCCGGGCCGTGCATGCATGGCGCATGCACGTGGCCGACGCGCGGGGCGCGCAGATCGTCCGATGACGATCCGACGGCGCTGGGCCGTCGTCTTCCTCGCGATTCTGCAACCTTGCGGGGGCCGTATCTTTCGCCTCGGAGCTCGGATTATGGCGGGGTTGGGTGCGTTGGAAAGCTCTTTCTAAGGGCTACAACTTTGGTGTAGGGCTCGAGGGCTATGGTGACAAAAATCTGGGCGACTTTTGGTGGTGACCGCCGGCTAGTTTTTGCACCGATGAGCGGCAAAGAGAGGAGAGGAGCGGTGCTAGGAGGGAGGGGAGGATGCTGTGGGATGGTGTGGTGCTGTCCCAAGCGAGGAGGGGGGTTTATATAGGCTCCAGGGGAGGGAGGCGCGGCATGGCCGGCATGGTGGCCATGTCGTCGACGGCGTGGCTACAGGGCGTTCTGGGCCGAACGGTCATGTCTAGGAGGTGCGTGGGAGTGAGGGGAAGCTAGTGGCGCAGTGGGACGCGACGGGATGCAGTGTGCACGAAGAGAGACATGGGTGGCCACGGGTTGGTGACCATGGGCATGGCATGAGTGTTGTGGTCATCCCCTTGCTTGTCTGGTCTCATGGTCATGTCTAGCAGGTGTCTAGGGTCCAGGGGACTGTAGGTGACATGGTGCTGCAGGGCGGAAGTGACCAGAGAGAGGGGTGGCATGGTGGTGTCATGCCATGGTCGGCATGGAAGCTTTTGGTCAAAGGTGAGCGAGCTCCAGTGTTTGCAGGTGATGGAAATGGTGCAGGAGGGTGAGGTGATGCTCCAGGGCTGCAGGGGTGGCCAGGGTTGGACTTGGTCCAAGCAAAAATCCAGCATGGGCTTCAAATTAGATGCTGTCCACAAGGTGTTTGTAAAAATGGCCGAAAGAAAAATGTTTTCAAATTTTGGAAATATTTTTGGGGGATTGCATTCATATATTATTTGAAGTAGAAAGGTGGTGGTGGTGGTCAATTTGGTGAAAGTTTGCAAGATTTCAAATTGGGGTGAATCTTCTCTTTATTTCAATGTCTCATCTTGTCTCCTCTATTCTGGTCAACCTAGGCAGAGTCAACCCTGATGGTCAACATCAAACTTGTTCATCTTGATGAGGTCTTGGATGACAGGGCAAGAGTTGGTCAAGTTTGGTTTAGGAAAAGTCAAAAACAGAGGTACAAAGTGGGTAACATTTTATAAATGGGCAAAGTGACCATTACCTTATGTGAGTTGAACTTGCATTTTTCTTTGATTTGATTCTGGTTTCTTTGATGCATTTGTGTTTGTTATTGATATATAAGTGTTTTACAACCAATGGCACAAGCCAAAGTGGCCTTGGTTGAAGATTTGCAAAAATGGCTAAAAGTGTATGTGAGTGAAAATGGGATTTTCTCCCTATTTGATTTCTCTCTTTTTGATTTGATTTTTCTTGACTTCAAAGTGATTCTTATTAGTTTAGGAACATTTCCAAACCATTGAAACCATTCCAAAAGGTCTAGTTCAAAGACTTGCAAAAATGGCCATAACACATAAGAGGTGATGTGTCAATTTTTCTTATTTTTGAAATTTGCTCCCCTTGCTTTACTTGGGAAAGGTTGAGAGTAAATTTAGTGTGAGATTTGGTTTAGATATGGTTTCACACCATTTGGGTAAGGTACAAGTGCATAGAACAAGAATTGGGTATTATGGCTATGTGTCACATATGCCTCTATGCATATGTTGCATTTGATTTTTAATTTGACTAGGCTTGACCCAATTGATGTTGTTGAGTGTTTAAATGGTATATAGGAGTGATCCAACCATTCACCACAAGTCTTAGGGTCATGATCCTCAATTTCACAAATTTGCATTTTCCTCTCATATGCCTCTATGGCATTTTTAGTTTCTTTTTATTTTCTTTGGTTTCAACTTGGAAATGGTTTGAGAAGTACTAGATAAGGTTTATGAAGGTTTTCCAATCCTCTAAATAAAGTGGAAAGGCCTAGGGTAAAGTTTTACAAAAATAGCCATAGGCACATAGGCCTTTTCTTATTTAAATTCTTTTTATTTTATTTTAACTTGGATGGTAAAAAGGGGTGTGAGGTTTAGGGTTTAAGAGTATTTCAAATACTAATTAAACAATCATGGCAAAAGCACAAGAATTAAGCAAGATCACTATGTATCAAACTTAATTTAATAAAAGTTTTTGTTGGTTCCAAAATTTGGAACTAGGGAAATTCATTTTGTTTTTTTGAAATTTTTGGGATGTTACAAACCCTTCCCCCTTAAACAAATCTCGTCCCGAGATTTTAAGAAAAGTTAGGTTCCTAAGAAAGATTGAGCAGTGAGATTAACAGGGGAACATACTTGGCATGGCCTGGGGTGCTTCCTGGGCTTCATTGGCAGTCATGTGGTACAAACGGTCGTTGTTGTTGTTCTGGTTCCTTCTTCCTGCAAAGCGGCGCTGTTGTTGAGCAGGTGCTGCGGTATTGGCGGCAATCTTGGCAAGCTTCTTGGGGCATTCGTTGGAGTAGTGACCCACAACTCCACATTCATAGCAGTTGACGGTGGACTTGTCTTTGGGGTTGACGGGAACAGTGTTGCTTCCAGTCCTCGGGGCAGTATTGGGGTTGTTGTTGTTACCATTGGGGTGGTTGTTGTTGTGGTTGTTGGTGTTGTTGTTGTTGTTGTTGTTGTTGTTGTTGTTGTTGTAACCTCCGGGCTTCGGGGGTCCTCCATTATTGTTGGAGTAGTTTGGGCGGTAAGTCTGAGCAGTGGGCTTGTTGTATCTTGGGGCAAATCCTCCAGTTGAGTTGTTGCGGTGCTTCTGTGCATGGTGGGGTCCATTCTGGGTCATCATCCTTCTCTTGCGGTTCTCGTTGGCTTGGTTGAGCTTCCCTTCCATCTGTATTGCTGAGTCTACCAGGGCTTCCAAGTCAGCGAACGGAATGTTCACTAACACAGTTTGCATCTCGTCATCCGTTCAGAAATCTTTCCTTCCTCTTTTCATTTGTGTCGGTCTCATCCGGGGCGTACCTTGACAGTGTAAGAAACCTGTCGCGGTATTCCACCACGGACATCCTTCCTTGTTTGAGTTCGCGGAACTCGTCTCTCATCTTTTTAATCAACCCTTGGGGCACATGGTACTTGCTGAACTTGAGCTTGAAATCTGCCCAAGTCATCATCTGTCCCGCATTCATTGCACGGGCACTCGTCCACCAGGCTCTGGCAGGTCCTGACAAATAATGGGTGGCGAACAGTACTTTCTCTGCGGCTTCTACTCCCGCAACTTCTAGGTTGTTCTCCATTGTTTGGAGCCAGTCATCTGCGTCTAGGGGCTCTTCAGTCTTGCTAAACATTGGGGGATTAGTGTTTTGGAAATTCTTCAGCTTCGATCCAGGGTGATCGTGGTTTCCATGGCCCTGATTGTTCTGAGCTATTTGCTGCAGTGCAGCAATGCTGGCTTGTCGTTCAGCTCTCTCGGCTTCGCGGTCTTCCACCATCATCTGCAGCATTTGCATCATTGCATCCTGGGTGGCGCTGCGGGTTGGTGGGGCCATCTGAAGATTGAGGTAGAGGATAAGATAAGAGGGAAATTTCTATGGTTTGTTTGAGTTAAATTCAAAAAGTTTCAAAACTTGAGTAGTGTTGAGGGGGTAAAAACCAACAACACTTTTTCATTCATACCAAACATCACACATTACAAATCTAACACACCGTTGGTTTTAAGAACCATTCATTCGCTCTACGATACAAGGGAATCCTGATACAAACTCACACCTACGATAGTGCTTTAGTGATACTACTCTTCATCTTCATGGGTGATGTGCTTAGCGACCAGTGGGCGTTGTCCAACTCCTTGCGGGTCTTGTGTAGCAGGAAGTCCAGGCATGCGACATAGTAGTTCATCTCCGGGTGCGGTGGCATGGTTAGTGGTCTTCCCATGGGGTCATGTCTTGGGTAGTAGACAAAGCGAGTGTTCTTGATCTTGTTCTTATTTTGTCCGCACAGACGGGCAATTGCTTCTTGCATGGCTTTGGCTATTCCATCCTTCCAAGTCTTTCCCGTTACAGAAAACCATATGGTTTCCCATATTGGGGCTCCTAGCTTTCCTCTCAGATCTGCAGTAACTTCCCACCGAGGTGGTCCTCCCGATGGATGGTTGAGGGGTATTCCGAAGAACTCGGGATACGGGCGTCCTAAATATTCCACTAGTTTCTCCAGATCCTTCTCGAACATTAGGTCTCCTCCATGGCCAAGCTGATAGGATTCACATTGGTATTCCATCTGTGAGTAATTAGGATAAGTAAGTTAGTGAAGTGATCAAGTGTGCAAAATTTTATGTAGGATTACAAGGAAAAGTAGAGTATGGATTTCTTTCTTTGAAAAAGATCTCAAGGATAAGAGTGAGAATAAGTTTTCATAAATATTCACTTCATTGGTTTTGAAACTAAGTTTTTCAGACGTCCATTCTAACTAGGGTCTCCTAAGGTCAACAATGGCTCTGATACCAACTTGTCAACACCCGGATTTTTAAGTCCAGATGCCTATTATGCCATTCATCGCAATCCCAGGAATATTGTTTTTGCGAGACATAATAGATTGATATCACAACACATCATTCATTACAACCCATAATTGTCTTACATAGAGGGATCACATGATCCAGTCTTAATACATCATAGTGGATCTAGAGATCCTATTACAAAACACATAGCGGAAGCGAAGTAACGGTTGCGGTCCATCTATTCCACAGGCAACTGTTGACGTCAGGAGTGATCCTAGTTGTCGTAGACGTCCTGTTGTCCATCTTCCTCGTACTGCTGTTCTCCTTCATAGTCTGGCCATTTGAATAGCCAGGGACAAAGCCATGAGTACTTTAAAGTACTCGCAAACTAATACTAATGTAAGCACTATCAACTATAGTAAGGGGGTGCTAAGCTCTAAGTTTATTTGCATAAAGCCAATTTTATTTCATAAGCATTTAGTAAAAGCCTCTTCATTTGCTAACTAACTCAAGTGGGAACATTAGTGTCATTCCCACAACTCTATTGTGATTCAAGTCAAAGTCACCATTTCAAGTTCAAATCACAAGTCACCCTTCACATGTCACATTTTTGAAAATGGTCTGATGACGGAACAGTATGGCCTTTCCAACCGTCCATAACCGTGGACGCGGCTATTCGAATAGTTCTACACTCTGCAGAGGTCGTACACTTGGGCCCCAACATTTGCAATAATCCGTCAGGGTGAACTGGCCCTGATTTATCACACTCCGTGTGCGGACTACCAACCATAACCTTTCACTTACATACCCTAGTATAGGCACCTCTCCCCATGAGCTTGGCCTCCCAAAGAAGACACCACTGGAACTGCACAGGGCTTGGGCCGGACATTCACCTCATTTCACGTCATTTCACATCCTTTCATATTTCTTTGGAGGCAGCCCTTGGCATAACCCCGATGACGCTTGTTTAGAGGGAACCCATACTAAGATACATAAACTTCTAGTTAAGCCCTACCCATATCAGGTATTGTGGGGGTACTTGTAAAATTGGAATGGTATCGCATCCGAACCCAACCATCAGTTTTTGTAAAGTTCACCATGTCATTCACAAGTCATATTCACCTTAAAATCTTTCAATAGAATGACTCATCATTCCAAGGTTTTCAAAGTCATGTCATTTCACATGTTCCCATCTAAAGTAGTCAATTTTATTTATTTAGCACTAGCAACTAGTCATGAGGGGTGCTAACTAGCTTTGATTGTTCTAGGCTAACTTTGATACTCTTGTAGTATTCTATCTCTAGACCAAAGTTAACTATAAAAGCAAGTTATAATAATCAAAGTAAAAGCTTGTAAGAATAAAACTTGGGATGGGATCATGAAGCATAAAGTAAATTGGTGAGTGTGCCTTGCTCTAGTAGAGCTTTGCACTTTGCAAGAATATTAGCTTGCCTTGATTGGTGTATTGATCAAAGTTCTCTTCTTCTTCCTCTTGGTAGAAAACCTCCTCCTCTTGATAGTCTCCGGTACTAGCGTCTATAAACGAATACGAGGACACAATCACCAAACAATACTTAAGTGCTAGACTAATCACACAAATGGCTCACACAAGCTATTCTAGCATCACCATATTATTATCATGTTGGTTGACTTTGTTTTCTTAAAGAAAAATAATTTCCTCTCATTACAAATATTGATTAGGGTTTCTATTTAATTCTTTGGAGAAATAATTTCCTCTCATTGAATCTTGTTAAGATTTAATTTCCTCCAATAATAATGTATGGCCTAGGTTGACCAAGGTCAACCTCTTCATACTCATCATTTGGGAAAATGATTTAAATGAGGTGATGCACCTCATGCAATTTAATACCAACATAGTAATGATTTAATATCATCAAATAATTCAATATGAGAGTTAATAGACCATGGTCTCTACCTCATGTAGAATTACTTGAGACAAAGATTTAAATGAGACCAATACATCTCATATGATTTAATAAGTAGTTTTGAACAATTTAAATACTACTATGAGAATGATTTAATATTTTCAAATAAGAACATATGGGTCATGAAGACATGTGTCATCAACTCACATTGAATCACTTGGAGTAATGATTTAAATGAGATGCTATACCTCATATAATTTAAATACTATTTTTGAAATAGTTTAAATGAGCTAGAAATGGCCATATAGCCACTATTTGAATCTAGCCCATGATCATATACAGTACCCATATCATATTTTTACATAATCAATTAGAGTATTTGAAAAGTGAATTATGAGAGTTGGAATCAACTCAAAAGCATTTATGGTTGATTTTTAATAATTGTTTGAAGTTTGAAAAGTTACTGCTTTGTTATTTTTACTATTCAAATTCTACAACATATTTTGATTTGAATCCAGTGTGGTTGGATGGGGCCTTTCATGAGCTTTCTAAATATATAAAATTTATCAAAAATGACCGAGTAGATTTAAACTTATTAAAGATTTGGCAAAGCATCTGAGAGCAAAACACAGAAAATAATTAAAACGAAATTTGAATGAAAACTGAGGGCGGGAAGGAAGTGGGCCGGCCCAGCTGCTGCCCGGGCCGTGCATGCATGGCGCATGCACGTGGCCGACGCGCGGGACGCGCAGATCGTCCGATGACGATCCGACGGCGCTGGGCCGTCGTCTTCCTCGCGATTCTGCAACCTTGCGGGGGCCGTATCTTTCGCCTCGGAGCTCGGATTAGGCGGGGTTGGGTGCGTTGGAAAGCTCTTTCTAAGGGCTACAACTTTGGTGTAGGGCTCGAGGGCTATGGTGACAAAAATCTGGGCGGCTTTTGGTGGTGACCGCCGGCTAGTTTTTGCACCGATGAGCGGCAAAGAGAGGAGAGGAGCGGTGCTAGGAGGGAGGGGAGGATGCTGTGGGATGGTGTGGTGCTGTCCCAAGCGAGGAGGGGGGTTTATATAGGCTCCAGGGGAGGGAGGCGCGGCATGGCCGGCATGGTGGCCATGTCGTCGACGGCGTGGCTACAGGGCGTTCTGGGCCGAACGGTCATGTCTAGGAGGTGCGTGGGAGTGAGGGGAAGCTAGTGGCGCAGTGGGACGCGACGGGATGCAGTGTGCACGAAGAGAGACATGGGTGGCCACGGGTTGGTGACCATGGGCATGGCATGAGTGTTGTGGTCATCCCCTTGCTTGTCTGGTCTCATGGTCATGTCTAGCAGGTGTCTAGGGTCCAGGGGACTGTAGGTGACATGGTGCTGCAGGGCGGAAGTGACCAGAGAGAGGGGTGGCATGGTGGTGTCATGCCATGGTCGGCATGGAAGCTTTTGGTCAAAGGTGAGCGAGCTCCAGTGTTTGCAGGTGATGGAAATGGTGCAGGAGGGTGAGGTGATGCTCCAGGGCTGCAGGGGTGGCCAGGGTTGGACTTGGTCCAAGCAAAAATCCAGCATGGGCTTCAAATTAGATGCTGTCCACAAGGTGTTTGTAAAAATGGCCGAAAGAAAAATGTTTTCAAATTTTGGAAATATTTTTGGGGGATTGCATTCATATATTATTTGAAGTAGAAAGGTGGTGGTGGTGGTCAATTTGGTGAAAGTTTGCAAGATTTCAAATTGGGGTGAATCTTCTCTTTATTTCAATGTCTCATCTTGTCTCCTCTATTCTGGTCAACCTAGGCAGAGTCAACCCTGATGGTCAACATCAAACTTGTTCATCTTGATGAGGTCTTGGATGACAGGGCAAGAGTTGGTCAAGTTTGGTTTAGGAAAAGTCAAAAACAGAGGTACAAAGTGGGTAACATTTTATAAATGGGCAAAGTGACCATTACCTTATGTGAGTTGAACTTGCATTTTTCTTTGATTTGATTCTGGTTTCTTTGATGCATTTGTGTTTGTTATTGATATATAAGTGTTTTACAACCAATGGCACAAGCCAAAGTGGCCTTGGTTGAAGATTTGCAAAAATGGCTAAAAGTGTATGTGAGTGAAAATGGGATTTTCTCCCTATTTGATTTCTCTCTTTTTGATTTGATTTTTCTTGACTTCAAAGTGATTCTTATTAGTTTAGGAACATTTCCAAACCATTGAAACCATTCCAAAAGGTCTAGTTCAAAGACTTGCAAAAATGGCCATAACACATAAGAGGTGATGTGTCAATTTTTCTTATTTTTGAAATTTGTTCCCCCTGCTTTACTTGGGCAAGGTTGAGGGTCAATTTAGTGTGAGATTTGGTTTAGATATGGTTTCACACCATTTGGGTAAGGTACAAGTGCATAGAACAAGAATTGGGTATTATGGCTATGTGTCACATATGCCTCTATGCATATGTTGCATTTGATTTTTAATTTGACTAGGCTTGACCCAATTGATGTTGTTGAGTGTTTAAATGGTATATAGGAGTGATCCAACCATTCACCACAAGTCTTAGGGTCATGATCCTCAATTTCACAAATTTGCATTTTCCTCTCATATGCCTCTATGGCATTTTTAGTTTCTTTTTATTTTCTTTGGTTTCAACTTGGAAATGGTTTGAGAAGTACTAGATAAGGTTTATGAAGGTTTTCCAATCCTCTAAATAAAGTGGAAAGGCCTAGGGTAAAGTTTTTACAAAAATAGCCATAGGCACATAGGCCTTTTCTTATTTAAATTCTTTTTATTTTATTTTAACTTGGATGGTAAAAAGGGGTGTGAGGTTTAGGGTTTAAGAGTATTTCAAATACTAATTAAACAATCATGGCAAAAGCACAAGAATTAAGCAAGATCACTATGTATCAAACTTAATTTAATAAAAGTTTTTGTTGGTTCCAAAATTTGGAACTAGGGAAATTCATTTTGTTTTTTTGAAATTTTTGGGATGTTACAGACATGCATAGCAACTCACATGATATTCAACAAAGAATAGTTGATGGCGTCCCCAGAAGCATGGTTATCGCACAACAAGCAACTTAATAAGAGATAAAGTGCATAAGTAAACATTCAATACCACAATAGTTTTTAAGGCTATTTTGTCCCATGAGCTATATATTGCAAAGGCGAATGATGGAATTTTAAAGGTAGCACTCAAGCAATTTACTTTGGAATGGCGGAGAAATACCATGTAGTAGGTAGGTATGGTGGACACAAATGGCATAGTGGTTGGCTCAAGGATTTTGGATGCATGAGAAGTATTCTCTCTCGATACAAGGTTTAGGCTAGCAAGGTTATTTGAAGCAAACTCAAGGATGAACCGGTGCAGCAAAACTCACATAAAAGACATATTGTAAACATTATAAGACTCTACACCGTCTTCCTTGTTGTTAAAAACTCAATACTAGAAATTATCTAGACCTTAGAGAGACCAAATATGCAAACCAAATTTTAGCAAGCTCTATGTATTTCTTCATTAATGGGTGCAAAGTATATGATGCAAGAGCTTAAACATGAGCACAACAATTGCCAAGTATCACATTATCCAAGACATTTTAGAATTACTACATGTAGCATTTCCCGATTCCAACCATATAACAATTTAACGAAGAAGTTTCAACCTTCGCCTTGAACATTATGAGTAAAGCCTAAGGACATATTTGTCCATATCCAACAACGGAGCGTGTCTCTCTCCATACAGTGAATGCTAGGATCCATTTTATTCAAACAAAAACAAAAACAAAACAAACCGACGCTCCAAGCAAAGCACATAAGATGTGACGAATAAAAATATAGTTTCAGGGGAGGAACCCGATGATGTTGTCGATGAAGAAGGGGATGCCTTGGGCATCCCCAAGCTTAGACGCTTGAGTCTTCTTAAAATATGCAGGGATGAACCACGGGGGCATCCCCAAGCTTAGAGCTTTCACTCCTCTTGATCATAGTATATCATACTCCTCTCTTGACCCTTGAAAACTTCCTTCACACCAAACTTCAAGCAAACTCATTAGAGGGTTAGTGCACAATTAAAAATTCACATATTCAGAGGTGACACAATCATTCTTAACACTTCTGGACATTGCACAAAGCTACTGGACATTAATGGATCAAAGGAATTCATCCAACATAGCAAATACGGCAATGCGAAATAAAAGGCAGAATCTGTCAAAAACAGAACAGTCCGTAAAGACGAACCTGAAAGGGGCACTAGACTTGCTCAAATGGAAAAACTCAAAACTAATGAAAGTTGCGTACATATCTGAGGATCACGCTCGTAATTTTTCAGATTTTTTCGATTTTTTTACTGAGACTTATGCCAGAATTCGTGACAGACAGCAATGCTGTTTCTGCGCAGCGATCCCAAATATAACATCAACTTTAGCATAGAAACTTTACTTGGCACAAAAACATGATAAGGAGGGGTTGCTACAGTAGTAAACAACTTCCAAGACTCAAATATAAAACAAAGTACTGTAGTAAAAACATGGATTGTCTCCCATAAGCGCTTTTCTTTAACGCTAGGCGCAGAAAGTGTAAATCAAGTAACATCAAGAGTAGAAGCATCGACATCATAACTTGTTCTAATAATAGAATGAAAAGGCAACTTCATTCTCTTTCTAGGGAAGTGTTCCATACCTTTCTTGAGAGGAAATTGATATCTAATATTACCTTCCTTCATATCAATAACAACACCAACGGTTCGAAGAAAAGGTCTTCCCAACACAATAGGACAAGATGCATTGCATTCAATGTCCAAGACAACAAAATCAACGGGGACAAGGTTATTGTTAACGGTAATGCGCACATTATCAATCCTCCCCAAAGGTTTCTTTTTACCATTATCGGCAAGATTAACATCCAAATAACAATTCCTCAATGGTGGCAAGTCAAGCATATCATAAATCTTTTTAGGCATAACAGAAATACTTGCACCAAGATCACATAAAGCATTACACTCAAAATCATTGAATTTCATTTTAATGATGGGCTCCCAACCATCTTCTAACTTTCTAGGAATAGAAGTTTCAAGTTTTAGTTTCTCTTCTCTAGCTTTTATGAGAGCATTTGTAATATGTTTTGTAAATGCCAAATTTATAGCACTAGCATTAGGACTTTTAGCAAGTTTTTGTAAGAACTTTATAACTTCAGAGATGTGGCAATCATCAAAATCTAAATCATTATGAGCTACAGCAATGGGATCATTGTCCCCAAGGTTGGAAAAAATTTCAGCAGTTTTATCACAAGCAGTTTCAGCAGTTTTAGCAATTTCAGGCAGTTTTGTACGCTTTGCACTAGGAGTAGAAACATTGCCAACACCAATTATTTTACCATTGATAGTAGGAGGTGCAGCAACATGTGAAGAATTAACATTACTAATGGTGGTAATAGTCCAAACTTTAGCTACATTATTCTCTTTAGCTAGTTTTTCATTTTCTTCTCTATCCCACCTAGCACGCAATTCAGCCATTAATCTTATATTCTCATTAATTCTAACTTGGATGGCATTTGCTGTAGTAGTAATCTTATTATCAATATCCTCATTAGGCATAACTTTCAATTTTAATAGATCAACATCGGAGGCAAGTCTATCAACTCTAGAAGCAATAATATCAATTTTATCAAGCTTTTCCTCAACAGATTTGTTAAAAGCAGTTTATGTACTAATAAATTCTTTAAGCATGGCTTCAAGACCAGGGGGTACACTCCTATTATTGTTGTAAGAATTCCCATAAGAATTACCATAACCATTACCATTAGCAGAAGGATATGGCCTATAGTTATTACCAGAATTGTTCCTATAAGCATTGTTGTTGAAATTATTATTTTTAATGAAATTCACATCAACATTTTCTTCTTGAGCAACCAATGAAGCTAAAGGAACATTATTAGGATCAACGTTAGATCTACCATTCACAAGCATAGACATAATCACATCAATTTTATCACTCAAGGAAGAGGTTTCTTCAACAGAATTTACCTTCTTACCTTGTGGAGCTCTTTCCGTGTGCCATTCAGAGTAATTTATCATCATATCATCAAGAAGCTTTGTAGCCGCCCCCAAAGTGATGGACATAAAGGTACCTCCAGCAGCTGAATCCAATAAATTCCGCGAAGAAAAATTTAGTCCTGCATAGAAGGTTTGGATGATCATCCAAGTAGTCAGTCCATGGGTTGGGCAATTCTTTACCAAAGATTTCATTCTCTCCCATGCTTGAGCAACATGTTCAATATCTAATTGCTTAAAATTCATTATGCTACTTCTCAAAGATATAATTTTAGCGGGAGGATAATATCTACCAATAAAAGCATCCTTACATTTAGTTCATGAATCAATACTATTCTTAGGCAAAGATAGCAACCAATCTTTAGCTCTTCCTCTTAATGAGAAAGGAAACAATTTCAATTTAATAATATCACCATCTACATCCTTATACTTTTGCATTTCACAAAGTTCAACAAAATTATTAAGATGGGCAGCAGCATCATCAGAACTAACACCAGAAAATTGATCTCTCATAACAAGGTTCAGTAAAGCAGGTTTAATTTCAAAGAATTCTGCTGTAGTAGCAGGTGGAGCAATAGGTGTGCATAAGAAATCATTATTATTTGTGTTTGTGAAGTCACACAACTTAGTATTTTCAGGGGTATTCATTTTAGCAACGGTAAATAAAACAAACTAGATAAAGTAAATGCAAGTAACTAATTTTTTTGTGTGTTTTTGATATAGAGAGCAAGACAAGAAATAAAGTAAAACTAGCAACTAATTTTTTTGTGTTTTGTTTAGGTGCAGCAAACAAAGTAGTAAATAAAATAAAGCAAGACAAAAACAAAGTAAAGAGATTGGGAAGTGGAGACTCCCCTTGCAGCGTGTCTTGATCTCCCCGGCAACGGCGCCAGAAATTTGCTTGATGCGCGTAGATGTACACGTCCGTTGGGAACCCCAAGAGGAAGGTATGATGCGCACAGGGCAAGTTTCCCTCAGGAAGAAACCAAGGTTTAATCGGACCAGTAGGAGTCAAGAAGCACGTTGAAGGTTGATGGTGGCGAAATGTGATGCGGCGCAACACCAGGGATTCCGGCGCCAACGTGGAACCTGCACAACACAACCAAAGTACTTTGCCCCAACGAAACAGTGAGGTTGTCAATCTCACCGGCTTGCTGTAACAAAGGATTAACCGTATTGTGTGGAAGATGATTGTTTGCGAAGAAAACAGTAAAACAAGTATTGCAGTAGATTGTATGCGATGTAAAGAATAGGACCGGGGTCCACAGTTCACTAGAGGTGTCTCTCCCATAAGACTAAAGCATGTTGGGTGAACAAATTATAGTCGGGCAATTGACAAATAGAGAGGGCATAACAATGCACATACATGATATGATAAATATAGTGAGATTTAATTGGGCATTACGACAAAGTACATAGACCGCTATCCAGCATGCATCTATGCCTAAAAAGTCCACCTTCAGTTATCATCCGAACCCCTTCCAGGTATTAAGTTGCAAGCAACAGACAATTGCATTAAGTATGGTGCGTAATGTAATCAATAACTACATCCTTAGACATAGCATCAATGTTTTATCCCTAGTGGCAACAGCACATCCACAACCTTAGAACTTTCTGTCACTGTCCCAGATTTAATGGAGGCATGAACCCACTATCGAGCATAAATACTCCCTCTTGGATTTAAGAGCAAAAACTTGGCCAGAGCCTCTACTAATAACGGAGAGCATGCAAGATCATAAACAACACATAAGTAATAGATTGATAATCACCATAACTTAGTATTCTCTAACCATCGGATCCCGACAAACACAACATATAGTATTACAGATAGATGATCTTGATCATGTTAGGCAGCTCACAAGATCCAACAATGAAGCACATAAGGAGAAGACGACCATCTAGCTACTGCTATGGACCCATAGTCTAGGGGTGAACTACTCACTCATCACTCCGGAGGCGATCATGGCGATGAAGAGTCCTCCGGGAGATGATTCCCCTCTCCGGCAGGGTGCCGAGGCGATCTCCGAATCCCGAGATGGGATTGGCGGCGGCGGCGTCTCGGGAAGGTTTTCCGTATCGTGGCTCTCGTACGAGGGTTTCGCGACGAAGACTTTAAGTAGGCGGAAGGGCAACGCGGGGGCCACACGAGGGCCCCACACACAGGCCGGCGCGGCCAGGGCCTGGGCCGCGCCGCCCTAGTGTGGCGGTGCCTCGTGGCCTCACTTCCTTTCCCCTCGGTCTTCCGGAAGCTTCGTGCAAAAATAGGACCCTGGCGTTGATTTCGTCCAATTCCGAGAATATTTCCTTACTAGGATTTCTGAAACCAAAAACAGCAGAAAACAGAACTGCTCTTCGCATCTTGTTAATAGGTTAGTGTCGGAAAATGCGTAAATACGACATATAATGTGTATAAAACATGTAGATATCATCAATAATGTAGCATGGAACACAAGAAATTATCGATACGTCGGAGACGTATCAGCATCCCCTTAGTTCTGCTCGTCCCGAGCAGTAAACGATAACAAGGATAATTTCTGAGTGACATGCCATCATAATCTTGATCATACTATTGTAAACATATGTAATGAATGCAGCGATCAAAACAATGGTAATGACATGAGTAAACAAATGAATCATAAAGCAAAGACTTTTCATGAATAGTACTTCAAGACAAGCATCAATAATTCTTGCATAAGAGTTAACTCATAAAGCAATAAATCAAAGAAAAGATATTGAAGCAACACAAAGGAAGATTAAGTTTCAGCGGTTGCTTTCAACTTATAACATGTATATCTCATGGATAGTGTCAATGTAAAGTAATATAACAAGTGCAATATGCAAGTATGTAGGAATCAATGCACAATTCACACAAGTGTTTGCTTCTTGAGGTGGAGAAAGATAGGTGAACTGGCTCAACATAAAAGTAAAAGAAAGGTCCTTCAAAGAGGAAAGCATCGATTGCTATATTTGTGCTAGAGCTTTTATTTTGAAAACATGAAACACTACAAGAAAAGTTCTGATAGACAACGTCCCAAAATCGTCAACTAAGGGGCATTTTTCGTCGCCTATGGGCCTAACCCGACGATATGGGTTCTGTTGTCGAAACTGCGTCAGGCAAAGTCCAACGACGATTTTTCGGTCCGTCGCGCTTGGGCGCCCTTCCGCCACGGAAAATCGGACCGTTGCGGAAGTGTTTTCGGGAGCCCGTTGACTGCTAACGTCATGCAAACGACACGTAACGGCGTTAACCGGCTGAAACCCCGTGGTAGATGGTAGGCCCACACGAGGCTGCCACGTCTTAAGCGGGCCGGGCCAGATGACATAGTTTGACCGGTCAACTATATAGCTGGCTGAACATTAGTTACGTGGGCCGGCCTAACCTCTAAGGTTGATCGGTCAAAACTTAAATGGGCCGGCCCATTTAACATGTGGGGTCCACCTTACAGAATCGGGCCGGCCAGCAAGGGCCGGCCAAAACACGTGGGTCCAACTTTCCGTTAAAAGGCCGCCCATTTAGTGTGTGGGGTCCACCGTATAGCAAGTGGGCCCAACAAGCTAGTGGGCGGGCCAAAAACACAGTGGGTCCCACTTTCCAGCTTAAAGGATCGGCCCATTTAGTTTGTGGGTCCACCATATAGCAAGTGGGCCGGCCAAAAACACAGTGGGTCCCACTTTCCCGTTAAAGGGCCGGCCCATTTAGTATGTGGGGCCCACCATATAGCCGGCTGGCCCACCAAGATAGGGGCCGGCCAACAAAGGTGGGTCCCACATTCCTGTTAATGGGCCGACCCATTTGGTATGTGGGGTCCACCATACGAAGTGGGCCGGCCCAACAAAATAGTGGGCCGGGCAAACACAGGGGTCCCACCTTCCACTTAAAGGGCCGGCCCATTTACCACGTGGGACCACCATAGAGCAAGCGGGCCGCCCAACAAGATAGCGGCGCCCAATAAGCACAAAGGCCCCACTTCGTTAAAGGGCCCAACTAGTATGTGGGGTCCACCATATAGCAAGTGGGTCGGCCCAACAAGATAGTGGGCGGCCAAAACACAGTGGGTCCCACTTTCCTCTTAAAGGGCCGCCCATTTATTATGTGGGGTCCTCCAAAAAAGCAAATGGGCTGGCCCAACTAATTAGGGGGCCGGCCCAGTAGTTGGTGGGGTCCACCTTAAAGCAAGTGGGCCAGCCCAATTAGTGTGTGGGGTCCACCGTAAATCAAATGGGCTGGCCCAAGAAGTAAGTGGGCCAGCCCGTTTAGTTGCTGTTTATATGCCGGCATAATATGCGCTTTAGGATTTTGCGGGCAGGCACATATGTGATTTCGTTTAATTGGGCCGTTTAAGGGATGGGAATTCGTGATTTAGATACTGAGAATATTTACGCAGCATTGATTTCTGTCGGATAGCCTCACTTACCACAAGCACCAAAGAAAAAATGCGCGAAAGAACTATAAAAACTAACTAAATATTACATCAGCTGCAAGGCATTGAAAAAATATTACAGAACCCAGAGAAATTGAATGGTAATTAAACCTAGCAATACAATGAAGCGATCCGGCAATCTTTTAAGTTGTCCATGCAGCACCTATATCTGAAACAAAGACATTACAAGTTAAGACATCAACAATGGAAAGGCAAAGACACTACAATATTGTTTGGCAAAGAATTTGGAACTCATCATTTCGTCGTTATAACAAGATCATTGTAATGCGCACAATAAGCAAACAAAGAGTGCATGCCGCATACCAACAGCCAATATAACAGAGCATGTTAGAATGAAACAGCAGACTTACTACTGTCGAGTCTCATGCAAACCAACATGTTCAGGGAGTACAAAATTGGCATGAACAACATAGTAGCAGGCTATAAATTTTGTAACAACGACTGAGCAAGATGAAGTTATGATGGCTACATCTACAGAGCAGGGAATGTAAACCAAAAATAGAAGTTACGATGGCAAAAGCTAAAGAGGAGGGAATGTGAACCAACATGTGCCAAGTGCAATTACTTCATTTTGGCCGTGAACTAAATAATACTCCTGAACTTATAGTGAAGGGGATGCAAATCAAGATGTTTCGGGATATAAACTTGTAATGAGCAACACATGGAGGATAGTTAATGCTGGAGCTTAGGATGGACCAGATACAGAATATAGTGGGATCACCTGTGAACTTGTATAAGAGGGAATGCAAACCAATATGTTCAGCTTTCCATATGTGAGCGTCATGCCAAGTCAGAGAAACAAGTCAATAATGCAGCTTTTGAAGAACAAGATGGCACGCAAAATTATTATCTAGTAGTATGACAAGTTTATTTGTACTACAGGCTAGATAGCAGAGTGATAGCATGCCAAACTAAGTCCTTACTTTGTTAGCTTACAATGAACTAGATACAAAACAATGGCATCACCTGTAGTACAGGGAATGCAAGCCAACATGTTCATGGAGTAAAAAATTGGCACAAACAACATAGTAGCAGGCCATAATTTTTGTAACAACGACTGAGCAAGATAAAGTTATGATGGCTAGATCTACAGAGCAGGGAATGTAAACCAAATATAGAAGTTACGATGCCAAAAGCTATAGAGCAGGGAATGCGAACCAACATGTGCAATTACTTAAAATTGGCCATGAACTAAATAATAGCAGGATGTTACTATAATACCTATAATTTTTGTAACAACGACTGAGCAAGATAGAAGTTATGATGGCTACATCTACAGAGCAGGGAATGCAAACCAAAATGTTCAATCGCTTAAAGTTAGCAATGAAGTAGAAAATAGCAAGATGTTACGGTCATAGCTAGGAATGAACTAAAAGAGCTTCAGACAAACAAGCATCTGAACCCAGAACATGGCGCTAAAACAAGGGACTTACATTAGGAGAAGCACTCTGTGGGAGTCACAGCAGATCTTCCTGACGTCGATAGACCGGCGGGCAGTGACTGGTCAACACCGTAGAGCCGGGAACAACTAGGGCTGCGGCTGGCCCCAGTCCCTCGGAGCGACGGCCCGCAAAGCCTCCTGGTCGCGCGCCGATGCAAATTGCAAGGCGTGCCACCTGACCTATACCTGGTCGGAAGGTGTGGATGATGCCTTGCTTAGTTTCCTGCAGGGCACACACGTACACGTTAAATACGAGCCTCGATCGGCTCTCAGGTTATCCTGTGAATCGGCTCATGGAGCCGATCCACCCATGATTCGTCCAAGGTGGCCGAATATATGGTGGTCCTGCTTGATCAAGATAAAGCATATGAGATCCACGACGATTTGGGGTTTTCACCGCATAATCGGATCATCCTACTCACGATTGGGCCTCGCGCTCACGCACGGTGATCGTAAGCCAGCCCTAGACAAGGCCTAAAAACCAACACTAGGTTGATCCTCGGAACATCCTGTCTAGGGGCAGCAAACTACACCCTACATGCCGCTGGATCCTCCAACCCTTTGTAAGGCCTAACTATTGCAGATATTAAACTAATCCTTGATGAATCAAGGAGCAATCGTAACGGATCAGATCTACTAAATAATGATCAAGCGGGGTGCCGCCCCTGCACCCATGATGAGGTACAAGGACGGCTAGATGCGCAAGGGTTGCACTACGATAGCATATGATACTAGGAACAATGCTAACCCTAACACATCTATGATAACTACGTCGCTCGCCATCAAAAAGGCTTCAGTACGAGCAACGCATGAACAACGTGGAGGCTCGTGCTGCCTAGATCGCGAGATGCGATCTAGGCAGCATGGTGCTTACCGGAGAAACCCTTGAGACGAAGGGGTTGGCGATGCGCCGAGATTGGTTTGTGGTGAACGTTGGTTGTTGTTTATTTCATAAACCCTAGATACATATTTATAGTCCAGGGGACTTTCTAATGTGGGCGTGCACCAAACCGTGCACGGGTAAAACTCTAACTTCTAAACTAAGATGCGATCTAATATGTTACAGATACATGGGCAGTTTAGCCCAACTTGGTATAAAAGGCCGATTCACGTATTTCTTCCATGTACAATCTTCACGTCCATCTTGATCGCGGCCCACCTCTAACTTGGTCAAATTCTGGTGATAACACATGCCCCCCTGGTTTTGGAAATGACATTTCCAAAATCATTACGCTTTCCTTCGCCGGGTCATGTCGTGGCAGAGCAGAACCGTTGTAGTATCCTTCACCATGATGCCCTGCCTCCTCGCCTTCTCTGCACGATTTGACGGTTCTGGCACCACGTCCTCGGAAACTGCTTGGGCATTAAACTTCCACTATATCCCCTTTTATTTAACCACTCCGCACAGTTTATTCCTTCATCTCCTTCGCATTAGCACCCAAAAAGCCCTCCTGCGCCACCATGTCCTCTTCTTCCTCCGCCTCATCGGGCTTTTCCACCGAGTCCTCCTCTTCCCGCGAGCCGACGCCGGAGTGGAACCCAGCGGAGGTCCACGCGGCCAACACTCGCCGCGCCATCGAGGCCGGGAATGAGCCCAGCCATGATTTCTCCATCTGGTCAGAGGACGACAAGTCCCTGACTGATGGGGAGAGCGATCTCCGCTTCCTCGCCGACAAGGAAGCGGTGGAAGAAAGCGAGGATGATTGCTTCCCCTGGGATGGGGCCACCTCCGAGGAGGTGAAGGAGGAGGAAGAAGAGGACGACGACGACGACAGCTCCCCCGACGAGCCGCCGGCCAAGCGCCATTGCCCCTGGCCGGGGAATCTGAGTGACTTCGACAGCGACGACGACGACGACGACGAGGAAGATGAGGACAATGAAGGTCCTGCCGGCGGCCGCTGGAGCAGCGACGACGAGCCGGCCGGGAGCAGCGCCGACAGCGGCGATGACGGCGACGACGAGGGCAGCAATGGCCCGTAGATAGGGCCCTTAGCATAGGATCCGTAGAAGTAGACGGGGCAATGTACCCCCTTAGTACTCCCCTTGAGGGCAATCAGCTCTACCATGTAAGAAATCTCTATTAATGAAGAACTTTTCCCCAATTTGATTTGCCGATTTCTTCTGAGTTCAATTGAGCCGATTCCCTCTTCTACTGACCTTGCCGATTCGTTTCCTTTGCCAATGCGTGATGAGCCGATAGCACCGCATCGGTCCTTCAAAATTCGCCCTTCCCTTCTCCAACTGATGATTTTCTATTCGGTAGATACTGCGGGATCTCCAGGAGAGCCCTTAAAATTCCCGCTACCGTTTTCTTTTCAGCGAGCGCTCATCATATTGCGAAGAAGGTTGCGACGAAAGATCAGCCGATGGTGCCCCAATCGGCTCCTCCATAGAACATCTACCAGGCCTGTCGCCCCCCGAGTCTTTAGCCAAGGCAAAAACAAAACGAGGACGTGCAAATCGGCGGAATGAGCCTAGGCTTGATCATGCAGAGCCAGCCGATTTGCACATAAATCGGCTTCCCAGAGCAGAAAGCCTTCAAGGTGAGCTGCCCCCCGAGTTTCTTCAGTCCGCTCTTAGCGCCCTGCTGGTCAGATCGGCTCCTTTCCTTTGGCGGATCTAATGCGATCCATCCTTGACCTGATCATGCAGATTGACCCTCTGATCGTACAGCTATTCCTCTTGAGTCGATGGCTGCGCATCGGCTACTTCTCAATTCTAAAGTCGATGCCCTTGCATCGGCTGTAAATTTTTTTTAAATTTTTTAGGCCGATTTGTGTGTCGGCCCCCATATTTGATAGTACTATCTCATATCCTCGTGTTTTATCCACCTAGGTGCCCCCCGAGCCGATTCTGTCAAGAGAATTGATGGTATCGGCTCTTCAGGTAGTCCCTGTTGGGTCAAACGCTGATCCCAGGTAGAATAGATGGTGAGGATAATTTCGGCCGATTGCTGGAATCGGCCTCCACATTGCTTGCTCGGTGAAGGTCTTGTAATGTCCCTTCATAAATTTTTGGAGGGCCGATCGCAAGGATCAGCCTCGCCACCTTTGCTTATTGACGTAGTCTTGCTACTCGTCCATGTCGGTGGATAAAACCAGCCCAATCTCCGATTTTATCACGTTGGAGCGCTTGCTGGTGTCCACCTCGGGTGCAACGTGTGATCGTGGAGGTCTACACTCCGCCGGACGAACGAGCACCATGTTCGTGCCAGCCGATGTTTCATCATCGGCTTTCCTTTGCTTGGGGCGCCATTCTTTTCTTTGCGGCAGCCCCTCTTCATCCAGGGTCCTCTGGACTTTCGCAGCCAAATCAGGTCGTGCCTTCCTCAGCGTATGCAAGTATAACCTTTCGGCTTCCTCCAGACCGCGTAATCGCTGAACCCTGCGCTTTTGTGAATGGCTGAGACCATCAGGGCACCATCTTGGACGGTGGCACCTGTCTTCTTCGTCTTCCCCCTCGTCTTCCGAATCCTCGAGATCTTCCAACAGAGGGGTCTCAGCACGTCTGTTTTGTGGTGGGAGAGGCCCTAAGCGCTCGAACACAGACACGTTGGCTGTCTCCTTCTTTTTCCGGTTGCATTCTGGGCAGTTGCCGATTGTTGGTAATCGGCTCATTCCTGAATCCCAGCAGTGTCTGAAGAAGGGGCAGTCCCAATGTCTGCCCGTGTCGTCTTGCTCCCTTGCGTGGCGCTCCTGTCGCTCCTCATCGTGATTATGCCGACGATGCCTTCTGTCGTTTCTGGCCAGACGATCTCTTTCATCATCGTCGCCGTGTCGCCGGTGTTGGTCATACCGACTCACATACTTGTTGAGGAGGTGATCAGAGAGGGGTCGTTGATATCTTATGTTCTTCACTTCTCCCTCTGTGACGTAGCGCTTGCCATCTTGACGGAGCCGATCGCATGGAGCGGCCTCCTCTGTGTCTTTGCTATGAGAGTAGCAGTCCTCATCCCCGCCCTTCTCAGAGTGGTGTCCAAGCTCTACCATGTTGATGCTGGCTGAGAAATCTGGCTGGCACCCTCCGAGGTGAGTAAGCTCCACCATGTTGACGGCGGGAAAGGGGTGTGTGTCGACCTTCATGGCATACTGGTTAAAAATTAGTCGCCCATTTTCTATCGCCATTTGGATCTGCTGACGCCACACCCTGCAGTCGTTAGTGGTGTGGGTGAACGTGTTATGCCACTTGCAGTATGGCTTTCCGTTCAGCTCTTGCACTGTAGGGACCTTGTGGCCTTCGGGTATCTTTATGTGCTTCTCCGCGAGTAAGAGATCGAAAATCTGCTCGGTTTTCGTCACGTCGAAGTCGAACCCTCTTGGAGGCCCTGGTGGCTTCACCCATTTGCAGGTTACTGGGCCTGCCGCTCGAGTCCACTCAGCCACTGCGACCTCTTGTTCTCCCGTAGCACCTTCATCTTCGCCTGCGTCAACCATGGTCACCACGCGCTTGAATTTGTCCTGGTAGACATCTGGGTGACGCTGTTCATACGCTGACAGCTTCTGCACCATGTGTGCTAATGAAGGGTAGTCCGCTTGGGAGGCCACGTCCTTGATCGATGATGATAGACCCACCACCGCCAACTCGACTGCTTCTTTTTCGCTCACGTGAACCGAATAGCATCGGTTCCTAACGGTCCTGAAGCGCTGGATGTATTCCGCCACTGTTTCCCCGCGCTTCTGTCGTACTTGTGCCAAATCGGCAATGCCAGCCTCGGAAGCCTCTGAGTGATATTGCTCATGGAACCGTTCTTCCAACTGCTTCCAAGTCTGGACTGAGTTCGGTGGCAGCGATGTGTACCAACCGAAAGCCGATCCTGTGAGGGACTGTGAGAAGTACCTCACACGCAGCTCATCTGACGCTGAGATCATGCCCAGCTGTGCCAAATATCGGCTCACATGCTCGATGGAGCTGGAACCATCTGATCCGCTGAACTTTGTGAAGTCCGGGAGCCGATACTTGGGTGGTAGCGGGATCAATTCGTACTCGTTGGGGTACGGCTTGGTATAGCCGACCGTCTTCCTTTTCGGCATCATGCCGAACTGATCTTTCAGAATCGTACAAATCTGATCCGCGGTGATGGCTGAAGGTGCCGAACCTTGAAGATTCGTCGGAGTGGCGTACTTAACCAGCCATGCTTGTTTTTCCGGTTCTGAGCCAACTGCAGGAGCTGGGCTCGGGAGTTTTGTCGGGGTGGCGTATTTAGCTAGCCACGTTTGCTTCTCAGGGTCTGCCTCCGACGTTCCTCCTGTTGCCCCAGAAGTCCCCGCTGTAGCAACCTGGTTCGAGGGTGCCCAGGTGCTGCAGTCTGGCACGTATGCGCATGCGTATCCGTGCGGGATCTCCTTGGGCGCGTCATGTAGGAATTGGTAGTCACTGGGGTCACCACCAATCTTGTAGACGACGTAGGCCGATGAATTCGGCGCTTCGGGCGCTGCCAACGCGAACGGCAGCGGTGGACGGGACTGGAGTAGCAATTCCCCTTGGTGAGTCCCTAGGGCTGGTCCTGACGGAGAGTACTGATGGCTCATGATCTCCTGGATCACGCGCAGAGCGACGCGCTCCAACGTATTCACCAGGCTCTCAGAATGGCGGTGCAGCGAATGAGCCACCATGAAGTTGATCTCCTGACGCAGCGACCTGGTGCGTTCTTCTGACGGGGTGGATAGGTCCACTCCATCAAGCGCGCCTTCAGGTGAGAACCCCTTCCATCTGATGCCATGGGAACGGGTCCTGTGGAAAGAGCCGATGAGGTCGGCTTCGAGGAAGGCTTTGACCTCGTCATACTTCTTCTTGAGCTCGCCATTGAGCTCCTCGTAGGTGACCGGAGTTTCTTCCGCCATCTCAGATGTAGATGGCGATGTGGTGGATGTTGAAGATTGTCCCACCGGGCGTGCCAGAATGTGTTGACGTCAGAAACCCACCGGCGGGCAGTGACTGGTCAACACCGTAGAGCCGGGAACAACTAGGGCTGCGGCTGGCCCCAGTCCCTCAGAGCGACGGCCCGCAAAGCCTCCTGGTCGCGCGCCGATGCAAATTGCAAGGGCGTGCCACCTGACCTATACCTGGTCAGGAAGGTGTGGATGATGCCTCGCTTAGTTTCCTGCAGGGCACACACGTACACGTTAAATACGAGCCTCGATCGGCTCTCAGGTTATCCTGTGAATCGGCTCATGGAGCCGATCCACCCATGATTCGTCCAAGGTGGCCGAATATATGGTGGTCCTGCTTGATCAAGATAAAGCATATGAGATCCACGACGATTTGGGGTTTTCACCGCATAATCGGATCATCCTACTCACGATTGGGCCTCGCGCTCACGCACGGTGATCGTAAGCCAGCCCTAGACAAGGCCTAAAAACCAACACTAGGTTGATCCTCGGAACATCCTGTCTAGGGGCAGCAAACTACACCCTACATGCCGCTGGATCCTCCAACCCTTTGTAAGGCCTAACTATTGCAGATATTAAACTAATCCTTGATGAATCAAGGAGCAATCGTAACGGATCAGATCTACTAAATAATGATCAAGCGGGGTGCCGCCCCTGCACCCATGATGAGGTACAAGGACGGCTAGATGCGCAAGGGTTGCACTACGACAGCATATGATACTAGGAACAATGCTAACCCTAACACATCTATGATAACTACGTCGCTCGCCATCAAAAAGGCTTCAGTACGAGCAACGCATGAACAACGTAGGCAGGCTCGTGCTGCCTAGATCGCGAGATGCGATCTAGGCAGCATGGTGCTTACCGGAGAAACCCTTGAGACGAAGGGGTTGGCGATGCGCCGAGATTGGTTTGTGGTGAACGTTGGTTGTTGTTTATTTCATAAACCCTAGATACATATTTATAGTCCAGGGGACTTTCTAATGTGGGCGTGCACCAAACCGTGCACGGGTAAAACTCTAACTTCTAAACTAAGATGCGATCTAATATGTTACAGATACATGGGCAGTTTAGCCCAACTTGGTATAAAAGGCCGATTCACGTATTTCTTCCATGTACAATCTTCACGTCCATCTTGATCACGGCCCACCTCTAACTTGGTCTGTGGGAGTCACAGCAGATCTTCCTGGGGTTGATAGATCCGGTGATGAAGTACGCTACATGTGCTACTTGGGGTTGGAGAGACGGCCATTACACTTCATGGTTACTCATCTCATCTGCAAAAACGTAACGGCGCGTCGTTAGCACAAACAGATTCCCCCAAGATTAAACAAGAACTTGCAGGCAAGCAATAGAAAAGCGACAGTAGAAGAGTTTAGATCATGCACGGCGCCGGTGAAGCAGATCCGGTTCATGCACAGCGGTGTCGGTGAGCAAGATCCGATGCGGTGGACGACGGATCCGGCGAAGCGGCTCCGGTGGGGTGGACGATACCGCAGCTGAAGCGACTGCGGTAGACTGCTGGATGAGTATATGGTTTCGAGGTTCGGCGGGGATGATCCAGTCCGGTTGATGACGGCGTCGATGAAGCGGCTCCGGCAGACAGCCGGATGACGAGGATCGCGAGGGCTCGGGTAGGCCAGGGAAGTCCGGCGGGGATGTTCCGGTGCGGTGGTCGTGGAGGTGGGAGAGAGAGGGACTTGGGAAGTTCCGGTGGGTGGTCTCAGAGGAGAGAGTGAGGGAAATGAATTTTTTTTCGGGGAGTTTCGGAGCTAGGGAGGTGGTGATCGAAAAAAATGACGGGTAGACCCCCCACCAACCGACTTATGCATGGACATTGTTGTCATCTTTACGAGGGTAGAATGGGAAGTTAGAGGCGTGTGAAATATTTGTATTTTTCGAGCGGGAAGTTTTGCCGCTGGAATGAGATTTCGAATTTGGCTATAGTCCAAGTAATACAAAAATATGAGACCGTACTAGTACGGCCAAGTGTCACATCAAGTCATCATCACGTTGAAAATCGGTTACCACGAGCATAATCATGATATATCTTGAAAATCAATTTTGAAAAGCCCTTCTGAAATATTTCGGGATTGGTACTAGGAGATTTTGCAGCTTGACTAAGTAATTTTTTTTCTTCGAAAAGGGGATATGACCCCAGCCTCTGCATCGTGGTGATGCACACGGCTTTTATTAATAATCCAGTCGCAACAAATGTATGTTTTTTTTTTGCAAGGAGCAACAAAAGTATGTTGTACAGATGGTCCAAGTAATATATACTCGTGATTGTAATATAAGGCCAGGGGTAGACCGGAACCATATCCTCTAACGTAGAGATGACAAGTCAGGTAAGCACAGTGCTTAAGTAGTGCAAAACGTAGAAGAAAAATCAGGAAAATGTAACAAATACTGTACGTATTTACTGTAGCAACCACTGTATATTTTTACTGTATAAAAAATCGTATAAATATTTAAAAAAGATAGTCATAATTTTGATTGTTACTAATTATCGTAAATGCATATGGCTTACATATATTATGGAAGTTAATTTAGATCAAATTAGACTTAATCATGTAGATGTGGAGAAGGAAAATTAGAGAGGTGTAGCTTACCCGACTTGTCTATTGCACGTTAGAGGATCTACTTCCGGGGTAGACCATGCTACTTAGACTACTCATAGTGGGAGTAACTAAGGAGTATTAACATAGAGCTGGTTGTGGTAACTAGCTATGTTACCATAACACTTTTCAAGATAGAATGAGTCTACATACTAACTAAAACAATCATGCATGATAGTACTACATCTAAGTTACTATGCATTATGAAGGTAGTAACATAGAGTAGTGTCATATGCATGCGGAAATTCAATTTGGCTCCCGGGTGCATATGCTCCCTCTACCAAAAAATCATATTTTAAAATGTCGAAAAAAATTAGCAAAAAATTTACATGTACATATTCATAATATATGTTCGTTCGTCAAGTTTCACGAAAAACCAATATTTTTTGTGGTCTATGTAAAAAAGAGAAAACTTATCTTGTGAAAAGCATTATTTTTAGTACTGTGTTTTATCTTTTTACACACGTCACACGACAAGTCGCAACTTTTTAAGGGCGTAGCACGAGAAGATGTACATGCGAATTTTTTGTTTCATTTTTTTGAAATTCAAAATATGTGTAAGATGCATTTCAAAATGGAGGGAGCATATGCTCCTATGTTTCAAAACACCAGTCCCGCATGCGCATGACACTACTATACGGTCACATCAAGTCATAATCACAACCAAAATCAGTTCCCATGTACAAATATTTTGGATTTTATTGGCGGGAGATTGTAGCGCTTGACAGATATTTTCAATTTAGCTGGCGCTAAAAAAATACTGTACTAGCAAAATTGGTAGCTTACTGTAGTACTGCCTCCTTTCAGGGATACAAGGACAAGGACCAATCAACTAAAATAATGTATGAAAATGGTCACCAATGGGCCAACTAATAGTTATACTTTTCCCATGCAGCGCAATATAAAAAATACTACAAATCAGATTAAACCTTGATTAAATATTGGTGCATCCAATCCATTCAGTTTTCATTTAATCCACATCACCAAGGAAACAACCACCAGGTACATAACAAGTGCAGATAGAAGCACCAACAAAATAGTTCAGCATCACAAACCCTTTCACACAACCAAGGGACACCTTTGACTGTCAGTGTTCACTGTGGTATTCAGCATCTCCCACACTTTCTCAGGATGTTGCCCAGGTGGGCTTGACTTGCTTCTAATCCTGCAGTTATACGGTGGATGACTACTCTTTGTGCAGCCACTATTGCTCGTTCCTCTTTGAGTAGTTCCTCGAGAACATAAAAAGACAATGACTTGGACCTCAACCTGCGCTTGGGCTTTGACTTGGACTTGGACCTCGACAAATTAGTTGTGAACCCAGCATTACGCAGGAATGTGTTGTTGGCTATACCATGACATTGTAGTACCTTGGAAAATGAATTCAGACATTCTTCCTGGGTTTTTTCTATACCATCTTTCTTTGGTTTTGCCAGCTCCACTTTCATGTCAGACTGAGGAGTTTTCAGTTGTTACACATGTGTAAGAGAAGAGATTATAATGTGAAGACATGTGTATGAACTACCTCTAATAATCCTACAAACTGGCATGGCTGATTACCGCATATACATTTTAGTAAGAGCATGTTACATCATATTGACATGTCTTCTATTGCTAACACGTAATAGCAGGACTATAAAAATATGCATGGATCCATGTGTAGAATTCGTAATGTGCATGATATTGCTGAGAAGTATATAAGTGAATTGTACTAGCCCTTTCCAGCAGTTCAGACATTTGGTTGTGTTGGCTAGTGCATGAAGCTTGACAAATATGACAAGATATTTCTGAATACAATTGAAAACCATAACTGACATTAGTAGAGAATACTTACAATAACACTCTGTGCAAAATGTCCAGTCAAACCATTTCTGCTCGTCTGGCACACCTTGAATTGCTCAAGTAGACTCATCTCTCTGTCTGTACTCTCACAGTATGCTTGCCTTGCCTTCTGATATTTTCGCAAGAGAAAATATAAATTAGTTTCACAACCACGTCACATGCCGACATGCGACAATTGAAAGTTTTCAAAAAAAATATAAATAAAACAGAGACATCAATTTACGATGTATATTGTGCATCTATAAATTCTAAATGATTTACTAATTTAAATATAGTTGTACAGATAACATTCCTTACCATACAGTAGAGGTGTCCAATCAAGCTACGAGATCCTGTACGCTGTTGTAAACGTACATTATTACGAGCACGCATGTTACTTCGAGCGATGAACTACAAATGAAGACTTGTGAGACACATGCTTAAAAAGGAATCAGTAATGTGATCTTGTCTCACTGTCTTCACAGAACATACCAAATTCTTTTGAGCAGACCAATACTCAACAAGATCACACCATTGATCATCAGTCATCTGTAGTATAGGAGAGGTTGTTGGAATATCGCTAGGAGTCCTCCCAGCAAAGTATCTCATCTTTAGCCTATGGCGCTCCTGGCGCAACGCTGAAGAGAATATGCTCCTGATAACAGTGATTACATTCTTCATGTCATCATCAAACTCAAGACATGTCTGTTTACAACAATGGGAACCGTTCATGTGTTAGATAGCTAGCCAACAGAAAGCTAGAGGGAATGTGAACGAGCAACATGGTATTGTTTACGAAAATGACTTACATGTAACATGTGCAGTAAACCTTCAAAATGAGAAGGGGTGTTTACGTGTTGTTTCCATGATGGAAAGATAGGAATTTGAGTCCTGACAAAAACGCCTGTGATCGATGCTATATTAGATGATTCTTGTGGATCCAGTGGCCTTCTGATACCTGCTATAACTGATGTGATGGGAAATCTTGTTCCCATTCGGGCAATCTTATTTTTAAGTGATTTCAAAGTCGTTGGCCCCCTTCGTTTTCTTGGTCGTGGTGGAACTGCAAATTTAAGCATTACATCAAGCTATCAAGGTATTTATGTAACGGAGCATGTAAGGGAACACGTACCTAATTCGGCCCCACCATCATCTTTAAGGAAGAAGTTGTCTCTGGCAGGACTAAATGTCAGCGGGCGATCGTGATTAGTTAGGTGTTGAGAACCTGCTGTTGAAACTGGGTCTGCTGTGAATTGTTCTTGGGTAACTGGATTGGCAACAGGTGGCTGGGGAACATGTGGTTTGGTATTTGCTCCGTCTACAGCTTTTAGACCAACCGATGTGGGGTTAGGTCGAAGCTTTTTATGTTGGTGTTTCGCATTACAATATTTTTTTGCCTGGTCATCATTTTCAACTAGATTAGAGTGACTCTGAGTCTGAGACCTTGTTTTTACTCTGTTCACTGCATTTGTTTGTGATCTGACATGACCAGCTTGAACCCTTTTTATTTTTAGGTGAGCTGTCAGATATTGATCTTCCTGTTGAACTATGTTCTTCACCTTGTTGGTATTTGAAACGTCCTTACGTGAAGTCCCTGATGCCTGCCAGAGATAAACGGTACTTCAATCAACAAAATCATATACATGCTTGATACGATTATGGAACATAAGAACAGCAAGCCAAGACATGATGAAACATATGTTATTATTATGTGTTAACTGAGCAGATGATAATGCTATAACTTGGGCTGGGTTGGACAGATACATCACAGTTATTGAAGATGCAACAATAATGCCAATGAAAAGAGCGAGCAATCACCTTGGGGGGTGGAGTAGGGTGCTTGACAAGGGCATCCTCTTTACTCAGGTCTCCCTCAGACTCTTGTTCAGTAGGATCAAGTTCTGAATAAGAAAATGATTGTTATCGATGGAGACAGGAGAGGTGTTTGATTGTTCACTGGTGATGCCTATATTTTCTCTCCGGCCCTCTTTGTACTCTACTACAGTATCTTTAGCATGCATTAGAAAAAAATGCTAACGAGATTTATCATGGAACTTTGAGTAGAGCAGTAGAAGGGCAAATTAGTAGTAGCAAGTAGATGATAGCTCAAAAAGGAATAAAGCGTAGATCAAAAATAAATGATTTCCCTGTGCATGCCAATTGATGATTACAAGATTTATAAACATGCAGTTTAATAATGTCGACTAATCACTCTGCAGGCTTGACTTCTACTACAGTCATACCAGATAGCACCAAACAGATTGTAGGAAAAGTAAACTTGAAACCCCAGATCGCACGAAACTGATGTTCGGAAATGAAATGCATAACGGAAGCGGCTAAACACCAACCTTCGCATGGGGAGTGGACGGCTTTACGCTTTGGTTTCGCGCGGTGGACCGGTTGGGCGCGGGGTCTACCCATTTCACCGTGCGGTAGACCAGGGAGTCGGGAAGCAGATCCGACGCAGCGGCGGAGGTGGACGGCGTCCCTGAGCAGGATCCGGCGCGGTGGGCGTCGGCTACGGTGGAGCACAAATGGTGCGGTGTGCGCCTTCGTAGGGGAAGCGGCTCCGGCTTGCTTGACAACGTCTTCTCGGACACTACAGCGTCTGGTCAGGAGGCTGTGGTGGCGAGGTGGGACGGTGGTGCACTGCCGTCGTCGGGCGAGATGCTCCGATTCGGTGTGTGACGCGTGAGAGATGTGGGATTCGGCGCCTGTGCCGGTGGTATGTTTTAATGGCTGGGGTGAGATTGGCCTTGGCCAAGAGAAGAACCGCTGGGGACGTTTTTGATGAAAGGATAAGATCGGAAATTCGAACATTTGAAAATTGGAGGCGGCAACCCGAGCTATTTTCGCCGCTGTTTTGGCGCTTCGTTGAAATGGTTTGGTGGATGCGCGAAAAAAAAAATGGACGCGGTCCGACCCCATCAAGGTCTCATTTGTAAGCATGGGCGGTACGGCAGCCATCCTACCTTGATTTTTAGTGAATATCCATCCATTCATATATATGTGTTTTTTTCTGAACATTTGAGTACTTAAAACGGACTTCATATGACAAAGTTGCGCCTATTTTAGTGAACACTGCGTGGAGCCGATTTCGAAAACAAAACATGGACTAGGTACCAAAAAACATATATAGACTCGTTCTCCGCATTAAAAAGATTGATGTATCATGGATCTTAGTATATGTAAAATAACCTTGAGCTATTCATTATCATACGCGTAGAATTGAAGACTTCAGATATTTCTTTATATTTGAAAGAAACGCCATGTTTCATCCGACAACATTTATCATCTCATTGAGTTGGCGCTGATTTTATATGTGGTGACGAAAACAACTGAGGCTCCTTTGATTTATAGGATTTAGATCCTACGGGAATTATTCTACACTATTGGTTATATTCAAAGGGAACATATCCCATATGAATCTTGTACTACAAATCCTATATGAACAAAACATTAGGTCATCCCTCATGGAAAAATCCCTTTGGTACAATCAAAGAAACTCATATTCCCATAGGATTCAAATAGACAAGATGTACATACGTTTTTCCTATCCTATGACTTAAAGGACTCCTGAAATGGCTCGACAACAAAGATCATAAATTCCGAGTTGTGCATCGAGCAAAAGATATTGAAAAAATTCTTGATCGATCCAATTACAAAATGATTTTCAAAAGAACTAAAGTTTTGCCATTGATCACATAATTGGTATGTATATAGGTTCTACTTATAATAAAATATGTTTTGGTTTATTGGGATTGCGTTAGAATTACATGCATCACAATGTCTCGGGACTATTTCGGTATTTACCTCTTCTTTTAGAGTTCGCCCTATCTAAGATTATTTCCGACATTCGCCAATGTTTGCAAGGAATGGCATGCAGTCGATTCCCACCCTGTTTCAGAAAAAATGAAGAAAAAAAAGTGAACTTGTGGCTATAAAATGATAAGCTTGAATTTTGATATGTTTTTTTTAAAAAAAACTAGCTTCAAAATATGGCCTACCATTTTATATAAAAAACCATGGGTCTTAACGAAAATGCCCAAGGTAAAATGTGCATTAACATTTTGGGGAAAGGTGCAATAAGATTTCATTTTATTGTGGGAAACAAATTGTTGTTGTTTTTTTGCCTTTTCTGAATAGCTAAAAAGGTGTCATCTTTTTTCCATACATTCCATAATGTCATAGAACATAAGCATCCGGTGTCCAGATATAGCAACAATTCAGTATAAGACAATACTAACATAGTTTCCATAAAGTACTGCTAACACATAAGAAAACAAAAGATCTAGATGATGACCCAAGAAACATCCTTGTATATAATAACAATCTATTGACCATATGGCGGCTTTTGCATCACCCTATCAAAATCATCTGCCTTCAAGCACGAGAGCAGAATGTCGACACGTGCTTCAACATGTTCCAAGATCCTCTTGATGATCTCATGGATATCTGCATCAGCCGAATAGGAATCAAAGTTGTCAGCCACTAGCTTCTGATAGAAAGAAACATCAGTGTTGAAGGCGTCGATCTTAGGAGTCCCCACATTTCATTACTTGCAAGACCAAGATGATCAAATTCCCTTTACTTCATAAGAATGTCTGGATCGCTGACACGATCGAAATCTTTGCTAGTACCCTCCTTTGGCCGAATTCAAATTTGCATCAGATCTTGGTGCCCATGCCTTTGGTACATGCGGGTAATTTTTTGCCAATATGTCGTGCATTGCACATAGCGTCCTACTGTACAGGGGTATTTCTACATATCTTCTTCCAAATATAATTTAATTTATTTCGGGTTGGATTCAATTTGTTTCAAAATTGTCTGATATACCATTTGTATTGGTAGGAGATGCAGCTTTGAATTTTAATCATTGTTTCTAGGTGCCACACTTGCAGGGTACAGTCAAAGATTTTATCCAATGTTTCATGTCTTGACAAATCCTTTTCGTAATGGAAGTTGAGACCCCCAGCCTCTGCATCAAAATGATGCACATGGAATTTTTTAGTATGGTATTCAACAAAATATGATAAGATGCAAAAATCAAACCTTGGACAAATATGACACATGCTCACTTGGGTAGAAAGCCAATCAAACTGATACAAATTACATTGCAGAGTCCTTGCATGTTAAACTATATATTGCCAAACACCACATATATTAAGGGATACATATTAATTTCGATACTACTACTTTTACGATAGAAGATTTGTAACTACAAACGTTGTGGGTTGTGGCTGCCCTCCTCAATCTACTCACTTGTCTCATCGGCAACCGTCTCCACCTCTCTACATGCACATATGGGTACAACTTCTTCACACCCGAAGAAGATTACTTGTTTCCTGTCATGCTCCGCCACTTGTAGTAGGTGTGCTCCTTTTTCAGAGATGAATTCTCTTTTAGGATGGAGATGTTCTCCTTTTTCAGAGATGAGTTCTCTTTTAGGATGGAGATGTTCTCCTTCGTTAGAGACCCGTTCTGATTTACCATGGAGAGGTTCTCCTTCGATAGAGATGAGTTCTCCTTTGATAGAGATGAGTGCTCATTCAAGAGTACGGCATACTCATTCCATAGCTTCATAGCACGGTTTACCAGATGTGCGTTCACATCTCGGAGCTTGGACGCATGGTCAATCAACTCGCGCGACTCATCCAGGAGCGACCGCCGGATTACTTGCAGAGACGCTTCATGTTGTCGTCCTTCATTAGATGGTAGATTCACAGAGCGACCCTGTGTGACACATGATATTATACTAATAAAGTGCAAGAGTGTAACTTCAATAGTAAAAATATAGTACTCCGAAAGTTTGCAGGACTTAAACTTCAATACTCATAGTAATATGTACAAGACTAACTTCAATAGTAATTGTAATATGTATAAATTTCAATTGCAATACTGTAGTAATATGAGTACTCCGGAGCTTGGAGTAATAAAGTTTCAAACTAAGAACGAAACATGAACTAATAAAGTTTGCCCTATGCATCAATCGATGGAGAGGCTGGATCTCAAGTTCGAAAGGGGGAAAAAGACTGCAGTGAAGTTTCAAGTTTGCATTGAAGTTCGAAAGTGGTAATGCAGCTAGTATTAGTGCAGTAGAAATCCCTTGTGCCTTGTTTGGTTGACGTGTTTTCACATGGTTCAGTGAGTAATATCTGGGTCTTTCTTAATAAGAACACATTTTATCTGTTTGGCAGAAGAGTATTGGACAGGATCAGAGTCGCGGGGATCCTCAGGAAACACTTCCGCGCACGTCGGGTGGACGTGGAACCGCAACACCTCTATGCTCTCGCGTTTCTGGTCGTTCCGCATACGTGCTCCGATTGCTGCTTCTCCTTCCAGGCATCCACCCCGTTCCAGCATGGATCAGGCTGAGGGATTGATTCCAATGCAAAATTACAAGTCCTGAGGCCTGCTGGCATGGATTACGTGAATAGAAATTGGACGCTTCACTAATAAGGCCCGAGGAACCCCTCAAAAAAAACTAATAATGCCCCAGGACAGGCTATCTCTCAGGTTGTCCTGATCTGCCGCAAATACTCACGCCAAAACATGGTGAATGAAGTATTTTGCATCAAATCCCCTCCGAATAATACTCAGTAGGGGGCTAACTAGTTTTAAACCAATGATTAAACTACATTAACCACTGACCTCGAAGCTCTCCTCCTTGGAGAGGACCGACTCCCCGGCGACGGCGAGGTTGTCTTGCAGCTGCAGCAGGACTGTCACGTCTGAGCCCACGGAGAGGTCGTTGATCCGCTGCCGCTTGGTGGGCACATCAGACTCAACGGCGAGGCCGCCATGCGCCTGCTGCAGCAGCTGTAGGGGGGCGTGCGAGTTGGCGGCGAGGTCCTGTAGTTGCTGCTGGGGGATTACGACGGTGGGCCGCACACCTAACAGGCCCCCTTGTCCACTCGTGGGATTCATCGCCGGAAGATGGGGGTGCAGGGAGGCGCTAATACAGAGGTTGTGGATGGTACAGCCGCCGACGAGCACTGTACAGGTTGGGGCTATAGGATTTTGAAGATGAATGGGGAGAGGCGGCAGGGGCCTATATAAATCGAGAGGAGTGAGGTAGCGAGAAGTGAAGTGAATGGGGAGAGGCGGCAGGGGCCTATAAATCGAGAGGGCTATAGGTTGGGACATGATTTTTACGCAATATTTAAATTTAGATTTAAGCCGCATGTCACCAGGTGACATGCGAAAGGTGCATGTCACCTGATCTCTATCCGTGAAGGACACAGGTCACTCGCAACACTGTACATGGTGTACTGTAGGGACGCGAAACAGTATTGTTCACTGTTCGTAGTGTTTTTCATTTTTCTGATTTTTTTGAATTTTATGCCCATTTGAATCTTTTGGTCAAATCCTAGGTTTGACAAAGATTTAAACAAGTTTAAAATATATGAAAAGGTAAGCATGGATCCTTCTTAGTCACTCTAAAATGAAGCTTTTGGGATGTTCTTGAAATTTCCATGCTTGACTTCATAAGACAGAGTTTAGGGTTAGGGGTAGATATATACATGATTTGTTTGGTTTGAATATGTCTAGACCTTGTTTATCAACTTTAATTCTTACTATATGACATAAGAAAACTATTTGCTTTGGTTTTTCATTTTTCTGATTTTTTTGAATTTTGATGCCCATTTGAATCTTGTCAAATCCTAGGTTTGACCAAGATAATTTAAACAACTTTAAAACATGGAAATGAAAAGGGAAGCATGTATCCTTCTTAGTCACTCTAAAATGAAGTTTTTGGGAGGTTTTTGAAATTTCCATGTCTGAAACCCAAAACCACTTCTCTTCATGCTTGACTTCATAAGACAGAGTTTAGGGGTTAGGGGGTAGATACATGGTTTGTCTAGTTTGAAACTTTGAATATGTCTAGACCTTGTTTATCAACTTGAATATGCTTACTATATGACATAAGAAGACTATGTACTTTGGTTTTTCATTTTTCTGATTTTTTTAATTTTCTGCGCATTTGAATCTTGGTCAAATCCTAAATTTGACCAAGATTTAGACAAGTTTAACACGTGAAAACGAATAAGTAAGCCTGGATCCTTCTTAGTCACTCTAAAATGAAGCCTTTGGGAGGTTCTTGAAATTTCCATGTTTGAAACCCAAAACCACTTCTCTTCATGATTGACTTCATAAGATCGACAGATTAGTTTAGGGTTAGGGGTAGATATATACATGATTTTTCTGGTTTTAATATGTCTAGACCTTGTTTATCAACTTGAATGCTTACTATATGACATAAGAAAACTATTTGCTTTTGTTTTCATTTTTCTGATTTTTTTTGAATTTTGATGCCCATTTGAATCTTGTCAAATCCTAGGTCGTTTGACCAAGATAATTTAAACAAGTTTAAAACATGAATATGAAAAGGGAAGCATGTATACTTCTTAGTCACTCTAAAATGAAGTTTTTGGGAGGTTTTTGAAAATTCCATGTTTGAAACCCAAAACCACTTCTCTTCATGCCTGACTTCATAAGATAGAGTTTAGGGGTCAGGGGGTGTAGATACATTTGGTTTGTCTAGTTTGAATATGTCTAGACCTTGTTTAACAACTTTAATGCTAACTATATGACATAAGAAGACTATGTGCTTTGGTTTTTCATTTTTCTGATTTTTTTGAATATTGTGCCCACCCATTTGTATCTTCATGAAATCCTAGGTTTGACCAAGATAATTTAAACAAGTTTAAAACATGAAAATGAAAAGGGAAGCCTGGATCCTTCTTAGTCACTCTAAAATGAAGCTTTTGGGAGGTTCTTGAAATTTCCATGTTTGAAACCCAAAACCACTTCTCTTCATGATTGACTGAGTTTAATTAGGGTTTTAGGGGTAGATATATACATGATTTTTCTGGTTTTTCATTCTTTTGATTTTTTTCTGAATTTTTAGGGCCATTTGAATCTTGGTCAAATCCTTGGTTTGACCAAGATTTAAACAAGTTTAAAACATGAAAATGAAAAGGGAAGTCTGTATCCTTCTTAGTCACTCTAAAATGAAGCTTTTGGGATGTTCTTGAAATTTCAATGTTTGAAACCCAAAACGACTTCCCTTCATGCTAGACTTCATAAGATCGAAAGGGGGTAGATACACGATTTGTCTGGTTTGGATATATCTAGACCTTGTTTATCAACTTGATTGCTTACGATATGACATAAGAAGACTATGTGATTTGGTTTTCCATTTTTCTGATTTTTTTAATTTTTTGCCCACCCATTTGTATCTTCGTCAAATCCTAGGTTTGACCAAGATAATTAAAACAAGTTTTATAAAACATGAAAATGAAAAGGGAAGCATGTATCCTTCTTAGGCACTCTAAAATGAAGCTTTTGGGAGTTTTTTGAAATTTCCATGTTTGAAACCCAAAACCACATCTCTTCACATGCTTGACTTCATAAGACAGAGTTTAGGGGTTAGGGGTATAGATACATGATTTGTCTGGTTTGAATATGTCTAGACATTGTTTATCAACTTTAATGCTTACTATATGACATAAGAAAAATAATGTCATGTAAATGAGTTAACTTGGATTTCCTACCCTTGAATCCATAGGAAACTTTGTTATAATGCACTATAATAATCAACCGAGTTTTTACACCAACAGGTCTGTCACTTACGTGTGGTGCCCACGCGTGAGGTCCCACACTTCAGTGAGCACAAGGCACGTGCAATAGGTACGCAAACTCCCAGCCATCTTCTTTGTCAAGAGAAGACGCATCAGGATGCGTATTGGAAGTCTGTGGGTCCTTCTGGATCCTTCGGTTGTCCCTCTCACAAAAAAAACAAATCTCTCTCATTCTCGGCCTCGACTCGGCTCGCTCGCTCGCACCTCCTGCTCACTGACAAACCCTGCACAAAAGTCAACATCATCACCCGAAAAAGGGGAGACACCATAATTCTCTCCCTTCTTCTCTCCTTCCTCCGAGTGATCCCTCTTCCTCCGAGTTTCACTCGACGGGCAAACACACTTGTGCTGCATAGTAATAATAAAAAGGTATAGAAAAATCAACCTACGAATCTATAATTAAATAGGTTAGTAATAATAAAAAGGTAGAAAAATCAACCTACGAATCTATAATTAAATAGGTTAAACTAGGGTTTTGCCCACTACTACAGATCAAGGTTCAAACCTTGTTTATCAACTTGAATATGCTTACTATATGACATAAGAAGACTATGTACTTTGGTTTTCATTTTTCTGATTTTTTAAATTTTCTGCGCATTTGAATCTTGGTCAAATCCTAGGTTTGACCAAGATTAGACAAGTTTAACACGTGAAAACGAATAAGTAAGCCTGGATCCTTCTTAGTCACTCTAAAATGAAGCATTTTGGGATGTTCTTGAAATTTCCATGTTTGAAACCCAAAACGACCTCTCTTCATGCTACACTTCATAAGATCGACCGAGTTTAGGGTTAGGGGTAGATACATGATTTGTATGGTTTGAATATGTCCAAACCTTGTTAATTTATCAACTTGAATGCTTACTATATGACATAAGAAGACTATATGCTTTTGTTTTTCATTTTTCTGATTTTTTTTGAATTTTATGCCCATATATTTGAATCTTGGTCAAATCATAGGTTTGACAAAGATTTAAACAAGTTTAAATTGTGAAAATGAAAAGGTAAGCATGGATCCTTATTAGTCACTCTAAATTAAATCTTTTGGGAGGTTCTTGAAATTTCCATGTTTGAAACCCAAAACCACTTCTCTTCATGATTGACTTCATAAGAAAGAGTTTAGGGTTTTAGGGGTAGATATATACATGATTTTTCTGGTTTGAATATGTCTAGACCTGGTTTATCAACTTGAATGCTTACTATACATATGACATATATAAGAATGCTATGTGCTTTGGTTTTTCATTCTCTTTTGATTTTTTTTCTAAATTTTTATGCCCATTTGAATCTTGGTCAAAATCTTTGGTTTGACAAGGATTTAAACAAGTTTAAAACATGAAAATGAAAAAGGGAAGTCTGTATATCCTTCTTTTAGTAACTCTAAAATGGAAGCTTTTGGGATGTTCTTGAAATTTCCATGTTTGAAACCGAAAACGACTTCCCTTCATGCTAGACTTCATAAGATCGACAGGGGGTAGATACATGATTTGTCTGGTTTGGATATATCTAGACCTTGTTTATTATCAACTTGAATGCTTACGATATGACATAAGAAGACAATGTGATTTGGTTTTTCAATTTTCTGATTTTTTTGAATATTGTGCCCACCCATTTGTATCTTCATGAAATCCTAGGTTTTACCAAGATAATTTAAACAAGTTTAAAACATGAAAACGAAAAGGGAAACATGTAACCTTCTCAGTCACTCTAAAATGAAGTTTTTGGGAGGTTTTTGAAATTTCCATGTTTGAAACCCAAAACCACTTCTCTTCATGCTTGACTTCATAAGACAAAGTTTAGGGTTAGGGGTATAGATACATGATTTGTATGGTTTGAATATGTCCAAACCTTGTTTATCAACTTGAATATGCTTACTATATGACATAAGAAGACTATGTACTTTGGTTTTTCATTTTTCTGATTTTTTTAATTTTCTGCACATTTGAATCATATCTTGGTCAAATCCTAGGTTTGACCAAGATTTAGACAAGTTTAACATGTGAAAACGAATAAGTAAGCCTGGATCCTTCTTAGTCACTCTAAAATGAAGCTTTTGGGAGGTTCTTGAAATTTCCATGTTTGAAACCCAAAACCACTTCTCTTCATGATTGACTGAGTTTAATTAGGGTTTTAGGGGTAGATATATACATGATTTTTCTGGTTTGAATATATATGTCTAGACCTTGTTTATCAACTTGAATGCTTACTATACATATGACATATCTAAGAATGCTATGTGCTTTGGTTTTTCATTCTTTTGATTTTTTTCTGAATTTTTAGGGCCATTTGAATCTTGGTCAAATCATTGGTTTGACCAAGATTTAAACAAGTTTAAAACATGAAAATGAAAAGGGAAGTCTGTATCCTTCTTAGTCACTCTAAAATGAAGCTTTTGGGATGTTCTTGAAATTTCAATGTTTGAAACCCAAAACGACTTCCCTTCATGCTAGACTTCATAAGATCGAAAGGGGGTAGATACATGATTTGTCTGGTTTGGATATATCTAGACCTTGTTTATCAACTTGATTGCTTACGATATGACATAAGAAGACTATGTGATTTGGTTTTTCATTTTTCTGATTTTTTTGAACATTGTGCCCACCCATTTGTATCTTCATGAAATCCTAGGTTTGACCAAGCTAATTTAAACAAGTTTAAAACATGAAAATGAAAAGGGAAGCATGTAACCTTCTCAGTCACTCTAAAATGAAGTTTTTGGGAGGTTTTTGAAATTTCCATGTTTGAAACCCAAAACCACTTCTCTTCATGCTTGACTTCATAAGACAAAGTTTAGGGTTAGGGGGTATATATAGATACATGATTTGTATGGTTTGAATATGTCCAAACCTTGTTTATCAACTTGAATATGCTTACTATATGACATAAGAAGACTATGTACTTTGGTTTTTCATTTTTCTGATTTTTTTAATTTTCTGCGCATTTGAATCATATCTTGGTCAAATCCTAGGTTTGACCAAGATTTAGACAAGTTTAACACGTGAAAACGAATAAGTAAGCCTGGATCCTTCTTAGTCACTCTAAAATGAAGCTTTTGGGAGGTTCTTGAAATTTCCATGTTTGAAACCCAAAACCACTTCTCTTCATGATTGACTGAGTTTAATTAGGGTTTTAGGGATAGATATATACATGATTTTTCTGGTTTGAATATATATGTCTAGACCTTGTTTATCAACTTGAATGCTTACTATACATATGACATAAGAATGCTATGTGCTTTGGTTTTTCATTCTTTTGATTTTTTCTGAATTTTTAGGGCCATTTGAATCTTGGTCAAATCCTTGGTTTGACCAAGATTTAAACAAGTTTAAAACATGAAAATGAAAAGGGAAGTCTGTATCCTTCTTAGTCACTCTAAAATGAAGCTTTTGGGATGTTCTTGAAATTTCAATGTTTGAAACCCAAAACGACTTCCCTTCATGCTAGACTTCATAAGATCGAAAGGGGGTAGATACACGATTTGTCTGGTTTGGATATATCTAGACCTTGTTTATCAACTTGATTGCTTACGATATGACAGAAGACTATGTGATTTGGTTTTCCATTTTTCTGATTTTTTTAATTTTTTGCCCACCCATTTGTATCTTCGTCAAATCCTAGGTTTGACCAAGATAATTAAAACAAGTTTTATAAAACATGAAAATGAAAAGGGAAGCATGTATCCTTCTTAGGCACTCTAAAATGAAGCTTTTGGGAGGTTTTTGAAATTTCCATGTTTGAAACCCAAAACCACATCTCTTCACATGCTTGACTTCATAAGACAGAGTTTAGGGGTTAGGGGTATAGATACATGATTTGTCTGGTTTGAATATGTCTAGACATTGTTTATCAACTTTAATGCTTACTATATGACATAAGAAAAATAATGTCATGTAAATGAGTTAACTTGGATTTCCTACCCTTGAATCCATAGGAAACTTTGTTCTAATGCACTATAATAATCAACCGAGTTTTTACACCAACAGGTCTGTCACTTACGTGTGGTGCCCACGCGTGAGGTCCCACACTTCAGTGAGCACAAGTCACGTGCAATAGGTACGCAAACTCCCAGCCATCTTCTTTGTCAAGAGAAGACGCATCAGGATGCGTATTGGAAGTCTGTGGGTCCTTCTGGATCCTTCGGTTGTCCCTCTCACAAAAAAAAACAAATCTCTCTCATTCTCGGCCTCGCTCGCTCGCTCGCTCGCTGCTCACTGACAAACCCTGCACAAAAGTCAACATCATCACCCGAAAAGGGGAGACACCATAATTCTCTCCCTTCTTCTCTCCTTCCGAGTGATCCCTCTTCCTCCGAGTTTCACTCGACGGGCAAACACACTTTTTTTAATTTTCTGCCCATTTGAATCTTGGTCAAATCCTAGTTTGACCAAGATTTAAACAAGTTTAAAACATGAAAATAAAATGGTAAGCATGGATCCTTCTTAGTCTCCCGAAAATGAACCTTTTTTTTTGAAATTTCCATGTTTGAAACCAAAAACCACTTCTCTTCATGCTTGACTTCATATGACATAGTTTAGGGTTAGGGGTAGATATATACATGATTTTTCTGGTTTGAATATGTCTAGACCTTGTTTATCAACTTGAATGCTAGCTTACTATATATGACATAAGAATGCTATGTGCTTTGGTTTTTCATTCTTTTGATTTTTTTCTGAATTTTTATGCCCATTTGAATCTTGGTCGAATCCTAGGTTTGACCAAGATTTAAACAAGTTTAAAACATGAAAATGAGAAGGGAAGCATGTATCCTTCTTAGTCACTCTAATTAAAATGAAGATTTTGGGAGGTTTTTGAAATTTCCATGTTTGAAACCAAAAACCACGTCTCTTCATGCTTGACTTCATAAGATATATAGAGTTTAATTAGGGGTTAGGGGTATAGATACATGATTTGTTTGGTTTGAATATGTCTAGATCTTGTTTAACTTGAAGATATATATGGAAGGAATATGTGAATCGGCCTTGTGTACCAAGTGGGCTAGTAGCCCGTGTATCTGTATATATTAGATTACGTAGAGATTAGAGTTTTCTCGTGCACGGTTTAGTGCACGCCCACATTAGAAAGTCCCTTGGACTATAAATATGTACCTAGGGTTTATGGAATAAACAACAACCAACGTTCAACACAAACCAATCTCGGCGCATCGCCAACCCCTTCGTCTCGAGGGTTCCTCCGGTAAGCACCATGCTGCCTAGATCGCATCTCGCGATCTAGGCAGCACGAGCCTGCCTAGTTGTTCATGCGTTGCTCGTACTGAAGCCTTTTTGATGGCGAGCAACGTAGTTATCATAGATGTGTTAGGGTTAGCATTGTTCTTAGTATCATATGCTGTTGTAGTGCAACCCTTGCGCATCTAGCCGTCCCTGTACCTCATCATGGGTGCAGGGGCGGCACCCCGCTTGATCGTTATTTAGTAGATCTGATCCGTTACGATTGCTCCTTGATTCATCAAGGATTAGTTTAATATCTGCAATAGTTAGGCCTTACAAAGGGTTGGAGGATCCAGCGGCATGTAGGGTGTAGTTTGCTGCCCCTAGACAGGACGTTCCGAGGATCAACCTAGTGTTGGTTTTTAGGCCTTGTCTAGGGCTGGCTTACGATCACCGTGCGTGAGCGCGAGGCCCAATCGTGAGTAGGATGATCCGATTATGCGGTGAAAACCCCAGATCGTCGTGGATCTCATATGCTTTATCTTGATCAAGCAGGACCACCATATATTCGGCCACCTTGGACGAATCATGGGTGGATCGGCTCCATGAGCCGATTCACAGGATAACCTGAGAGCCGATCGAGGCTCTTATTTAACGTGTACGTGTGTGCCCTGCAGGAAACTAAGCGAGGCATCATCCACACCTTCCTGACCAGGTATAGGTCAGGTGGCACGCCCTTGCAACCACCAGGAGGCTTTGCGGGCCGTCGCTCTGAGGGACTGGGGCCAGCCGCAGCCCTAGTTGTTCCCGGCTCTACGGTGTTGACTTCATGCTACAGGGTTTGACGTCAAGGGTATAGATACATGATTTGTTTGGTTTGAATATGTCTAGACCTTGTTTAACAACTTGAATGCTTACTATATGCCATAAGAAGACTATGTACTTTGGTTTTTAATTTTTTTGATTTTTTAAAATTTTCTGCCAATTTGAATCTTGGTCAAATCATAGGTTTGACAAAGATTTAAACAAGTTTAAATTGTGAAAATGAAAAGGTAAGCATGGATCCTTATTAGTCACTCTAAATTAAATCTTTTGGGAGGTTCTTGAAATTTCCATGTTTGAAACCCAAAACCACTTCTCTTCATGATTGACTTCATAAGAAAGAGTTTAGGGTTTTAGGGGTAGATATATACATGATTTTTCTGGTTTGAATATGTCTAGACCTGGTTTATCAACTTGAATGCTTACTATACATATGACATATATAAGAATGCTATGTGCTTTGGTTTTTCATTCTCTTTTGATTTTTTTTCTAAATTTTTATGCCCATTTGAATCTTGGTCAAAATCTTTGGTTTGACAAGGATTTAAACAAGTTTAAAACATGAAAATGAAAAAGGGAAGTCTGTATATCCTTCTTTTAGTAACTCTAAAATGGAAGCTTTTGGGATGTTCTTGAAATTTCCATGTTTGAAACCGAAAACGACTTCCCTTCATGCTAGACTTCATAAGATCGACAGGGGGTAGATACATGATTTGTCTGGTTTGGATATATCTAGACCTTGTTTATTATCAACTTGAATGCTTACGATATGACATAAGAAGACAATGTGATTTGGTTTTTCAATTTTCTGATTTTTTTGAATATTGTGCCCACCCATTTGTATCTTCATGAAATCCTAGGTTTTACCAAGATAATTTAAACAAGTTTAAAACATGAAAACGAAAAGGGAAACATGTAACCTTCTCAGTCACTCTAAAATGAAGTTTTTGGGAGGTTTTTGAAATTTCCATGTTTGAAACCCAAAACCACTTCTCTTCATGCTTGACTTCATAAGACAAAGTTTAGGGTTAGGGGGTATAGATACATGATTTGTATGGTTTGAATATGTCCAAACCTTGTTTATCAACTTGAATATGCTTACTATATGACATAAGAAGACTATGTACTTTGGTTTTTCATTTTTCTGATTTTTTTAATTTTCTGCACATTTGAATCATATCTTGGTCAAATCCTAGGTTTGACCAAGATTTAGACAAGTTTAACACGTGAAAACGAATAAGTAAGCCTGGATCCTTCTTAGTCACTCTAAAATGAAGCTTTTGGGAGGTTCTTGAAATTTCCATGTTTGAAACCCAAAACCACTTCTCTTCATGATTGACTGAGTTTAATTAGGTTTTAGGGGTAGATATATACATGATTTTTCTGGTTTGAATATATATGTCTAGACCTTGTTTATCAACTTGAATGCTTACTATACATATGACATATCTAAGAATGCTATGTGCTTTGGTTTTTCATTCTTTTGATTTTTTTCTGAATTTTTAGGGCCATTTGAATCTTGGTCAAATCATTGGTTTGACCAAGATTTAAACAAGTTTAAAACATGAAAATGAAAAGGGAAGTCTGTATCCTTCTTAGTCACTCTAAAATGAAGCTTTTGGGATGTTCTTGAAATTTCAATGTTTGAAACCCAAAACGACTTCCCTTCATGCTAGACTTCATAAGATCGAAAGGGGGTAGATACATGATTTGTCTGGTTTGGATATATCTAGACCTTGTTTATCAACTTGATTGCTTACGATATGACATAAGAAGACTATGTGATTTGGTTTTTCATTTTTCTGATTTTTTTGAACATTGTGCCCACCCATTTGTATCTTCATGAAATCCTAGGTTTGACCAAGCTAATTTAAACAAGTTTAAAACATGAAAATGAAAAGGGAAGCATGTAACCTTCTCAGTCACTCTAAAATGAAGTTTTTGGGAGGTTTTTGAAATTTCCATGTTTGAAACCCAAAACCACTTCTCTTCATGCTTGACTTCATAAGACAAAGTTTAGGGTTAGGGGGTATATATAGATACATGATTTGTATGGTTTGAATATGTCCAAACCTTGTTTATCAACTTGAATATGCTTACTATATGACATAAGAAGACTATGTACTTTGGTTTTTCATTTTTCTGATTTTTTTTAATTTTCTGCGCATTTGAATCATATCTTGGTCAAATCCTAGGTTTGACCAAGACTTAGACAAGTTTAACACGTGAAAACGAATAAGTAAGCCTGGATCCTTCTTAGTCACTCTAAAATGAAGCTTTTGGGAGGTTCTTGAAATTTCCATGTTTGAAACCCAAAACCACTTCTCTTCATGATTGACTGAGTTTAATTAGGGTTTTAGGGGTAGATATATACATGATTTTTCTGGTTTGAATATATATGTCTAGACCTTGTTTATCAACTTGAATGCTTACTATACATATGACATAAGAATGCTATGTGCTTTGGTTTTTCATTCTTTTGATTTTTTTCTGAATTTTTAGGGCCATTTGAATCTTGGTCAAATCCTTGGTTTGACCAAGATTTAAACAAGTTTAAAACATGAAAATGAAAAGGGAAGTCTGTATCCTTCTTAGTCACTCTAAAATGAAGCTTTTGGGATGTTCTTGAAATTTCAATGTTTGAAACCCAAAACGACTTCCCTTCATGCTAGACTTCATAAGATCGAAAGGGGGTAGATACACGATTTGTCTGGTTTGGATATATCTAGACCTTGTTTATCAACTTGATTGCTTACGATATGACATAAGAAGACTATGTGATTTGGTTTTCCATTTTTCTGATTTTTTTAATTTTTTGCCCACCCATTTGTATCTTCGTCAAATCCTAGGTTTGACCAAGATAATTAAAACAAGTTTTATAAAACATGAAAATGAAAAGGGAAGCATGTATCCTTCTTAGGCACTCTAAAATGAAGCTTTTGGGAGGTTTTTGAAATTTCCATGTTTGAAACCCAAAACCACATCTCTTCACATGCTTGACTTCATAAGACAGAGTTTAGGGGTTAGGGGTATAGATACATGATTTGTCTGGTTTGAATATGTCTAGACATTGTTTATCAACTTTAATTCTTACTATATGACATAAGAAAATAATGTCATGTAAATGAGTTAACTTGGATTTCCTACCCTTGAATCCATAGGAAACTTTGTTCTAATGCACTATAATAATCAACCGAGTTTTTACACCAACAGGTCTCACTTACGTGTGGTGCCCACGCGTGAGGTCCCACACTTCAGTGAGCACAAGTCACGTGCAATAGGTACGCAAACTCCCAGCCATCTTCTTTGTCAAGAGAAGACGCATCAGATGCGTATTGGAAGTCTGTGGGTCTGGATCCTTCGGTTGTCCCTCTCACAAAAAAAAACAAATCTCTCTCATTCTCGGCCTCGCTCGACTCGCTCGCTCACTCGCTCGCTCGCACCTCCTGCTCACTGACAAACCCTGCACAAAAGTCAACATCATCACCCGAAAAAGGGGAGACACCATAATTCTCTCCCTTCTTCTCTCCTTCCGAGTGATCCCTCTTCCTCCGAGTTTCACTCGACGGGCAAACACACTTTTTTTAATTTTCTGCCCATTTGAATCTTGGTCAAATCCTAGGTTTGACCAAGATTTAAACAAGTTTAAAACATGAAAATAAAATGGTAAGCATGGATCCTTCTTAGTCTCCCGAAAATGAAGCTTTTTTTTGAAATTTCCATGTTTGAAACCAAAACCACTTCTCTTCATGCTTGACTTCATAAGACATAGTTTAGGGTTAGGGGTAGATATATACATGATTTTTTCTGGTTTGAATATGTCTAGACCTTGTGTTGACGTCAGAAACCCACCGGCGGGCAGTGACTGGTCAACACCGTAGAGCCGGGAACAACTAGGGCTGCGGCTGGCCCCATCCCTCGAGCGACGGCCCGCAAAGCCTCCTGGTCGCGCGCCGATGCAAATTGCAAGGGCGTGCCACCTGACCTATACCTGGTCAGGAAGGTGTGGATGATGCCTCGCTTAGTTTCCTGCAGGGCACACACGTACACGTTAAATACGAGCCTCGATCGGCTCTCAGGTTGTCCTGTGAATCGGCTCATGGAGCCGATCCACCCATGATTCGTCCAAGGTGGCCGAATATATGGTGGTCCTGCTTGATCATGATAAAGCATATGAGATCCACGACGATCTGGGGTTTTCACCGCATAATCGGATCATCCTACTCACGATTGGGCCTCGCGCTCACGCACGGTGACCGTAAGCCAGCCCTAGACAAGGCCTAAAAACCAACACTAGGTTGATCCTCGGAACGTCCTGTCTAGGGGCAGCAAACTACACCCTACATGCCGCTGGATCCTCCAACCCTTTGTAAGGCCTAACTATTGCAGATATTAAACTAATCCTTGATGAATCAAGGAGCAATCGTAACGGATCAGATCTACTAAATAACGATCAAGCGGGGTGCCGCCCCTGCACCCATGATGAGGTACAGGGACGGCTAGATGCGCAAGGGTTGCACTACGACAGCATATGATACTAGGAACAATGCTAACCCTAACACATCTATGATAACTACGTCGCTCGCCATCAAAAAGGCTTCAGTACGAGCAACGCATGAACAACTAGGCAGGCTCGTGCTGCCTAGATCGCGAGATGCGATCTAGGCAGCATGGTGCTTACCGGAGGAACCCTCGAGACGAAGGAGTTGGCGATGCGCCGAGATTGGTTTGTGTTGAACGTTGGTTGTTGTTTATTCCATAAACCCTAGGTACATATTTATAGTCCAGGGGACTTTCTAATGTGGGCGTGCACTAAACCGTGCACGAGGCAAACTCTAATCTCTACGTAACCTACTATAAAGATACACGGGCTAACTAGCCCAAACTTGGTAAACAAGGCCGATTCACAATCTCTTCTATATGTATATCTTCAAATCCGTCTTGATCGCGGCCCACTTCTGGCTTGGTCAAATTCCGGTGATAACACATGCCCCCCTGGTTTTGGAAATGACATTTCCAAAATCATTACGCCTTTCCTTCGTCGGGTCATGTCGTGGCAGAGCAGAACCGTCGCAGAGTTCTTCATCATGATAACTTGCCTCCTCAACTTCTCTGCACGATTTGACAGTTTCGGCACCACTTCCTCGGAAACTGCTGTGGCATTGAATTTCTATCATGCCCTCTTTTATTTAACCGCCCCAAACAGTTCCCCTCTGCATCTCCTTCGCATTAGCACCCAAAAACCCTCCTGCGCCACCATGTCCTCTTCCTCCTCTGCCTCATCGGATCTTTCCACCCAGTCCTCTTCGTCTCGCGAGCCGACGCCGGAGCACAACCCGGCGGAGGTCCATGCGGCCAACATCCGCCGTGCCATTGCGGCCGGGGAGGAGTCAGATCATGACTTCTCCATCTGGTCAGAGGACGACAAGTCCCTGACTGATGGGGAGAGCGATCTCCGCTTCCTCGCCGACAAGGAAGCGGTGGAAGAAAGCGAGGATGATCGCTTCCCCTGGGATGGGGCCACCTCCGAGGAGGTGAAGGAGGACGAAGAGGAGGATGACGACGACGACAGCTCCCCCGACGAGCCGCCGGCCAAGCGCCATTGCCCCTGGCCGGGGAATCTGAGTGACTTCGACAGCGACGACGACGACGACGACGAGGAAGACGAGGACAATGAAGGTCCTGCCGGCGGCCGCTGGAGCAGCGACGACGAGCCGGCCGGGAGCAGCGCCGACAGCGGCGATGACGGCGACGACGAGGGCAGCAACGGCCCGTAGATAGGGCCCCTAGCATAGGATCCGTAGAAGTAGGCGGGGTAATGTATCCCCTTTTGAGGGCAATCAGCTCTACTATGTAAGAAATCTCGCCTATTAATGAAGAACTTTTCCCCAATTTGATTTGCCGATTTCTTCTGAGTTCAATTGAGCCGATTCCCTCTTCTACTGACCTTGCCGATTCGTTCCCTTTGCCAATGCATGATGAGCCGATAGCACCGCATCGGTCCTTCAAAATTCGCCCTTCCCTTCTTCAACTGATGATTTTCTAAATTTGGCAGAAAATGCAGGATCTTCAGGAAAACCTTTGAACTTTCCCAACCAAACCCAATGATGCTCTTCAATACTCATCATTTGTGAAGAAGGTTGCAATGAAGGACCAGCCGATGGTATCCCAATCGGCTTTTAAACAGAGTAAAACAGAGCATCCACCAGGCCTGCTGCCCCCCGAGCCTTACTCGAGGCGAGACTGTCAAAGAGAATGTGCCAAAGCCGATCCCCTTTCTTCCTCAGACAGCCGGAATTTGGTTCAGGAACCCAGATCGGCTCGAAGCATCGGAAGGCCCATTCCTTAAGTCGATGTCTGCTGCATCGGCTGCGCTCAAATTTTTTGAATTTTTTAGGCCGATTTGTGTGTCGGCCCCCATATTTGATAGTATTATCTCATATCCTCGTGTTTTATCCATCTAGGTGCCCCCCGAGCCGATTCTGTCAAGAGAATTGATGGTATCGGCTCTTCAGGTAGTCCTTGTTGGGTCAAACGTTGATCCCAGGCAGAATGGATGGTGAGGATAATTTTGGCCGATCGCTGGAATCGGCCTCCACGTTGCTTGCTCGGTGAAGGTTTTGTAATATCCCTTCAACAGTTTCGGAGGGCCGATCGCAAGGATCAGCCTCGCCACGTTGCTTATTGACGTAGTCTTGCTACTCGTCCATGTCAGTGGACAAAACCAGCCCAATCTCCGATTTTATCACGTTGGTGCGCTTGCTGTTGTCCACCTTAGGTGCATCGTGTGATCGTGGAGCTCTACACTTCGCCGGACGAACGAGCACCATGTTTGTGCCAGCCGATGTTTCATCATCGGCTTTCCTTTGCTTGGGGCGCCACTCTTTTCTTTGCGGCAGTCCCTCTTCATCCAGGGTCCTCTGGACTTTCGCAGCCAAATCAGGTCGTGCCTTCCTCAGCGTATGCAAGTATAACCTTTCGGCTTCCTCCAGACCGCGCAATCGCTGAACCCTGCGTTTTTGTGAATGGCTGAGACCATCAGGGCACCACCTTGGACGGTGGTACCTGTCTTCTTCGTCTTCCCCCTCGTCTTCCGAATCCTCGAGATCTTCCAACAGAGGGGTCTCAGCACGTCTGTTTTGTGGTGGGAGAGGCCCTAGGCGCTCGAATACAGACACGTTGGCTGCCTCCTTCTTTTTCTGGTTGCATTCTGGGCAGTTGCCGATTGTTGGTAATCGGCTCATTCCTGAATCCCAGCAGTGTCTGAAGAAAGGGCAGTCCCAATGCCTGTCCGTATTGTCCTGCTCCCTGGCGTGGCGCTCCTGCCGCTCCTCATCGTGATTATGCCGACGATGTCTTCTGTCGTTTCTAGCCATACGGCCTCTTTCATCATCGTCGCCGTGTCGCCGGCGTTGATCATACCGACTCACGTACTTATTGAGGAGGTGATCAGAGAGGGGTCGTTGATATCTTATGTTCTTAACTTCCCCCTCTGTGACGTAGCGCTTGCCATCTTGACGGAGCCGATCGCATGGAGCGGCCCCCTCAGTGTCCTTGCTCTGAGAGCAGCTGTCCTCATCCCCGTCCTTCTCAGAGCGGTGTCCAAGCTCTACCATGCTGATGTTGGCTGAGAAATCAGGCTGGCACCCTCTGAGGTGGGCAAACTCCACCATGTTGACGGCGGGGAAGGGGTGTGTGTCGACCTTCATGGCGTACTGGTTAAAAATTAGTCGCCCATTTTCTATTGCCATCTGGATCTGCTGACGCCACACCCTGCAGTCGTTGGTGGTGTGGGTGAACGTGTTATGCCACTTGCAGTATGGCTTTCCGTTCAGCTCTTGCACCGTGGGAACTTTGTGGCCTTCGGGAATCTTTATATGCTTCTCCGCGAGTAAGAGATCGAAAATTTGCTCGGTTTTCGTCACGTCGAAGTCGAATCCTCTTGGAGGTCCTGGTGGCTTCACCCATTTGCAGGTTACTGGGCCTGCAGCTCGAGTCCACTCAGCCACCGCGACCTCTTGTTCTCCCGTAGCGACCTCATCTTCGCCTGCGTCGACCATGGTAACCACCCGCTTGAACTTGTCCTGGTAGACATCTGGGTGACGCTGTTCATATGCTGACAGCTTCTGTACCATGTGCGCTAGTGACGGGTAGTCCGCTTGGGAGGCCACGTCCTTGATCGATGATGATAGACCCACCACCGCCAACTCGACTGCTTCCTTTTCGCTTACGTGAACCGAATAGCATCGGTTCCTAACGGTCCTGAAGCGCTGGATGTATTCTGACACTGTTTCTCCGCGCTTCTGTCGTACTTGTGCTAGATCGGCAATGCCAGCCTCGGAAGCCTCTGAGTGATATTGCTCATGGAACCGTTCTTCCAGCTGCTTCCAAGTCTGGACTGAGTTCGGTGGCAGCGACGTGTACCAACCGAAAGCCGATCCTGTGAGGGACTGTGAGAAGTACCTCACGCGCAGCTCGTCTGACGCTGAGATCATGCCCAGCTGTGCCAAATATCGGCTCACATGCTCGATGGAGCTGGAACCATCTGATCCGCTGAACTTTGTGAAGTCCGGGAGCCGATATTTGGGTGGTAGCGGGATCAATTCGTACTCGTTGGGGTACGGCTTGGTATAGCCGATCGCCTTTCTTTTCGGCATCATGCCGAACTGATCTTTCAGGATCGTACAAATTTGATCCGCGGTGATGGCTGCAGGTGCCGAACCCTGAAGATTCGTCGGAGTGGCGTACTTAACCAGCCATGCTTGTTTCTCTGGTTCTGAGCCAACTGCAGGAGCTGGGCTCGGGAGTTTTGTCGGGGTGGCGTATTTAGCTAGCCACGTTTGCTTCTCAGGGTCTGCCTCCGACGTTCCTCCTGTTGCCCCAGAAGTCCCTGCTATAGCAACCTGGTTCGAGGGTGCCCAGGTGCTGCAGTCTGGCACGTATGCGCATGCGTACCCGTGCGGGATCTCCTTGGGCGCGTCCTGTAGAAATTGGTAGTCACTGGGGTCACCACCAATCTTGTAGACGACATAGGCCGATGAGTTCGGCGCTTCGGGCGCTGCCAACGCGAACGGCAGCGGTGGACGGGACTGGAGTAGCAACTCCCCTTGGTGAGTCCCTAGGGCTGGTCCTGACGGAGAGTACTGATGGCTCATGATCTCCTGGATCACGCGCAGCGCGACGCGCTCCAACGTATTCACCAGGCTCTCAGAATGGCGGTGCAGCGAATGAGCCACCATGAAGTTTATCTCCTGACGCAGCGACCTGGTGCGTTCCTCTGACGGGGTGGACAGGTCCACTCCATCAAGCGCGCCTTCAGGTGTGAACCCCTTCCATCTGATGCCATGGGAGCGGGTCCTGTGGAAAGAGCCGATTAGGTCGGCTTCGAGGGCAGATTTGACCTCGTCATACTTCTTCTTGAGCTCGCCAGAGAGCTCCTCGTACGTGACCGGAGTTTCTTCTGCCACCTCTGATGTAGATGGCATTGTGTTTGATGTTGAAGATGGGTCCCACCGGGCGTGCCAGAATGTGTTGACGTCAGAAACCCACCGGCGGGCAGTGACTGGTCAACACCGTAGAGCCGGGAACAACTAGGGCTGCGGCTGGCCCCAGTCCCTCGAGCGACGGCCCGCAAAGCCTCCTGGTCGCGCGCCGATGCAAATTGCAAGGGCGTGCCACCTGACCTATACCTGGTCAGGAAGGTGTGGATGATGCCTCGCTTAGTTTCCTGCAGGGCACACACGTACACGTTAAATACGAGCCTCGATCGGCTCTCAGGTTGTCCTGTGAATCGGCTCATGGAGCCGATCCACCCATGATTCGTCCAAGGTGGCCGAATATATGGTGGTCCTGCTTGATCATGATAAAGCATATGAGATCCACGACGATCTGGGGTTTTCACCGCATAATCGGATCATCCTACTCACGATTGGGCCTCGCGCTCACGCACGGTGACCGTAAGCCAGCCCTAGACAAGGCCTAAAAACCAACACTAGGTTGATCCTCGGAACGTCCTGTCTAGGGGCAGCAAACTACACCCTACATGCCGCTGGATCCTCCAACCCTTTGTAAGGCCTAACTATTGCAGATATTAAACTAATCCTTGATGAATCAAGGAGCAATCGTAACGGATCAGATCTACTAAATAACGATCAAGCGGGGTGCCGCCCCTGCACCCATGATGAGGTACAGGGACGGCTAGATGCGCAAGGGTTGCACTACGACAGCATATGATACTAGGAACAATGCTAACCCTAACACATCTATGATAACTACGTCGCTCGCCATCAAAAAGGCTTCAGTACGAGCAACGCATGAACAACTAGGCAGGCTCGTGCTGCCTAGATCGCGAGATGCGATCTAGGCAGCATGGTGCTTACCGGAGGAACCCTCGAGACGAAGGAGTTGGCGATGCGCCGAGATTGGTTTGTGTTGAACGTTGGTTGTTGTTTATTCCATAAACCCTAGGTACATATTTATAGTCCAGGGGACTTTCTAATGTGGGCGTGCACTAAACCGTGCACGAGGCAAACTCTAATCTCTACGTAACCTACTATAAAGATACACGGGCTAACTAGCCCAAACTTGGTAAACAAGGCCGATTCACAATCTCTTCTATATGTATATCTTCAAATCCGTCTTGATCGCGGCCCACCTCTGGCTTGGTCAAATTCCGGTGATAACACATGCCCCCCTGGTTTTGATAATGACTATAAAAGAATGCTATGCTTTGGTTTTTCATTCTTTTGATTTTTTTTTTATGCCCATTTGAATCTTGGTCGAATCCTAGGTTTGACCAAGATTTAAACAAGTTTAAAACATGAAAATGAGAAGGGAAGCATGTATCCTTCTTAGTCACTCTAATTAAAATGAAGATTTTGGGAGGTTTTTGAAATTTCCATGTTTGAAACCAAAAACCACGTCTCTTCATGCTTGACTTCATAAGATATATAGAGTTTAATTAGGGGTTAGGGGTATAGATACATGATTTGTTTGGTTTGAATATGTCTAGACCTTGTTTAACAACTTGAATGCTTACTATATGCCATAAGAAGACTATGTACTTTGGTTTTTAATTTTTTTGATTTTTTAAAATTTTCTGCCAATTTGAATCTTGGTCAAATCATAGGTTTGACAAAGATTTAAACAAGTTTAAATTGTGAAAATGAAAAGGTAAGCATGGATCCTTATTAGTCACTCTAAATTAAATCTTTTGGGAGGTTCTTGAAATTTCCATGTTTGAAACCCAAAACCACTTCTCTTCATGATTGACTTCATAAGAAAGAGTTTAGGGTTTTAGGGGTAGATATATACATGATTTTTCTGGTTTGAATATGTCTAGACCTGGTTTATCAACTTGAATGCTTACTATACATATGACATATATAAGAATGCTATGTGCTTTGGTTTTTCATTCTCTTTTGATTTTTTTTCTAAATTTTTATGCCCATTTGAATCTTGGTCAAAATCTTTGGTTTGACAAGGATTTAAACAAGTTTAAAACATGAAAATGAAAAAGGGAAGTCTGTATATCCTTCTTTTAGTAACTCTAAAATGGAAGCTTTTGGGATGTTCTTGAAATTTCCATGTTTGAAACCGAAAACGACTTCCCTTCATGCTAGACTTCATAAGATCGACAGGGGGTAGATACATGATTTGTCTGGTTTGGATATATCTAGACCTTGTTTATTATCAACTTGAATGCTTACGATATGACATAAGAAGACAATGTGATTTGGTTTTTCAATTTTCTGATTTTTTTGAATATTGTGCCCACCCATTTGTATCTTCATGAAATCCTAGGTTTTACCAAGATAATTTAAACAAGTTTAAAACATGAAAACGAAAAGGGAAACATGTAACCTTCTCAGTCACTCTAAAATGAAGTTTTTGGGAGGTTTTTGAAATTTCCATGTTTGAAACCCAAAACCACTTCTCTTCATGCTTGACTTCATAAGACAAAGTTTAGGGTTAGGGGTATAGATACATGATTTGTATGGTTTGAATATGTCCAAACCTTGTTTATCAACTTGAATATGCTTACTATATGACATAAGAAGACTATGTACTTTGGTTTTTCATTTTTCTGATTTTTTTAATTTTCTGCACATTTGAATCATATCTTGGTCAAATCCTAGGTTTGACCAAGATTTAGACAAGTTTAACACGTGAAAACGAATAAGTAAGCCTGGATCCTTCTTAGTCACTCTAAAATGAAGCTTTTGGGAGGTTCTTGAAATTTCCATGTTTGAAACCCAAAACCACTTCTCTTCATGATTGACTGAGTTTAATTAGGGTTTTAGGGGTAGATATATACATGATTTTTCTGGTTTGAATATATATGTCTAGACCTTGTTTATCAACTTGAATGCTTACTATACATATGACATATCTAAGAATGCTATGTGCTTTGGTTTTTCATTCTTTTGATTTTTTTCTGAATTTTTAGGGCCATTTGAATCTTGGTCAAATCATTGGTTTGACCAAGATTTAAACAAGTTTAAAACATGAAAATGAAAAGGGAAGTCTGTATCCTTCTTAGTCACTCTAAAATGAAGCTTTTGGGATGTTCTTGAAATTTCAATGTTTGAAACCCAAAACGACTTCCCTTCATGCTAGACTTCATAAGATCGAAAGGGGGTAGATACATGATTTGTCTGGTTTGGATATATCTAGACCTTGTTTATCAACTTGATTGCTTACGATATGACATAAGAAGACTATGTGATTTGGTTTTTCATTTTTCTGATTTTTTTGAACATTGTGCCCACCCATTTGTATCTTCATGAAATCCTAGGTTTGACCAAGCTAATTTAAACAAGTTTAAAACATGAAAATGAAAAGGGAAGCATGTAACCTTCTCAGTCACTCTAAAATGAAGTTTTTGGGAGGTTTTTGAAATTTCCATGTTTGAAACCCAAAACCACTTCTCTTCATGCTTGACTTCATAAGACAAAGTTTAGGGTTAGGGGGTATATATAGATACATGATTTGTATGGTTTGAATATGTCCAAACCTTGTTTATCAACTTGAATATGCTTACTATATGACATAAGAAGACTATGTACTTTGGTTTTTCATTTTTCTGATTTTTTTTAATTTTCTGCGCATTTGAATCATATCTTGGTCAAATCCTAGGTTTGACCAAGATTTAGACAAGTTTAACACGTGAAAACGAATAAGTAAGCCTGGATCCTTCTTAGTCACTCTAAAATGAAGCTTTTGGGAGGTTCTTGAAATTTCCATGTTTGAAACCCAAAACCACTTCTCTTCATGATTGACTGAGTTTAATTAGGGTTTTAGGGGTAGATATATACATGATTTTTCTGGTTTGAATATATATGTCTAGACCTTGTTTATCAACTTGAATGCTTACTATACATATGACATAAGAATGCTATGTGCTTTGGTTTTTCATTCTTTTGATTTTTTTCTGAATTTTTAGGGCCATTTGAATCTTGGTCAAATCCTTGGTTTGACCAAGATTTAAACAAGTTTAAAACATGAAAATGAAAAGGGAAGTCTGTATCCTTCTTAGTCACTCTAAAATGAAGCTTTTGGGATGTTCTTGAAATTTCAATGTTTGAAACCCAAAACGACTTCCCTTCATGCTAGACTTCATAAGATCGAAAGGGGGTAGATACACGATTTGTCTAGTTTGGATATATCTAGACCTTGTTTATCAACTTGATTGCTTACGATATGACATAAGAAGACTATGTGATTTGGTTTTCCATTTTTCTGATTTTTTTAATTTTTTGCCCACCCATTTGTATCTTCGTCAAATCCTAGGTTTGACCAAGATAATTAAAACAAGTTTTATAAAACATGAAAATTAAAAGGGAAGCATGTATCCTTCTTAGGCACTCTAAAATGAAGCTTTTGGGAGGTTTTTGAAATTTCCATGTTTGAAACCCAAAACCACATCTCTTCACATGCTTGACTTCATAAGACATAGTTTAGGGGTTAGGGGTATAGATACATGATTTGTCTGGTTTGAATATGTCTAGACATTGTTTATCAACTTTAATGCTTACTATATGACATAAGAAAAATAATGTCATGTAAATGAGTTAACTTGGATTTCCTACCCTTGAATCCATAGGAAACTTTGTTCTAATGCACTATAATAATCAACCGAGTTTTTACACCAACAGGTCTGTCACTTACGTGTGGTGCCCACGCGTGAGGTCCCACACTTCAGTGAGCACAAGTCACGTGCAATAGGTACGCAAACTCCCAGCCATCTTCTTTGTCAAGAGAAGACGCATCAGGATGCGTATTGGAAGTCTGTGGGTCCTTCTGGATCCTTCGGTTGTCCCTCTCACAAAAAAAACAAATCTCTCTCATTCTCGGCCTCGCTCGACTCGCTCGCTCGCTCGCCGCACCTCCTGCTCACTGACAAACCCTGCACAAAAGTCAACATCATCACCCGAAAAAGGGAGACACCATAATTCTCTCCCTTCTTCTCTCCTTCCGAGTGATCCCTCTTCCTCCGAGTTTCACTCGACGGGCAAACACACTTTTTTTAATTTTCTGCCCATTTGAATCTTGGTCAAATCCTAGGTTTGACCAAGATTTAAACAAGTTTAAAACATGAAAATAAAATGGTAAGCATGGATCCTTCTTAGTCTCCCGAAAATGAAGCTTTTTTTTTGAAATTTCCATGTTTGAAACCAAAAACCACTTCTCTTCATGTTTGACTTCATAAGACATAGTTTAGGGTTAGGGGTAGATATATACATGATTTTTCTGGTTTGAATATGTCTAGACCTTGTTTATCAACTTGAATGCTAGCTTACTATATATGACATAAGAATGCTATGTGCTTTGGTTTTTCATTCTTTTGATTTTTTTCTGAATTTTTATGCCCATTTGAATCTTGGTCGAATCCTAGGTTTGACCAAGATTTAAACAAGTTTAAAACATGAAAATGAGAAGGGAAGCATGTATCCTTCTTAGTCACTCTAATTAAAATGAAGATTTTGGGAGGTTTTTGAAATTTCCATGTTTGAAACCAAAAACCACGTCTCTTCATGCTTGACTTCATAAGATATATAGAGTTTAATTAGGGGTTAGGGGTATAGATACATGATTTGTTTGGTTTGAATATGTCTAGACCTTGTTTAACAACTTGAATGCTTACTATATGCCATAAGAAGACTATGTACTTTGGTTTTTAATTTTTTTGATTTTTTAAAATTTTCTGCCAATTTGAATCTTGGTCAAATCATAGGTTTGACAAAGATTTAAACAAGTTTAAATTGTGAAAATGAAAAGGTAAGCATGGATCCTTATTAGTCACTCTAAATTAAATCTTTTGGGAGGTTCTTGAAATTTCCATGTTTGAAACCCAAAACCACTTCTCTTCATGATTGACTTCATAAGAAAGAGTTTAGGGTTTTAGGGGTAGATATATACATGATTTTTCTGGTTTGAATATGTCTAGACCTGGTTTATCAACTTGAATGCTTACTATACATATGACATATATAAGAATGCTATGTGCTTTGGTTTTTCATTCTCTTTTGATTTTTTTCTAAATTTTTATGCCCATTTGAATCTTGGTCAAAATCTTTGGTTTGACAAGGATTTAAACAAGTTTAAAACATGAAAATGAAAAAGGGAAGTCTGTATATCCTTCTTTTAGTAACTCTAAAATGGAAGCTTTTGGGATGTTCTTGAAATTTCCATGTTTGAAACCGAAAACGACTTCCCTTCATGCTAGACTTCATAAGATCGACAGGGGGTAGATACATGATTTGTCTGGTTTGGATATATCTAGACCTTGTTTATTATCAACTTGAATGCTTACGATATGACATAAGAAGACAATGTGATTTGGTTTTTCAATTTTCTGATTTTTTTGAATATTGTGCCCACCCATTTGTATCTTCATGAAATCCTAGGTTTTACCAAGATAATTTAAACAAGTTTAAAACATGAAAACGAAAAGGGAAACATGTAACCTTCTCAGTCACTCTAAAATGAAGTTTTTGGGAGGTTTTTGAAATTTCCATGTTTGAAACCCAAAACCACTTCTCTTCATGCTTGACTTCATAAGACAAAGTTTAGGGTTAGGGGGTATAGATACATGATTTGTATGGTTTGAATATGTCCAAACCTTGTTTATCAACTTGAATATGCTTACTATATGACATAAGAAGACTATGTACTTTGGTTTTTCATTTTTATGATTTTTTTAATTTTCTGCACATTTGAATCATATCTTGGTCAAATCCTAGGTTTGACCAAGATTTAGACAAGTTTAACACGTGAAAACGAATAAGTAAGCCTGGATCCTTCTTAGTCACTCTAAAATGAAGCTTTTGGGAGGTTCTTGAAATTTCCATGTTTGAAACCCAAAACCACTTCTCTTCATGATTGACTGAGTTTAATTAGGGTTTTAGGGGTAGATATATACATGATTTTTCTGGTTTGAATATATATGTCTAGACCTTGTTTATCAACTTGAATGCTTACTATACATATGACATATCTAAGAATGCTATGTGCTTTGGTTTTTCATTCTTTTGATTTTTTTCTGAATTTTTAGGGCCATTTGAATCTTGGTCAAATCATTGGTTTGACCAAGATTTAAACAAGTTTAAAACATGAAAATGAAAAGGGAAGTCTGTATCCTTCTTAGTCACTCTAAAATGAAGCTTTTGGGATGTTCTTGAAATTTCAATGTTTGAAACCCAAAACGACTTCCCTTCATGCTAGACTTCATAAGATCGAAAGGGGGTAGATACATGATTTGTCTGGTTTGGATATATCTAGACCTTGTTTATCAACTTGATTGCTTACGATATGACATAAGAAGACTATGTGATTTGGTTTTTCATTTTTCTGATTTTTTTGAACATTGTGCCCACCCATTTGTATCTTCATGAAATCCTAGGTTTGACCAAGCTAATTTAAACAAGTTTAAAACATGAAAATGAAAAGGGAAGCATGTAACCTTCTCAGTCACTCTAAAATGAAGTTTTTGGGAGGTTTTTGAAATTTCCATGTTTGAAACCCAAAACCACTTCTCTTCATGCTTGACTTCATAAGACAAAGTTTAGGGTTAGGGGGTATATATAGATACATGATTTGTATGGTTTGAATATGTCCAAACCTTGTTTATCAACTTGAATATGCTTACTATATGACATAAGAAGACTATGTACTTTGGTTTTTCATTTTTCTGATTTTTTTTTTTGCGCATTTGAATCATATCTTGGTCAAATCCTAGGTTTGACCAAGATTTAGACAAGTTTAACACGTGAAAACGAATAAGTAAGCCTGGATCCTTCTTAGTCACTCTAAAATGAAGCTTTTGGGAGGTTCTTGAAATTTCCATGTTTGAAACCCAAAACCACTTCTCTTCATGATTGACTGAGTTAATTAGGGTTTTAGGGGTAGATATATACATGATTTTTCTGGTTTGAATATATATGTCTAGACCTTGTTTATCAACTTGAATGCTTACTATACATATGACATAAGAATGCTATGTGCTTTGGTTTTTCATTCTTTTGATTTTTTTCTGAATTTTTAGGGCCATTTGAATCTTGGTCAAATCCTTGGTTTGACCAAGATTTAAACAAGTTTAAAACATGAAAATGAAAAGGGAAGTCTGTATCCTTCTTAGTCACTCTAAAATGAAGCTTTTGGGATGTTCTTGAAATTTCAATGTTTGAAACCCAAAACGACTTCCCTTCATGCTAGACTTCATAAGATCGAAAGGGGGTAGATACACGATTTGTCTGGTTTGGATATATCTAGACCTTGTTTATCAACTTGATTGCTTACGATATGACATAAGAAGACTATGTGATTTGGTTTTCCATTTTTCTGATTTTTTTAATTTTTTGCCCACCCATTTGTATCTTCGTCAAATCCTAGGTTTGACCAAGATAATTAAAACAAGTTTTATAAAACATGAAAATGAAAAGGGAAGCATGTATCCTTCTTAGGCACTCTAAAATGAAGCTTTTGGGAGTTTTTTGAAATTTCCATGTTTGAAACCCAAAACCACATCTCTTCTCATGCTTGACTTCATAAGACAGAGTTTAGGGGTTAGGGGTATAGATACATGATTTGTCTGGTTTGAATATGTCTAGACATTGTTTATCAACTTTAATGCTTACTATATGACATAAGAAAAATAATGTCATGTAAATGAGTTAACTTGGATTTCCTACCCTTGAATCCATAGGAAACTTTGTTCTAATGCACTATAATAATCAACCGAGTTTTTACACCAACAGGTCTGTCACTTACGTGTGGTGCCCATGCGTGAGGTCCCACACTTCAGTGAGCACAAGTCACGTGCAATAGGTACGCAAACTCCCAGCCATTTTCTTTGTCAAGAGAAGACGCATCAGGATGCGTATTGGAAGTCTGTGGGTCCTTCTGGATCCTTCGGTTGTCCCTCTCACAAAAAAAACAAATCTCTCTCATTCTCGGCCTCGCTCGACTCGCTCGCTCGCTCGCTCGCTCGCACCTCCTGCTCACTGACAAACCCTGCACAAAAGTCAACATCATCACCCGAAAAAGGGGAGACACCATAATTCCCTCCCTTCTTCTCTCCTTCCGAGTGATCCCTCTTCCTCCGAGTTTCACTCGACGGGCAAACACACTTTTTTTAATTTTCTGCCCATTTGAATCTTGGTCAAATCCTAGGTTTGACCAAGATTTAAACAAGTTTAAAACATGAAAATAAAATGGTAAGCATGGATCCTTCTTAGTCTCCCGAAAATGAAGCTTTTTTTTTGAAATTTCCATGTTTGAAACCAAAAACCACTTCTCTTCATGCTTGACTTCATAAGACATAGTTTAGGGTTAGGGGTAGATATATACATGATTTTTCTGGTTTGAATATGTCTAGACCTTGTTTATCAACTTGAATGCTAGCTTACTATATATGACATAAGAATGCTATGTGCTTTGGTTTTTCATTCTTTTGATTTTTTCTGAATTTTTATGCCCATTTGAATCTTGGTCAAATCCTAGGTTTGACCAAGATTTAAACAAGTTTAAAACATGAAAATGAGAAGGGAAGCATGTATCCTTCTTAGTCACTCTAATTAAAATGAAGATTTTGGGAGGTTTTTGAAATTTCCATGTTTGAAACCAAAAACCACGTCTCTTCATGCTTGACTTCATAAGATATATAGAGTTTAATTAGGGGTTAGGGGTATAGATACATGATTTGTTTGGTTTGAATATGTCTAGACCTTGTTTAACAACTTGAATGCTTACTATATGCCATAAGAAGACTATGTACTTTGGTTTTTAATTTTTTTGATTTTTTAAAATTTTCTGCCAATTTGTATCTTGGTCAAATCCTAGGTTTGACCAAGATTTAAACAAGTTTAAGACGTGAAAATAAAATGGTAAGCATGGATCCTTCTTAGTCTCCCTAAAATGAAGCTTTTGGTTTTTTTTTTAAATTTCCAGGTTTGAAACCCAAAACCACTTCTCTTCATGCTTGACTTCATAAGACAGAGTTTAGGGATAGGGGTAGATATATATATACATGATTTTTCTGGTTTGAATATGTCTAGACCCTGTTTATCAACTTGAATGCTTACTATATGACATAAGAATGCTATGTGCTTTGGTTTTTCATTCTTTTGATTTTTTCTGAATTTTTATGCCCATTTGAATCTTGGTAGAATCCTAGGTTTGACCAAGATTTAAACAAGTTTAAAACATGAAAATGAGAAGGGAAGCCTGTATCCTTCTTTGTCACTCTAATTAAAATGAAGCTTTTGGGTGGTTTTTGAAATTTCCATGTTTGAAACCCAAAACCACATCTCTTCGTGCTTGACTTCATAAGACAGAGTTTAGGGGTTAGGGGGTACATAGATACATGATTTGCATAGTTTGAATATGTCTAGCTAGAGACCTTGTTTCTCAATTTTAATGCTTACTATATGACATAAGAAGACTATGTGCTTTGGTTTTTCATTTTTCTGTTTTATTTTAATTTTATGCCCATTTGAATCTTGGTCAAATCCTAGGTTTGACCAAGATTTAAACAAGTTTAAATTATGAAAATGAAGGTAAGCATGGATCCTTATTAGTCACTCTAACATAAATCTTTTGGGAGGTTCTTGAAATTTCCATGTTTCAAACCCAAAACCACTTCTCTTCATGATTGACTTCATAAGACAGAGTTTAGGGTTTTAGGGGTAGATATATACATGATTTTTCTGGTTTGAATATGTCTAGACCTTGTTTATCAACTTGAATGCTTACTATACATATGACATAAGAATGCTATGTGCTTTGGTTTTTCATTCTCTTTTGATTTTTTTCTAAATTTTTAGGCCCATTTGAATCTTGGTCAAATCCTTGGTTTGACCAAGATTTAAACAAGTTTAAAACATGAAAATGAAAAGGGAAGTCTGTATCCTTCTTAGTCACTCTAAAATGAAGCTTTTGGGATGTTCTTGAAATTTCAATGTTTGAAACCCAAAACGACTTCCCTTCATGCTAGACTTCATAAGATCGAAAGGGGGTAGATACACGATTTGTCTGGTTTGGATATATCTAGACCTTGTTTATCAACTTGATTGCTTACGATATGACATAAGAAGACTATGTGATTTGGTTTTCCATTTTTCTGATTTTTTTAATTTTTTGCCCACCCATTTGTATCTTCGTCAAATCCTAGGTTTGACCAAGATAATTAAAACAAGTTTTATAAAACATGAAAATGAAAAGGGAAGCATGTATCCTTCTTAGGCACTCTAAAATGAAGCTTTTGGGAGTTTTTTGAAATTTCCATGTTTGAAACCCAAAACCACATCTGTTCACATGCTTGACTTCATAAGACAGAGTTTAGGGGTTAGGGGTATAGATACATGATTTGTCTGGTTTGAATATGTCTAGACATTGTTTATCAACTTTAATGCTTACTATATGACATAAGAAAAATAATGTCATGTAAATGAGTTAACTTGGATTTCCTACCCTTGAATCCATAGGAAACTTTGTTCTAATGCACTATAATAATCAACCGAGTTTTTACACCAACAGGTCTGTCACTTACGTGTGGTGCCCATGCGTGAGGTCCCACACTTCAGTGAGCACAAGTCACGTGCAATAGGTACGCAAACTCCTAGCCATTTTCTTTGTCATGAGAAGACGCATCAGGATGCGTATTGGAAGTCTATGGGTCCTTCTGGATCCTTCGGTTGTCCCTCTCACAAAAAAAACAAATCTCTCTCATTATCGGCCTCGCTCGACTCGCTCGCTCGCTCGCTCGCACCTCCTGCTCACTGACAAACCCTGCACAAAAGTCAACATCATCACCCGAAAAAGGGGAGACACCATAATTCCTCCCTTCTTCTCTCCTTCCGAGTGATCCCTCTTCCTCCGAGTTTCACTCGATGGGCAAACACACTTTTTAATTTTCTGCCCATTTGAATCTTGGTCAAATCCTAGGTTTGACCAAGATTTAAACAAGTTTAAAACATGAAAATAAAATGGTAAGCATGGATCCTTCTTAGTCTCCCGAAAATGAAGCTTTTTTGAAATTTCCATGTTTGAAACCAAAAACCACTTCTCTTCATGCTTGACTTCATAAGACATAGTTTAGGGTTAGGGGTAGATATATACATGATTTTTCTGGTTTGAATATGTCTAGACCTTGTTTATCAACTTGAATGCTAGCTTACTATATATGACATAAGAATGCTATGTGCTTTGGTTTTTCATTCTTTTGATTTTTTCTGAATTTTTATGCCCATTTGAATCTTGGTCGAATCCTAGGTTTGACCAAGATTTAAACAAGTTTAAAACATGAAAATGAGAAGGGAAGCATGTATCCTTCTTAGTCACTCTAATTAAAATGAAGATTTTGGGAGGTTTTTGAAATTTCCATGTTTGAAACCAAAAACCACGTCTCTTCATGCTTGACTTCATAAGATATATAGAGTTTAATTAGGGGTTAGGGGTATAGATACATGATTTGTTTGGTTTGAATATGTCTAGACCTTGTTTAACAACTTGAATGCTTACTATATGCCATAAGAAGACTATGTACTTTGGTTTTTAATTTTTTTGATTTTTTAAAATTTTCTGCCAATTTGTATCTTGGTCAAATCCTAGGTTTGACCAAGATTTAAACAAGTTTAAGACGTGAAAATAAAATGGTAAGCATGGATCCTTCTTAGTCTCCCTAAAATGAAGCTTTAATTTTGGTTTTTTTTTTAAATTTCCAGGTTTGAAACCCAAAACCACTTCTCTTCATGCTTGACTTCATAAGACAGAGTTTAGGGATAGGGGTAGATATATATATACATGATTTTTCTGGTTTGAATATGTCTAGACCCTGTTTATCAACTTGAATGCTTACTATATGACATAAGAATGCTATGTGCTTTGGTTTTTCATTCTTTTGATTTTTTCTGAATTTTTATGCCCATTTGAATCTTGGTAGAATCCTAGGTTTGACCAAGATTTAAACAAGTTTAAAACATGAAAATGAGAAGGGAAGCCTGTATCCTTCTTTGTCACTCTAATTAAAATGAAGCTTTTGGGTGGTTTTTGAAATTTCCATGTTTGAAACCCAAAACCACATCTCTTCGTGCTTGACTTCATAAGACAGAGTTTAGGGGTTAGGGGGTACATAGATACATGATTTGCATAGTTTGAATATGTCTAGCTAGAGACCTTGTTTCTCAATTTTAATGCTTACTATATGACATAAGAAGACTATGTGCTTTGGTTTTTCATTTTTCTGTTTTTTTTAATTTTATGCCCATTTGAATCTTGGTCAAATCCTAGGTTTGACCAAGATTTAAACAAGTTTAAATTATGAAAATGAAGGTAAGCATGGATCCTTATTAGTCACTCTAACATAAATCTTTTGGGAGGTTCTTGAAATTTCCATGTTTCAAACCCAAAACCACTTCTCTTCATGATTGACTTCATAAGACAGAGTTTAGGGTTTTAGGGGTAGATATATACATGATTTTTCTGGTTTGAATATGTCTAGCCCTTGTTTATCAACTTGAATGCTTACTATACATATGACATAAGAATGCTATGTGCTTTGGTTTTTCATTCTCTTTTGATTTTTTTCTAAATTTTTAGGCCCATTTGAATCTTGGTCAAATCCTTGGTTTGACTAAGATTTAAACAAGTTTAAAACATGAAAATAAAAAGGAAGTCTGTATCCTTCTTAGTCACTCTAAAATGGAAGCTTTTGGGATGTTCTTGAAATTACCATGTTTGAAACCGAAAACGACTTCCCTTCATGCTAGACTTCATAAGATCGACAGGGGGTAGATACATGATTTGTCTGGTTTGGATATATCTAGACCTTGTTTATCAACTTGAATGCTTACGATATGACATAAGAAGACAATGTGATTTGGTTTTTCATTTTTCTGATTTTTTTGAATATTGTACGTGCCCACCCATTTGTATCTTCATCAAATCCTAGGTTTGACCAGGATTTAAACAAGTTTAAAACATGAAATGAAAAGATAAGCCTGGATCCTTCTTAGTCACTCTAAAATGAAGCTTTCGGGAGGTTCTTGAAATTTCCATGTTTGAAACCCAAAACCACTTCTCTTCATGATTGACTTCATAAGACAGAGTTTAGGGTTTTAGGGGTAGATATATACATGATTTTTCTGGTTTGAATATATATGTCTAGACCTTGTTTATCAACTTGAATGCTTACTATATATATGACATAAGAATGCTATATATGTGCTTTGGTTGTTCATTCTTTTGATTTTTTCTGATTTTTTAGGCCCATTTGAATCTTGGTCAAATCCTAGGTTTGACCATGATTTAAACAAGTTTAAAACATGAAAATGAAAAGGTAAGCATGGATCCTTCTTAGTCACTCTAAAATGAAGCTTTTGGGATGTTCTTGAAATTTCCATGTTTGAAACCCAAAACGACTTCGATCTCTTTATGCTAGATTTCATAAGACTGAGTTTTAGGGGTTAGGGGGTAGATACATGATTTGTCTAGTTTGAATATGTACATAGTACTCCCTCTATAGGAACTTGGAGAAAGCAACTGTTGTGCCACACAATTTTGTTGTTTTCCTATTTTTCTTTCATGAAGCTTTACGATGTGGTTCGTGTGTGGGGATCAAGCTCGTAATCTCGTTTCAATTACACAACCAACTACTCTGCTCATCCTTGCATGTAATTAACCAATATAGGAATTTGATTCCACGGAACTTTTTCAGTACATAAGTCTCCTCCTTAACTCCTCTAGTCTCTACCAAGCCGGCCGCCTCGCTACTTCCCTCTTCCTCCCTACAGCACACCTCGCCCCCGTACGCGAGCTAGGTCCAGCCGGAGATGGGGCACACGTCCGTTGGGAACCCCAAGTGGAAGGTATGATGCGTATAGAAGCAAGTTTCCCTCAGGATGAAACCAAGGTTTAATCGAACCAGTAGGAGCCAAGAAGCACGTTGAAGGTTGATGGTCGCGAAATGTGATGCGGCGCAACAACAGGGATTCCGGCGCCAACGTGGAACCTGCACAACAAAACCAAAGTACTTTGCCCCAACAAAACAGTGAGGTTGTCAATCTCACCGGCTTGCTGTAACAAAGGATTAAACGTATCGAGTGGAAGATGTTTGCAAAGAAAACAGTAAAACAATTAGATTGTATGCTATGTAAAGAATAGGACCGGGGTCCACAGTTCACTAGAGGTGTCTCTCCCATAAGATAAAAGCATGTTGGGTGAACAAATTACAGTCGGGCAATTGACAAATAGAGAAGGGCATAACAATGCATGTACATGATATGATAAATATAGTGAGATTTAATTGGGCATTACGACAAAGTACATAGACCGCCATCCAACTGCATCTATGCCTAAAAAGTCCACCTTCAGGTTATCATCCGAACCCCATTCAGTATTAAGTTGCTAAGCAACAGACAATTGCATTAAGTATGGTGCGTAATGTAATCGACAACTACATCCTTAGATATAGAATCAATGTTTTATCCCTAGTGGCAACAGCACATCCACAACCTTAGAACTTTCTGTCACTGTCCCAGATTCAATGGAGGCATGAACCCACTATCGAGCATAAATACTCCCTCTTGAAGTTAAGAGTACAAACTTGGCCAGAGCCTCTACTAATAACGGAGAGCATGCAAGATCATAAACAACACATAAACAATAGATTGATAATCACCATAATCATAGTACTCTCTATCCATCGGATCCCGACAAACACAACATATAGAATTACAGATAGATGATCTTGATCATGTTAGGCAGCTCACAAGATCCAACAATAAAGCACAACAAGGAGAAGACGACCATCTAGCTACTGCTATGGACCCATGGTCCAGGGGTGAACTACTCAATCACTCCGGAGGCGATCATGGCAATGAAGAGTCCTCAGGGAGATGAATCCCCTCTCCGGCAGGGTGCCGGAGGCGATCTCCTGAATCCCCGAGATGGGATTCGGCGGCGGCGTCTCTGGAAGGTTTTCCGTATCGTGGCTCTCGGTACTGGGGGTTTCGCGACGGAGACTTTAAGTAGGCGGAAGGTCAACGCGGGGCCACACGAGGTGCCCGGGGGTAGGGCCGCGGCAGGGCTTGGGCCGCGCGCCCTAGCCCCTGGCTGCCTCGTGGCCCCACTTCGTTATCTCTTCGGTCTTCTGGAAGCTTCGTGCAAAAATAGGACCCTAGGCGAAAGTTTCGTCCAATTCCGAGAATATTTCCCTAGCAGAAAATAGGACCCTAGCAGAAAACAGCAACTGGCTCTTCGGCATCTTGTTAATAGGTTAGTTCCAGAAAATGCATAAATATGACATATAATGTGCATAAAACATGTAGGTATCATATCAATAAAGTAGCATGGAACATAAGAAATTATCGATACGTTGGAGACGTATCAACATCCCCAAGCTTAGTTCTGCTCGTCCCGAGCAGGTAAAACGATAACAAAAATAATTTCTGAAGTGACATGCCATCATAATCTTGATCATACTATTTGTAAACATATGTAATGAATGCAGCGATCAAAACAAAAGTAATGACATGAGTAAACAAATGAATCATATAGCAAAGACTTTTCATGAATAGTACTTCAAGACAAGCATCAATAAGTCTTGCATAAGAGTTAACTCATAAAGCAATAAATCAAAGTAAAGGTATTGAAGCAACACAAAGGAAGATTAAGTTTCAGCGGTTGCTTTCAACTTATAACATGTATATCTCATGGATATTGTCAACATAAAGTAGTATAACAAGTGCAATATGCAAGTATGTAGGAATCAATGCACAGTTCACACAAGTGTTTGCTTCTTAAGGTGGAAGGAGATAGGTAAACTGACTCAACAATAAAAGTAAAAGAATGGTCCTTCAAAGAGGAAAGCATCGATTGATGTATTTGTGCTAGAGCTTTTATTTTGAAAACATGAAACAATTTTGTCAACGGTAGTAATAAAGCATATGAGTTATGTAAATTATATCTTACAAGTTGCAAGCCTCATGCATAGTATACTAATAGTGCCCGCACCTCGTCCTACTTAGCTTGGACTACCGGATCTTTGCATGCCATGTTTCAACCAAGTGTCACAAAGGGGTACCTCCATGCCGCATGTACAAAGGTCTAAGGAGAATGCTCGCATTTTGGATTTCTCGCTTTTGATTATTCTCAACTTAGACATCCATACCGGGACAACATGGACAACAGATAATGGACTCCTCTTAAATGCATAAGCATGTAGCAATGATTATTATTCTCATATGAGATTGAGGATATATGTCCAAAACTGAAACTTCCACCATGATTCATGGCTTTAGTTAGCGGCCCAATGTTCTTCTCTAACAATTTTGCATGCTCCAACCACTAAAATGATAGATCCTTCAGACAAGACGGACATGCATAGCAACTCACATGATATTCAACAATAGTTGATGGCGTTCCCCAGAAGCATGGTTATCGCACAACAAGCAACTTAATAAAAGATAAAGTGCATAAGTACATATTCAATACTACGATAGTTTTTAAGGCTATTTTGTCCCATGAGATATATATTGCAAAGGTGAATGATGGAATTTTAAAGGTAGCACTCAAGCAATTTACTTTGGAATGGCGGAGAAATACCATGTAGTAGGTAGGTATGGTGGACACAAATGGCATAGTAGTTGGCTCAAGGATTTTGGATGCATGAGAAGTATTCCCTCTCGATACAAGGTTTAGGCTAGCAAGGTTATTTGAAGCAAACTCAAGGATGAACAAGTGCAGCAAAACTCACATAAAAGACATATTGTAAACATTATAAGACTCTACACCGTCTTCCTTGTTGTTCAAAACTCAATACTAGATATTATCTAGACCTTAGAGAGACCAAATATGCAAATCAAATTTTAGCAAGCTCTATGTATTTCTTCATTAATGGGTGCAAAGCATATGATGCAAGAGCTTAAACATGAGCACAACAATTGCCAAGTATCACATTATCCAAGACATTTTAGAATTACTACATGTAGCATTTTCCAATTCCAACCATATAACAATTTAACGAAGAAGAAACTTCGCCTTGAACATTATGAGTAAAGCCTAAGGACACATGTGTCCATATGCAACAGCGGAGCGTGTCTCTCTCCCACAAAGTGAATGCTAGGATCCATTTTATTCAAACAAAAAGAAAAACAAAAACAAACCGACGCTCCAAGTAAAGAACACAAGATGTGATTGAATAAAAATATAGTTTCAGGGAGGAACCTGATGATGTTGTCGATGAAGAAGGGGATGCCTTGGGCATCCCCAAGCTTAGACGCTTGAGTCTTCTTAGAATATGCAGGGGTGAACCACGGGGCATCCCCAAGCTTAGAGCTTTCACTCCTCTTGATCATAGTATATCATTCTCCTCTCTTGATCCTTGAAAACTTCCTTCACACCAAACTTCAAGCAAACTCATTAGAGGGTTAGTGCACAATTAATAATTCACTCATTCAGAGGTGACACAATCATTATTTTCACTTCTGGACATTGCATAATGCTACTGGACATTAGTGGATCAAAGAAATAAATCCAACATAGCAAAAGAGGCAATGCGAAATAAAAGGCAGAATCTGTCAAAAGAACAGTCCGTAAAGACGAATTTAAAGCTGGCACCAGACTTGCTCAAATGAAAAAACTCACAACTAATGAAAGTTGTGTACATATCTGAGGATCACGCTCGTAAATTGGCAGATTTTGTCGAATTTTCTACAGAGAACTGTGCCCAGATTCGTGACAGACAGCAATGCTGTTTCTGCGCAGCGATCCCAAATATAACATCAACTTTGACATAGAAACTTTACTTGGCACAAAAACATGATAAGGAGAGGTTGCTACAGTAGTAAACAACTTCCAAGACTCAATAAAACAAAAAATTGCTGTAGGTAAAAACATGGGTTGTCTCCCATAACGCCTTTCAGCTAGGCGCAGAAAGTGCAAATCAAGTAACATCGAGAGATGAAGCATCAACATCATAACTTGTTCTAATAATAGAATCAAAAGGCAACTTCATTCTCTTTCTAGGGAAGTGTTCCATACCTTTCTTGAGAGGAAATTGATATTTAATATTACCTTCCCTCATATCAATAACAGCACCAACGGTTCGAAGAAAAGGTCTTCCCAACACAATAGGACAAGATGCATTGCATTCGATATCCAAGACAACAAAATCAACGGGGACAAGGTTATTATTAACCGTAATATGCACATTATCAATCCTCCCCAAAGGTTTCTTTTTAACATTATCGGCAAGATTAACATCCAAATAACAATTCTTCAATGGTGGCAAGTCAAGCATATCATAAATCTTTTTAGGCATAACAGAAATACTTGCACCAAGATCACATAAAGCATTACATTCAAAGTCATTGAATTTCATTTTAATGATGGGCTCCCAACCATCTTCTAACTTTCTAGAAATAGAAGTTTCAAGTTTTAGTTTCTCTTCTCTAGCTTTTATGAGAGCATTTGTAATATGTTTTGTAAAGGCTAAATTTATAGCACTAGCATTAGGACTTTTAGCAAGTTTTTGTAAGAACTTTATAACTTCAGAGATGTGGCAATCATCAAAATCTAAATCATTATGAGCTACAGCAATGGGATCATTGTTCCCAAGGTTGGAAAAAATTTCAGCAGTTTTATCACAAGCAGTTTCAGCAGTTTTAGCAATTTCAGGCAGTTTTGTTCGCTTTGCACTAGGAGTAGAAACATTGCCAACACCAATTATTTTACCATTGATAGTAGGAGGTGCAGCAACATGTGAAGAATTAGCATTACTAGTGGTGGTAATAGTCCAAACTTTAGCTACATTATTCTCTTTAGCTAGTTTTTCATTTTCTTCTCTATCCCACCTAGCACGCAATTCAGCCATTAATCTTATATTCTCATTAATTCTAACTTGGATGGCATTTGCTGTAGTAGTAATCTTATTATCAATATCATTATTAGGCATAACTTTCAATTTTAAAAGATTAACATCAGAGGCAAGCCTATCAACTCTAGAAGCAATAGTATCAATTTTATCAAGCTTTTCCTCAACAGATTTGTTAAAAGCAGTTTGTGTACTAATAAATTCTTTAAGCATGGCTTCAAGACCAGAGGGTACATTCCTATTATTGTTGTAAGAATTCCCATAAGAATTACCATAACCATTACCATTAGCAGAAGGATATGGCCTATAGTTATTACCAGAGTTGTTCCTATAAGCATTGTTGTTGAAATTATTATTTTTAATGAAATTCACATCAACATTTTCTTCTTGAGCAACCAATGAAGCTAAAGGAACATTATTTGGATCAACATTAGATCTACCATTCACAAGCATAGACATAATCACATCAATCTTATCACTCAAGGAAGAGGTTTCTTCAACAGAATTTACCTTCTTACCTTGTGGAGCTCTTTCCGTGTGCCATTCAGAGTAATTTATCATCATATCATCAAGAAGTTTTGTAGCCGCCCCCAATGTGATGGACATAAAGGTACCTCCAGCAGCTGAATCCAATAAATTCCGCGAAGAAAAATTTAGTCCTGCATAGAAGGTTTGGATGATCATCCAAGTAGTCAGTCCATGGGTTGGGAAATTCTTTACCAAAGTTTTCATTCTCTCCCATGCTTGAGCAACATGTTCAGTATCTAATTGCTTAAAATTCATTATGCTACTTCTCAAAGATATAATTTTAGCGGGAGGATAATATCTACCAATAAAAGCATCCTTGCATTTAGTCCATGAATCAATACTATTCTTAGGCAAAGATAGCAACCAATCTTTAGCTCTTCCTCTTAATGAGAAAGGAAACACTTTCAATTTAATAATATCACCATCTACATCTTTATACTTTTGCATTTCACAAAGTTCAACAAAATTATTGAGATGGGCAGCAGCATCATCAGAACTAACACCAGAAAATTGATCTCTCATAACCAAGTTCAGTAAAGCAGGTTTAATTTCAAAGAATTCTGCTGTAGTAGCAGGTGGAGCAATAGGTGTGCATAGGAAATCATTATTATTTGCATTTGTGAAGTCACACAACTTAGTATTTTCAGGGGTATTCATTTTAGCAACGGTAAATAAAACAAACTAGATAAAGTAAATGCAAGTAACTAATTTTTTTGTGTTTTTGATATAGAGAGCAAGACAGTAAATAAAGTAAAACTAGCAACTAATTTTTTTGTATTTTGATTTAGTGCAGCAAACAAAGTAGTAAATAAAATAAAGCAAGACAAAAACAAAGTAAAGAGATTGAGAAGTGGAGACTCCCCTTGCAGCGTGTCTTGATCTCCCCGGCAACGGCGCCAGAAATTTACTTGTGGCGCGTAGTTGACGTGGGAGTTAAATCTTTGTGGTGTAACTTTTTTCAGATCCCCGCAACGGCGCCAGAAATTTAGCTTGATACGCGTAGATGCACACGTCCGTTGGGAACCCCAAGTGGAAGGTATGATGCGTATAGAAGCAAGTTTCCCTCAAACCAAGGTTTAATCGAACCAGTAGGAGCCAAGAAGCACGTTGAAGGTTGATGGTCGCGAAATGTGATGCGGCGCAACAACAGGGATTCCGGCGCCAACGTGGAATCTGCACAACAAAACCAAAGTACTTTGCCCCAACGAAACAGTGAGGTTGTCAATCTCACCGGCTTGCTGTAACAAAGGATTAAACGTATCGAGTGGAAGATGTTTGCAAAGAAAACAGTAAAACACAATTGCAGTAGATTGTATGCTATGTAAAGAATAGGACCGGGTCCACAGTTCACTAGAGGTGTCTCTCCCATAAGATAAAAGCATGTTGGGTGAACAAATTACAGTCGGGCAATTGACAAATAGAGAAGGGCATAACAATGCATGTACATGATATGATAAATATAGTGAGATTTAATTGGGCATTACGACAAAGTACATAGACCGCCATCCAACTGCATCTATGCCTAAAAAGTCCACCTTCAGGTTATCATCCGAACCCCATTCAGTATTAAGTTGCTAAGCAACAGACAATTGCATTAAGTATGGTGCGTAATGTAATCACAACTACATCCTTAGATATAGAATCAATGTTTTATCCCTAGTGGCAACAACACATCCACAACCTTAGAACTTTCTGTCACCCAGATTCAATGGAGGCATGAACCCACTATCGAGCATAAATACTCCCTCTTGGAGTTAAGAGTACAAACTTGGCCAGAGCCTCTACTAATAACGGAGAGCATGCAAGATCATAAACAACACATAAACAATAGATTGATAATCACCATAATCATAGTACTCTCTATCCATCGGATCCCGACAAACACAACATATAGAATTACAGATAGATGATCTTGATCATGTTAGGCAGCTCACAAGATCCAACAATGAAGCACAACAAGGAGAAGACGACCATCTAGCTACTGCTATGGACCCATGGTCCAGGGGTGAACTACTCACTCATCACTCCGGAGGCGATCATGGCGATGAAGAGTCCTCCGGGAGATGAATCCCCTCTCCGGCAGGTGCCGAGGCGATCTCCTGAATCCCCGAGATGGGATTCGGCGGCGGCGTCTCTGGAAGGATTTCCGTATCGTGGCTCTCGGTACTGGGGGTTTCGCGACGGAGACTTTAAGTAGGCGGAAGGTCAACGCGGGGCCACACGAGGTGCCCGGGGGTAGGGCCGCGGCCGGGGCTGGGCCGCGCTGCCCTAGCCCTGGCTGCCTCGTGGCCCCACTCGTTATCTCTTCGGTCTTCTGGAAGCTTCGTGCAAAAATAGGACCCTGGGCGAAAGTTTCGTCCAATTCGAGAATATTTCCTTACTAGGATTTCTGAAACCAAAAACAGCAGAAAACAACTGGCTCTTGGGCATCTTGTTAATAGGTTAGTTCCAGAAAATGCATAAATATGACATATAATGTGCATAAAACATGTAGGTATCATCAATAAAGTAGCATGGAACATAAGAAATTATCGATACGTTGGAGACGTATCAGGGCACAGCCGCCCCCGCTGGAAGAATGCTCAGAGGAAGTCCGGGCAGGAGGACAAGGGTGACGCCATCCCGGATGAACTTCTCGGGCTGGTGTTCCTGCGCCTCACCTCGCCTCTGGATCTCGTCCGCGCCGCGTTCGCCTGCAGGAGCTGGCGCAAGGTCATTGATACGTCTCCAACGTATCGATAATTTCTTATGTTCCATGCTACACTATTGATGATATCTACATGTTTTATGCACACTTTATATGTCATGTCGCATTTTCCGAACTAACTATTAACAAGATTGCCAGTTCTGTTTTCTTTTTTTCAGAAATCTTAGTAGAAATATTCTCGGAATTGGACGAAATCAACGCCCAGGTTCCTATTTTGCCCGGAAGCATCCAGAACACCCGAGAGCCGCGAGGGGGGCCCTATGGGCCCCAGATGATAGGGTGGCGCGGCCAGGGCTGGGCCCGCGCCACCCTATGGTGTGGTCGCCCCTTTGACCCTCCTGCGCCGCCTCTTCGCCTATATAAAGCCCTGCATCGAAAACCCTTACGGAGGAAGCCACGGTACGCGAAACCTTCCAGCCGCCGCCATCGCGAAGCCAAGATCTGGGGGACAGGAGTCTCTGTCCGGCACCGCCGGACGGGGAAGTGCCCCGGAAGGCTTCTCCATCGACACCGCTGCCATCTCCACCGCCATCTTCATCACCGCTGCTGCTCCCATGAAGAGGGAGTAGTTCTCCATTGAGGCTCGGGGCTGTACCGGTAGCTATGTGGTTCATCTCTCTCTATGTACTTCAATACAATAATCTCATGAGCTGCCTTACATGATTGAGATTCATATGATGATGCTTGTAATCTAGATGTCATTATGCTAGTCAAGTGAGTTTTACTTATGTGATCTCCGGAGACTCCTTGTCCCACGTGTGTAAAGGTGACAGTGTGTGCACCGTGTGGGTCTCTTAGGCTATATTTCACAGAATACTTATTCACTGTTATGAATGGCATAGTGAAGTGCTTATTTATATCTCTTTATGATTGCAATGTGTTTTGTATCACAATTTATCTATGTGCTACTCTAGTGAAGTTATTAAAGTAGTTTTATTCCTCCTGCACGATGTAATGGTGACAGTGTGTGCATTCGTGTTAGTACTTGGTTTATGCTATGATCATGATCTCTTGTAGATTGCGAAGTTAACTATTGCTATGATAGTATTGATGTGTATTATTCCTCCTACATAAGCATGAAGGTGACAGTGTGCATGCTATGCTAGTACTTGGTTTAGTCTTTTGATCTATCTTACACTAAAGGTTACTAGAATATGAGCATTATTGTGGAGCTTGTTAACTCCGGCATTGAGGGTTCGTGTAATCCTACGCAATGTGTTCATCATCCAACAAAAGTGTAGAGTATGCATCTATCTATTCTGTTATGTGATCAATGTTGAGAGTGTCCACTAGTGAAAGTCTAATCCCTAGGCCTTGTTCCTAAATACGCTATCGCTGCTTGTTCTTTTTACTGCAATCTACTTGTTTTATTGTTTTCTTTGCAAACATCTTCCACTCGATACGTTTAATCCTTTGTTACAGCAAGCCGGTGAGATTGACAACCTCACTGTTTCGTTGGGGCAAAGTACTTTGGTTTTGTTGTGCAGATTCCACGTTGGCGCCGGAATCCCTTGTTGCGCCGCATCACATTTCGCCACCATCAACCTTCAACGTGCTTCTTGGCTCCTCTGGTTCGATCAACCTTGGTTTCTCCTGCGCCTCACCTCGCCTCTGGATCTCGTCCGCGCCGCGTTCGCCTGCAGGAGCTGGCGCAAGGTCATCGCGGCGGAGGACTTCCGTGTCCTCTCCGCTCGCCACGGCGCGCCATCCTCCATAGTCGCCGGCCACTACCACATCAGCTTCTCCCATTGTCACTATCGGCCGTCTGGCTTGCTGCCCCACTTCGTTCCCTCTTCCTCGTCATGTTGGGCCGGGGTCGCCGCAAATAATCTCGCGCTCGACTTCCTCCCACGGGCGCCAAACGGCGACCTCAGTTTGGAGCTCGCCGACTCTCGGGGCGGCCTCCTACTCCTTGCGGACTTCGACCACACCGAACACGGAAAGCCTTTCGAGCAGCCTTCACGTCTCGTCGTCTGCGATCCCCTGGCAGGTCAGTACGTGACGGTCCCTCCACCCCCTGCTGTTTCGCACACAACATTCGTAAGCTTGTTCCTGGGCGCCGCCCTCCATGGCGAGGACGCTGCGGCGCGCATCAGTCTGTCAAATTACAGGGTGACGTGCCTGATCTATCATGACGGCATCTGCAAGACCTGCGTGTTCTCGCCTGGCCCTGGTGGCCACGCTTGGACCTCCTCCGGCGCCATCGTGCCTCTCCACGCCACGCACACAGGCCGGTCGGATATCCTCTTTGTGGGGTGCAACGCCCGTTTCTTCCAGTGGTACGTGTTCGGTGGGCTCGGAAACTTCATTCTTGCTCTCGACAGAGAATCCGGCGAGCTCTCACGCTTCGAGAGAGCTCGAGACGAGGACTGGCTTCACACCGTGCCGATTGAGATGCTGGGCGGGCCCTCGCGCGTGCTGAATTGGTACGTGCTAGAGCTTCCGTGGCCACCTACCTTCCGAGCTTGCTTATCCTAGGATTCTGGCTTCCTGGGTTGGATTAGTGTCGGCCATGGTGTCGTCGACATGGTCTGGAGGTTGAAGACGAAGGGCATCTCAAGGATTTTGTTGTAATTTCGTTTTTTTTCAGGTGTTTTGTACTATTTGATGTTTCTCTTAATGCCAGAGGGTTTATTTGCACTAGTCATACTTGACATAGCTGTACGTTTTGAAGATTAACTTGTTCATCATGATCCGAACTTCTCATACTCTTAATGCCAGAGGGTTTATTTGCACTAGTCATACTTGACATAACTTCGAACTTGTTTTGAGTAATACGTAGTATGGTATACTAGAATAGGAGGAGTAACACTTTTCGCATTTGGGCCAAATATAAAGTACTACCTCCATTTCAAGGAATAAGGCGCACGCGTACTCCAAGACGTATCTTTTGGTCAGATTACCTTGACCATTGAATTGACAAGACAACACACAGAGCATTGGGGCGTGCTCGATGGTGCTAGCTGCGGCTATACAGACATGTGATAGGCATCGCGGAAGCGTCGCAAATAGAAAACAAATCATATTTTTTGGGGGAGGATGTTTTGGCTCCTGGTTGCGTATGCTCCCTTTAGTTTGAACTGCAACATCTATATATTTTGAAATGTAAAAAAAATCCAAACAAAAAATTAATCTTTTCATCTTCACATGCTAAGAGCGCATAAAGTCTTTCCATAAAAAACTAAATTGTCGTTTGGGCTATGTAAAAAAGATAAAATTTATTGCTAAAAATAAAGCTGTTTACATCAACCACAAAAAATATCGGCTTTTCACGAAACTACACGAACACACATAGATTATCGAGAAGTACATGCGGATTTTTTTGTTAGAATTTTTTGAAAATTAAAAATATGTTTTTTTGGGTCGAGGTAGCATATCCGCCCAATAGCCGAATTAAATTTCCGATTTTTTTGGACTGACAATTTCATCGGGAAGACATGGATGCGCGCAGACGGCGTGCAAGGCAAGGCATCGATTTGACCGGACGTACTTAGGGCAGGTCAGGCTGCCAGCGTACTTATTCCGGGCAGGTGAGGTACTAGAACTCAAAGTCCTCCTCAGCGTCTCTCCTCTCTCTCTGTCTTTATTGAGTGTACTAGCGCGCAGGGACTCAAAGTCAGGGAAATGTTTGAGATGCAAAGTAAGAGAATATTTACCAGTATAATTGGTTGATTAGAAGATTAAGTGGTGAAATCACAACAGATTGGAGCAGTACATGGTGGAAACCGCAAAATATCCTTCCAAATGGTGTTTTTGTGCAACATACGAAGTATGAGGTGGTGGAACTTGAGGCCAGTGACTTTACTTACTCCAAAATGCAACTTTACGTACATGAGCCATCGGATCAAGATCCAACGGACACAGTTGATCCAGAATTTGTAGTCACATTTTAAGTTGCTCGAAAAAAATCGAAAACATTACAGTAAGATATATATCTTTCTTAAGTATTCTGGTAAAGTTTTACTTCATTTGAAAATTGAGTTTAATTTTAAGTTTAAAATTTGGATCAACCATGTGCGTTGGATCTTGATCGAATGACTCACGTACAAGTCGCCAGTGAAGTTACTGGATCTCGTTCCTTGGTGGAATCTGCAATTCCCTCCCCTATATATACTATACAAGTCGAAGACTACGACCCTCTATCCCTATCTCCTTCACATCCTCTAAATTCATATTCCCATTTAGAATCGTTGGGCATGGAGGTTCCCCCTGGTAGCTTTAGAGCTTTTGTCGACGATGCTAATTTGAGAAGACTGCTCACCTACGGTTTGTGCTCTCAATCCGCACAACCTCCATTTTGGCGGGTTAGTACTTTCTTCACTAGGTTCATCAAGATGTATTTTAATTTGGGCTAACAGTCGTGTTAATTTCCTTGTATTAAGCAGTGCTGTTCGTGCAAGAAGGTTGCATGCGACAGCTGCGCTAGGAACCTGCCCGGTGGCGCGTGCCCGGGATGCCAGGGCGTCTTCCAAGGTGAAAGTCCTCCATCTGAAAGCATGGACTTTTCCCGTGAATGTGTTATGGAAAAGAATGTGGTGAGAAGAACGTTCATCTGCGGTTTGTGCTCTCAAATCGCACGACGTCCACTATAACGGGTTAGTACTTTCTTCACTAGGTTCCACCCAACTGTATTTTTCTTTGGGCCAACAGTCATGTAAATTTCCTTGTATTAAGCAGTGCATTCGCATGGGGGAGGGACATCACATTGCATGCGGAAGCTGCTTAAGAAACCTGCCCAGTCTCGTGTGCCCGAACTGCGACGGCATCTACGAAGAGGATGAGGATTTAAGTAGATTTGCCTCCTTGTTTAAGGTGGATTGCAGCAACGATGGTTGCGACATGAGCGGCGACTTGCTCGAATACTTTCAACATGAGGCGACGTGCCCGCATGCGCCAACGAGACGGTAGGTGGTTGATCTTGCCGGTCTCGATGGAGAAGATGATCGCGCTTTGAGGCTAATCTGAGCTCGGTGGAGAAGGACCGGATGGAGTTTCCTTTTCTAGAACTAGAGTTCTTTTTGTACTTTTGGATGTCTTGTCTGTAGTTTCCTTTTACTTGGAGGGTCCTCCTAGCTTTCGATAAATAAGAGTGTCGAACCCAACGAGGAGCAGAAGGTGTTGACAAGTCGATGAAGGATTCACTGTAAATGCTCACAGACAAGTATTCAGGGGGTTTTGATATTGTAGATAAATAAAGTACAAGTAAATAAAATGCGAGAGAAATAATTGCAGCGAGTGGCCCAATCCTTTTTAGCACAAAGGACAAGCCGGTTTGTTTACTTATAATGACCAAACGTTCTTGAGGACACACGGGGATTTTAGTCTAGTACTTTCGCTTCAAGTGGCTAAATAATCTTCATTGTTTTGATAAGTGTTGTGTGGGTGAACCTATGCTAATGCACCGCCCTTCCTAGGACTAATACATACTTGTGATTATACCCCTTGCAAGCATCCGCAACTACAAGAAAGTAATTAAGATAAATCTAACCACAGCCTTAAACTCTGAGATCCTGCGATCCCTCCTGCATCGATATACTAACGGGGGCTTAGGTTTCTGTCACTCCGGCAACCCCGCAATTAGCAACCGAATACAAGATGCACTCCCCTAGGCCCATAAATGGTGAAGTGTCGTGTAGTCGACGTTCACACGACACCACTAGAAGAATGACACCACAACTTAAATATCATAACATTGAATATTACTCAACCATAATTCACTACTAGCATTTAGACTTCACCCATGTCCTCAAGAACTAAATGAACTACTCACGAGACATCATATGGAATACAATCAGAGGTGATATGATGATGAATAACAATCTGAACATAAACCTTGGTTCAATGGTTTCACTCAATAGCATCTACAACAAGTATAGAATAACACCGGGAGAGTTTCCCCTATCAAACAATCAAGATTTAACCCGAATTGCTACAGCGATGACGAGGTGCAGCGGTGGTGATGGCGGTGTAGATGGTGGAGATGATGATGATGATGATGGAGATGATGTCCCGCTCGATGACGATGGCGATGGCGTCGATTTCCCCCTCCGGGAGGGAATTTCCCCGGCGGATTCCTGCCCGCAGAGCTCTTTTCTCTCTGGTTTCTCCGCCCCGCAGAGGCGGCTGTAACCCTCCGTGAGGTCCTCTCTGTGGCTTAGGTTTTCGGACGAAGGAGTACGCGAAGAAAAGGAGGCGAAAAGGGCTGGGCCCCCAGCACAGGTGGCGCGGCCGGCCTTGGGCCGCGCCGCCCGTGGTCTTGGCCCACAGTGGCTCCTCTCTGCTCCCCCTTTTGGCTCCCTCCGTCATCTGGAAAAATAGGAATTTACGTGAAATTCCCTTCCACGTTGATCTTCCGAAATATTGCGTTCTGACGGTGCTTTTTCCAGCAGAATCCTGGCTCCGGTGCTTGATCTTCCAATGATGATGAAACATGCAAAATAGATGAAATAACATAAGTATTGTGTCCCAATATGAAATATATCAATGAATAACAGCAAATTATGATACAAAATAGTGATGCAAATTGGACGTATCAACTCCCCCAAGCTTAGACCTCGCTTGTCCCCAAGCGAAACTGAGCTCGATAAACAAGACCACATGTTTATGGAGTGAAGAGTCGATAAATAAAATACGGACAAGAAGCATCATATTCATTCACACAAGACATTCTAGTAAACAACTTCCTCATATAACTCATCTTGAAATAGGTAAAGAGAAATCACAAGTAAAGGTGCATAAGAAATCATAGTTGGTGATGGCAAACTTTGTTCTTGGTCAGAGAACTACTAACGGATTGTACTTCTAAGCAAAGCTTTCATATTAGATTTTATAGCTGAGCCTTCATATTTAAGCATAACAATCTCCTCATAATCATTGATAACTTCAAAGTCATATTCATTCAGATAAAATTGGTACTAAACAAGAAAGTATAAAAGACATGATCAACTGAATCATAGCATAAATGATTGGTTCACAACAACTCAATTGCTTGCTTGAGATAGAGAGAAATAGGTTTACTGACTCAACATAAAAGTAAAAGACAGGCCCTTCGCAGAGGGAAGCAGGGATTAAATCATGTGCTAGAGCTTTTCAAGTTTTGAAATCATATAAAGAGAATAAAAGTAAGATTTTGAGAGGTGTTTGTTGTTGTCAACGAATGGTAGCGGGCACTCTAACCCCCTTGCCAAACGAACCTTCAAAGAGCGGCTCCCATGAGGGACGGCATCTCTACCAGCAAGGTAGATCATCCCCCTTCTCTTTTGTTTACACATGTATTTTAGTTTTATTAAGGATGACACTCCCCCAACCTTGGCTTTCTCAATCCATGGCTAACCGAATCCTCGGGTGCCTTCCAACATTCACATACCATGGAGGAGTGTCTATTGCAAAATTAAGTTGCTTACTGATAAATCAGAGCAAAATATGAAGAGAATTATTAATGAAAGTTATTAATTGGGGCTGGGAACCAGCTCTTATTGCAAAATTATTGGATAAGCGGATGTGCCGCTAGTCCATTGGTGAAAGTCCGCCCAACAAGATTGAAAGATGAAACACCACATACTTCCTCATGAGCTATAGAACATTGACACAAATAAGGAGTAGTATAGTTTGAATTATTTAAAGGTAGCACATGAAGTATTTACTTGGAATGGCAGAAAATACCATGTAGTAGGTAGGTATGGTGGACACAAATGGCATAGGTTTGGTCTAAGGTTATGGATGTATGAGAAGCATTCCTCTCGATACAGGTCTTTGGCTAGCAAGGTTTGATAGCAAGCATAAAGGTTGAGGGAAACAAACAAATATACATATGATAGAAACAATCATGCATCTTTCTCATAAGCACAAGCAATTTTAACTTAAGAATACTAAGCATAGAGATAATGGAGTAATGTATCTAAGTGTATTTCTCTCTCCTATTAAACATCAGGGTGTTGTTGCTATTGACCAATGCTAAGTTTGCCAAAACCAAATAGATTTACTTGATGCTCTCAAAGTGATATCAATACTTATGTCAAGAGTAATCATATAATGGAGATTGCAAACTAAAATAAGGTGTGCAAAAAGTAAATGATAAGACTTCTCATTAATATTCCATAACGATAACTCACACCAACGGATACATAGATAACCAACTAAGAGAGATACTTCCACATTGCATACTATTCCATAAGATAACTTCCCTATTCATGATATGACACTACTTGATAGTAAAAGATAAAGGTAGTGATGATGTGATACCGCGGCACTCCCCCAAGCTTGGAACAAACCAAGGGGATGCCAATACCGATGATGAATTACTCCTTCGGTGATGATGGTGAATCTTTGTCGTCATCAGACTTCCATGGAAGAGGCCCTCCATCAACAAAAGACATCTTGGTTTCCGGAAACCTGAAACTAGCAGCATGACTTATGCGCTTAAACCTGTTTTCATACTCACAGTTTTGATTATGGACATCATAGAGTTGAGCTTGGAGTTTGTTGGTGGTGTCGTGAAGTGAGAAGATATCGTCCCACAGCTTTGCAGTCTCCTTCTTGTGTCCATCAATGAGTTCAGACACAATCTTGTGAAAGATATCCACTTCACGCTCAGCCATCTTCTTGTAGTTGAAAACCTCTTGTTCCAGCTTCTCCATCCTGTCTTCCAAGCTCCCTTCTCCCTTAGGACCCTGGACATCTTTGATCTGCAACTCTCCATCCACGAGCTGCAACTCTTTGGGGTGCATCTTCAGCTCGTTCATGTACGGGTTGACGACGTCCTCAAAGAAGCTGTCCTTCTGAGTTCCCGACGAAGACATGATGGATCTAGATCCGAAGCAGATCCTGGCAGAAAACAGCTCGAAACAAAACACGACGAGAAAACGATATTACGGACCTCCAGGGGTCCGGGGGATTATATAGCAAATATTTTTACGACAAAAGGAAGGTTCCAGGCCGAAAACGAGTGGAAACGGGACACCGAGGCGGCCAGACCATAGGTCGGCGCGGCCAGGGTGGGGCCCGCGCCGGCCTATGGTGGCACGCCCTCGTGCGTCTTTTCCACTCCGTTTCGATTCCGTAATTTTTCATATTTTCTAAAAACAGCAGAAATAATGTTCGGAAAGGTAAACGCGGACTTTTTATTACCTATACTGTTACCTATTCAAACTCCAGTTCTGGCGGACTGTCAATTTGTCCTTTGATGAAAGCCTCCGGTGTTTCCACTTGAATAATATCAACATCAACATTATAAGAATCGCCCGAGATATAATGCTTTAGTCTTTGTCCATTCACCACTTGTGTGGCATTGCCTTGGAGAGAGCTAATTTTAATTGCTCCTGAACGATACACCTCCTCAACAACATATGGTCCTTCCCACTTCGAGAGTAATTTCCCTGCAAAGAATCTGAGACGAGACCGATACAATAGAACTTGATCTCCAACATTAAATTCTCTTTTGATGATCCTTCTATCATGCCATTTCTTAACTTTTTCTTTAAAGAGTTTAGCATTTTCATAAGCTTCACTTCTCCATTCATCTAGAGAACTTAATTGCAACAACCTCTTATTACCGGCTAATTTAGGATCTTTATTTAATTCTCTAACAGCCCAATAAGCTTTGTGCTCTAGTTCTAGAGGTAAATGACAAGCTTTTCCATAAACCATTTTATAAGGTGACATTCCCATAGGATTTTTATAAGCAGTTCTATAAGCCCATAGTGCTTCTTTCAATTTGCTAGCCCAATTCCTCCTAGATTTATTAACAGTCTTTCCTAAAATAGCTTTAATCTCTCTATTTGATAATTCTACTTGACCACTAGTTTGAGGATGATAAGCAGAAGCAATTCTATGATTAATACCATACTTAGCAAGAGTTTTATCTAGTACTTCCATAAATAAGAGTGAGAACCCAACGAGGAGCAGAAGGTGTTGACAAGCAGTTTCGATGAAGGATTCACTGTAAATGCTCACAGACAAGTATTCAGGGGGTTTTGATATTGCAGATAAATAAAGTACAAGTAAATAAAATGCGAGAGAAATAATTGCAGCGAGTGGCCCAATCCTTTTTAGCACAAAGGACAAGCCGGTTTGTTTACTTATAATGACCAAACGTTCTTGAGGACACATGGGGATTTTAGTCTAGTGCTTTCGCTACATACAGCTGATTAATCTTCATTGTTTTGATAAGTGTTGTGTGGGTGAACCTATGCTAATGCACCGCCCTTCCTAGGACTAATACATACTTGTGATTATACCCCTTGCAAGCATCCGCAACTACAAGAAAGTAATTAAGATAAATCTAACCACAGCCTTAAACTCTGAGATCCTGCGATCCCTCCTGCATCGATATACTAACGGGGGCTCAGGTTTCTGTCACTCCGGCAACCCCGCAATTAGCAACCGAATACAAGATGCACTCCCCTAGGCCCATAAATGGTGAAGTGTCGTGTAGTCGACGTTCACACGACACCACTAGAAGAATGACACCACAACTTAAATATCATAACATTGAATATTACTCAACCATAATTCACTACTAGCATTTAGACTTCACCCATGTCCTCAAGAACTAAACGAACTACTCACGAGACATCATATGGAATACAATCAGAGGTGATATGATGATGAATAACAATCTGAACATAAACCTTGGTTCAATGGTTTCACTCAATAGCATCTACAACAAGTATAGAATAACACCGGGAGAGTTTCCCCTATCAAACAATCAAGATTTAACCCGAATTGCTACAGCGATGACGAGGTGCAGCGGTGGTGATGGCGGTGTAGATGGTGGAGATGATGATGATGATGATGGAGATGATGTCCCGCTCGATGACGATGGCGATGGCGTCGATTTCCCCCTCCGGGAGGGAATTTCCCGGCGGATTCCTGCCCGCCGGAGAGCTCTTTTCTCTCTGGTGTTCTCCGCCCCGCAGAGGCGGCTGTAACCCTTCGTGAGGTCCCTCTGTGGCTTAGGTTTTCGGGACGAAGGAGTACGCGAAGAAAAGGAGGCGAAAAGGTCGTGGCCCCCAGAGCACAGGGTGGCGCGGCCAGGCCCTGGGCCGCGCCGCCCTGTGGTCTGGGCCCACAGTGGCTCCTCTCTTCTTCCCCTTCTGGCTCCCTCCGTCATCTGGAAAAATAGGAATTTTCGTGAAATTCCCTTCCACAGTTGATCTTCCGAAATATTGCGTTCTGACGGTGCTTTTTCCAGCAGAATCCTGGCTCCGGTGCTTGATCCTCCAATGATGATGAAACATGCAAAATAGATGAAATAACATAAGTATTGTGCCCCAATATGAAATATATCAATGAATAACAGCAAATTATGATACAAAATAGTGATGCAAATTGGACGTATCAACTCCCCCAAGCTTAGACCTCGCTTGTCCCCAAGCGAAACTGAGCTCGATAAACAAGACCACATGTTTATGGAGTGAAGAGTCGATAAATAAAATACGGACAAGAAGCATCATATTCATTCACACAAGACATTCTAGTAAACAACTTCCTCATATAACTCATCTTGAAATAAGTAAAGAGAAATCACAAGTAAAGGTGCATAAGAAATCATAGTTGGTGATGGCAAACTTTGTTCTTGGTCAGAGAACTACTAACGGATTGTACTTCTAAGCAAAGCTTTCATATTAGAATTTATAGCTGAGCCTTCATATTTAAGCATAACAATCTCCTCATAATCATTGATAACTTCAAAGTCATATTCATTCAGATAAAATTGGTACTAAACAAGAAAGTATAAAAGACATGATTAACTGAATCATAGCATAAATGATTGGTTCACAACAACTCAATTGCTTGCTTGAGATAGAGGGAAATAGGTTTACTGACTCAACATAAAAGTAAAAGATAGGCCCTTCGCAGAGGGAAGCAGGGATTAAATCATGTGCTAGAGCTTTTCAAGTTTTGAAATCATATAAAGAGCATAAAAGTAAGATTTTGAGAGGTGTTTGTTGTTGTCAACGAATGGTAGCGGGCACTCTAACCCCCTTGCCAAACGAACCTTCAAAGAGCGGCTCCCATGAGGGACGGTATCTCTACCAGCAAGGTAGATCATCCCCCTTCTCTTTTGTTTACACATGTATTTTAGTTTTATTAAGGATGACACTCCCCCAACCTTGGCTTTCTCAATCCATGGCTAACCGAATCCTCGGGTGCCTTCCAACATTCACATACCATGGAGGAGTGTCTATTGCAAAATTAAGTTGCTTACTGATAACTCAGAGCAAAACATGTGAAGAGAATTATTAATGAAGGTTATTAATTGAGGCTGGGAACCTCATTGCCAGCTCTTATTGCAAAATTATTGGATAAGCGGATGTGCCGCTAGTCCATTGGTGAAAGTCCGCCCAACAAGATTGAAAGATGAAACACCACATACTTCCTCATGAGCTATAAAACATTGACACAAATAAGGAGTAATAGTTTGAATAATTTAAAGGTAGCACATGAAGTATTTACTTGGAATGGCAGAAAATACCATGTAGTAGGTAGGTATGGTGGACACAAATGGCATAGGTTTGGTCTAAGGTTATGGATGTATGAGAAGCATTCCCTCTCAATACAGGTCTTTGGCTAGCAAGGTTTGATAGCAAGCATAAAGGTTGAGGGAAACAAACAAATATACATATGATAGAACAATCATGCATCTTTCTCATAAGCACAAGCAATTTTAACTCTAGAATACTAAGCATAGAGATAATAGAATAATGTATCTAAGTGTATTTCTCTCCTTCATTAAACATCAAGATGTTGTTGCTATTGACCAATGCTAAGTTTGCCAAAACCAAATAGATTTACTTAATGCTCCCAAAGTGATATCAATACTCATGTCAAGAGTAATCATATAATAGAGATTGCAAACTAAAATAAGGTGTGCAAAAAGTAAATGATAAGACTTCTCATTAATATTCCATAACGATAACTCACACCAACGGATACATAGATAACTAACTAAGAGAGATACTTCCACATTGCATACTATTCCATATGATAACTTCCCTACTCATGATATGACACTACTTGATAGTAAAAGATAAAGGTGGTGATGATGTGATACCGCGGCACTCCCCCAAGCTTGGAACAAACCAAGGGGATGCCAATACCGATGATGAATTACTCCTTCGGTGATGATGGTGATGGATTCTTCTCGCGCTTCATAAGGATCTCCTTCAGCTTCAGCTTCTCAATTTTGCAATTCTGCACCAAAACCTGAAGAGACTCATTGTTACCCGAGTGTGGCGGTGACGGCCTTGTGCTGGGATTTGAGTAATATTCCAGCATTCTGCGAAGTCGCTGGTTCTCCTCCTGAAGTATCTCCACTTCCCTCCTTAGAGCACGATATTGATCACAAAACTCATCAGCAACCCGTATTGCTTCCTCCACACAAGGGAAAGAATCGAGGTCCAGAGCAGGCGGAAGAGCTCCCTGCAAGTTATGAGAAAAAGAGCGCCCAGTATTAACCGATCCCACCAAAATTGGCTTACTCCTCGTAGTTTCCCACTCTCCTTTTGCCGACGCTATCTTCTCCTTCTCCTTATTGATCCTCTCATCCATCTCTTCCCTCCAAGGCCCCTTGTCTTTGTTGTTGGAGACCATGGTGCTTCTAGATCAAAACAAATCTGGCAGAAAACAGCTCGAAACAAAACACGACGAGAAAACGATATTACGGACCTCCAGGGGTCCGGGGGATTATATAGCAAATATTTTTACGACAAAAGGAAGGTTCCAGGCCGAAAACGAGTGGAAACGGGACGCCGAGGCGGCCAGACCATAGGTCGGCGCGGCCAGGGTGGGGCCCGCGCCGGCCTATGGTGGCACGCCCTCGCGCGTCTTTTCCACTCCGTTTCGATTCCGTAATTTTTCATATTTTCCAAAAACAGCAAAAATAATGTTCGGAAAGGTAAACGCGGACTTTTTATTACCTATACTGTTACCTATTCAAAGTCCAGTTCTGGCGGACTGTCAATTTGTCCTTTGATGAAAGCCTCCGGTGTTTCCACTTGAATAATATCAACATCAACATTATAAGAATCACCCGAGATATAATGCTTTAGTCTTTGTCCATTCACCACTTGTGTGGCATTGCCTTGGAGAGAGCTAATTTTAATTGCTCCTGAACGATACACCTCCTCAACAACATATGGTCCTTCCCACTTCGAGAGTAATTTCCCTGCAAAGAATCTGAGACGAGACCGATACAATAGAACTTGATCTCCAACATTAAATTCTCTTTTGATGATCCTTCTATCATGCCACTTCTTAACTTTTTCTTTAAAGAGTTTAGCATTTTCATAAGCTTCACTTCTCCATTCATCTAGAGAACTTAATTGCAACAACCTCTTATTACCAGCTAATTTAGGATCTTTATTTAGTTCTCTAACAGCCCAATAAGCTTTGTGCTCTAGTTCTAAAGGTAAATGACAAGCTTTTCCATAAACCATTTTATAAGGTGACATTCCCATAGGATTTTTATAAGCAGTTCTATAAGCCCATAGTGCTTCTTTCAATTTGCTAGCCCAATTCCTCCTAGATTTATTAACAGTCTTACCTAAAATAGCTTTAATCTCTCTATTTGATAATTCTACTTGACCACTAGTTTGAGGGTGATAAGCAGAAGCAATTCTATGATTAATACCATACTTAGCAAGAGTTTTTCTAAAACCTCCATGAATAAAATGAGAACCTCCATCAGTCATAATATATCTAGGTACTCCAAATCTAGGAAATATAATATCTACAAGCATTTTTATAGAGGTCTCACCATCAGCACTTTTTGTAGGTATAGCTTCTACCCATTTAGTAACATAATCAACAGCGACAAGTATATGAGTGTTACCTTCTGAAGAAGGGAAAGGACCCATGAAGTCGAATCCCCAACAATCAAATGGTTCAATAACAAGAGTATAATTCATAGGCATTTCATTGCGTCTGGAGATATTACCAACTCTTTGACATTCATCACAGGATAAAATAAATTTCCTTGCATCTTTGAAGAGTGTTGGCCAATAAAAACCTGATTGTAGAACCTTTTGCGCGGTTCTATCTCCAGCGTGATGTCCTCCATAAACACTTCCATGACATTTATTCAATATCTCCTGTTGTTCATATTCAGGAACACATCTTCGCATAATACCATCCACTCCTTCTTTATATAAGTGTGGGTCATCCCAAAAATAATGCCTCAAGTCATAAAAGAATTTCCTCCTTTGCTGAGCTGAAAAGGTTGGAGGCAAATACTTCGAAACAATAAAGTTAGCATAATCTGCATACCAAGGGCTCTCTCGCGAGCTCACCTTTATTACAACCAATTGTTCATTTGGAAAACTATCATTAACAGGAACAGGATCATAAGCAATATTTTCCAATCTAGACAAATTATCAGCAACAGGATTATCAGCACCTTTCCTATCTATAATATGTAAATCAAATTCTTGCAACAGAAGTACCCATCTAATAAGCCTTGGCTTAGCATCTTTCTTTGTCATAAGGTATCTAATTGCAGCATGATCAGTATGAATTGTAACTTTCGAATCAACAATATAGGGTCTAAACTTATCACAAGCAAAGACTACAGCTAACAATTCCTTTTCAGTTGTAGCATAATTTCTTTGAGCAGCATCAAGAGTCTTACTAGCATAATGAATAACATTTAATTTTTTATCTACCCGCTGTCCAAGAACAGCGCCTACAGCAAAATCACTAGCATCACACATAATTTCAAAAGGCAAATTCCAATCAGGAGGTTCAACTACAGGAGCAGTTGTTAAGGCTTTCTTTAGAGTTTCAAAAGCTTCCTTACAATCATCATCAAAAACAAAAGGTACATCTTTTTGAAGAAGATTAGTAAGAGGCTTTGAAATTTTAGAGAAATCTTTAATAAATCTCCTATAAAACCCAGCATGACCAAGAACACTACGAATACCTTTAACATCCCTCGGATAGGGCATCTTCTCAATTGCTTCAACTTTAGCTCTATCAACTTCAATACCTCTCTCGGAAATTTTATGTCCCAATACAATTCCTTCATTAACCATAAAGTGGCATTTCTCCCAATTAAGAACAAGGTTAGTTTCTTCACATCTCTGCAAAACTTTATCAAGGTTTCGCAAGCAATTATCAAAAGAATTTCCATAGACAGAAAAATCATCCATGAATACCTCTACAATACTTTCACAAAAACCATGAAAAATAGCAGACATGCATCTTTGAAAAGTAGCAGGAGCATTACATAAACCAAAAGGCATACGCCTATAAGCATAAGTTCCATAAGGACAAGTAAAAGTGGTTTTCTCTTGATCTTTAGCTTTAACAGCAATTTGTGAAAACCCAGAATAACCATCAAGAAAGCAAAAATGAGTATTTTTAGACAACCTCTCTAGCATTTGATCAATAAAGGGTAAAGGGTAATGATCTTTCTTAGTAACTTTATTAACTTTTCGAAAATCAATGCACATTCTATAACCTACAACTATTCTTTGAGGAATAAGCTCATCATTATCATTAGGCACAACAGTCATTCCTCCTTTCTTAGGAACACAATGAACAGGACTAACCCATCTACTATCAGCAATAGGATATATAATACCAGCTTCAAGGAGTTTTAATACCTCGTTTCTTACCACTTCCTTCATCTTCGGAATTAGACGACGTTGATGTTCAACAACAGGCTTTGCATCTTCTTCCATATTAATAGCATGTTGGCAAATAGAAGGAGAAATCCCTTTCAAATCATCAAGAGTATAGCCAATAGCTCCTCGGTGTTTCTTCAATATTTCCAATAACCTTTCTTCCTCAATCTCTGAAAGCTTAGAACTAATAATAACAGGATATATTTTCTTATCATCAATATGAGCATATTTAAGATTATCAGGTAAAGGCTTTAAATCAAAAACAGGATCTTCCTTTGGTGGCGGTGTTGTACCCAAATCTTCCACCGGTAAATCATGCTTGAGAATAGGTTGGCGACGAAAAATTTCCTCAAGCTCATCTCTTTCTTTCCTAAAAGCTTCACTTTCACTATTCTCCAAATGTTGCTGCAAAGGATTATTAGGAACAAGAACAATAGATGCACACTGCTCCATTTTAAAATCATTACTAGGCAAGTCAGCTTTATAAGGAGTTTTGGTAAATTTAGAAAAGTTAAATTCATAAGGTTCACCAGCAAATCTAGTCAAAATTTTCTCTTTCTTACAATCTATAATAGCTCCACAAGTATTTAGAAAAGGTCTACCAAAAATGATAGGACAATGATCACTAGCAGCAGAACCAAGTACCAAAAAGTCAGCAGGATATTTAATCTTACCACATAGAACTTCCACATCTCGAACAATACCAATCGGAGAAATAGTTTCTCTATTAGCCAGATGAATAACCACATCAATATCTTCAAGTTCACAAGAACCAATTTCGTGCATAATCTCCGTGTAAAGCTCATAAGGAATAGCACTAACACTTGCACCAATATCACATAAACCATAATAGCAATGATCACCAATTCTAACAGATAGCATAGGAACACTAACTTGTTTGGATTTATTAGGATGTGAAACAATATTAGAAGCATCTTCACAGAAAATAATATGACCATCCTCCACATTTTCAGTCACAAGATCTTTAACTATTGCAACAGCAGGTTCAATTTTAATTTGTTCTTCAGGTTCTTTAGGTTTCTTTTCACTTTTATTAACCGCACTAGATATGACAGAGTACTCCTTCATTTTAGCAGGGAAAGGAGTTTTTTCAATATAAGCTTCAGGAATAACATTATCAACAGTTTCAATCACTACACATTTGTTTACAGATGAATCAACTTTATCCTTATACGGTTCATGATACTTATCAAAATTCTTCTTAGGCAGTTCATAATGAGAGGCAAAAGCTTTATAAAGATTTGCAACAACTTGGGAATCAAGACCATATGTAGCACTCATATTACGAAATTTATCAGTATCCATAAAAGCTTCAATGCATTTATAATCATAAATTATACCTGATTCTCTATCTTTGTCGTTCTCCCATCCTTCAGTATTTTCTTGGATCCGATCAAGAAGGTCCCTTTTAAACTCTTCATTCTTGCGTGTAAATGATCCAGAACAAGAAGTATCCAGCAAGGTCTTGTCTTGAAAAGAAAGTCTTGCATAGAAATTATCAATAATAACATTACCAGGAAGCTCATGAATGGGGCATTTGAGCATTAAAGACTTCAATCTCCCCCAAGCTTGGGCAATACTCTCTCCATCATGAGGCCAGAAATTATATATGCGGTTCCGATCTTTGTGAATTTCACTTGGAGGATAAAATTTGGAATAAAATAAAGGCACAATGTCCTCCCAATCAATAGAATCACCATTCTTCAGCAATTTATACCAGTGCGCCGCTTTACCAGACAGCGATATAGTGAATAGTTTCTTCCTAACTTCATTCATAGAAATACCTGCACATTTGAATAAACCGCATAATTCATGCAAAAACAGTAAATGATCACCAGGATGGACAGTTCCATCCCCTTCATAGCGGTTATCCATAACACGTTCAATAATTTTCATAGGTATTTTATATGGTACTACTTCCTCACCTGGCGCTTCATCCACTACCGTTGCAGTAGTAGTAGATTTCCCAAATAGAAATTGAAGAGAGGATCTCTCCATAATGATTTATAGCAGCAGGCAGAAATAAAATCAGCACAAACAGTAAATTTCCTTACCAATTCCGCTTACCAATAGCGCTTCACTCCCCGGCAACGGCGCCAGAAAATAGTCTTGATGACCCACAAGTATAGGGGTGTATCGTAGTACTTTCGATAAATAAGAGTGTCGAACCCAACGAGGAGCAGAAGGTGTTGACAAGCAGTTTCGATGAAGGATTCACTGTAAATGCTCACAGACAAGTATTCAGGGGGTTTTGATATTGCAGATAAATAAAGTACAAGTAAATAAAATGCGAGAGAAATAATTGCAGCGAGTGGCCCAATCCTTTTTAGCACAAAGGACAAGCCGGTTTGTTTACTTATAATGACCAAACGTTCCTGAGGACACATGGGGATTTTAGTCTAGTGCTTTCGCTACATACAGCTGATTAATCTTCATTGTTTTGATAAGTGTTGTGTGGGTGAACCTATGCTAATGCACCGCCCTTCCTAGGACTAATACATACTTGTGATTATACCCCTTGCAAGCATCCGCAACTACAAGAAAGTAATTAAGATAAATCTAACCACAGCCTTAAACTCTGAGATCCTGCGATCCCTCCTGCATCGATATACTAACGGGGGCTCAGGTTTCTGTCACTCCGGCAACCCCGCAATTAGCAACCGAATACAAGATGCACTCCCCTAGGCCCATAAATGGTGAAGTGTCGTGTAGTCGACGTTCACACGACACCACTAGAAGAATGACACCACAACTTAAATATCATAACATTGAATATTACTCAACCATAATTCACTACTAGCATTTAGACTTCACCCATGTCCTCAAGAACTAAACGAACTACTCACGAGACATCATATGGAATACAATCAGAGGTGATATGATGATGAATAACAATCTGAACATAAACCTTGGTTCAATGGTTTCACTCAATAGCATCTACAACAAGTATAGAATAACACCGGGAGAGTTTCCCCTATCAAACAATCAAGATTTAACCCGAATTGCTACAGCGATGACGAGGTGCAGCGGTGGTGATGGCGGTGTAGATGGTGGAGATGATGATGATGATGATGATGGAGATGATGTCCCGCTCGATGACGATGGCGATGGCGTCGATTTCCCCCGAGGGAATTTCCCCGGGATTCCTGCCCGCCGGAGAGCTCTTTTCTCTCTGGTGTTCTCCGCCCCGCAGAGGCGGCTGTAACCCTTCGTGAGGTCCCTGTGGCTTAGGTTTTCGGGACGAAGGAGTACGCGAAGAAAAGGAGGCGAAAGGGTCGTGGCCCCTGAGCACAGGCGCGGCCAGCCCTGGGCCGCCCGCCCTGTGGTCTGGCCCACTGGCTCTCCTTCTTCCCCTTCTGCTCCTCCGTCATCTGGAAAAATAGGAATTTTCGTGAAATTCCCTTCCACAGTTGATCTTCCGAAATATTGCGTTCTGACGGTGCTTTTTCCAGCAGAATCCTGGCTCCGGTGCTTGATCCTCCAATGATGATGAAACATGCAAAATAGATGAAATAACATAAGTATTGTGCCCCAATATGAAATATATCAATGAATAACAGCAAATTATGATACAAAATAGTGATGCAAATTGGACGTATCACTTAGCAAGAGTTTTTCTAAAACCCCCATGAATAAAATGAGAACCTCCATCAGTCATAATATATCTAGGTACTCCAAATCTAGGAAATATAATATCTACAAGCATTTTTATAGAGGTCTCACCATCAGCACTTTTTGTAGGTATAGCTTCTACCCATTTAGTAACATAATCAACAGCGACAAGTATATGAGTGTTACCGTCTGAAGAAGGGAAAGGACCCATGAAGTCGAATCCCCAACAATCGAATGGTTCAATAACAAGAGTATAATTCATAGGCATTTCATTGCGTCTAGAGATATTACCAACTCTTTGACATTCATCACAAGATAGAATAAATTTCCTTGCATCTTTGAAGAGTGTTGGCCAATAAAAACCTGATTGTAGAACCTTTTGCGCGGTTCTATCTCCAGCGTGATGTCCTCCATAAACACTTCCATGACATTTATTCAATATCTCCTGTTGTTCATATTCAGGAACACATCTTCGCATAATACCATCCACTCCTTCTTTATATAAGTGTGGGTCATCCCAAAAATAATGCCTCAAGTCATAAAAGAATTTCCTCCTTTGCTGAGCTGAAAAGGTTGGAGGCAAATACTTCGAAACAATAAAGTTAGCATAATCTGCATACCAAGGGCTCTCTCGCGAGCTCACCTTTATTACAGCCAATTGTTCATTTGGAAAACTATCATTAACAGGAACAGGATCATAAGCAATATTTTCCAATCTAGACAAATTATCAGCAACAGGATTATCAGCACCTTTCCTATCTATAATATGTAAATCAAATTCTTGCAACAGAAGTACCCATCTAATAAGCCTTGGCTTAGCATCTTTCTTTGTCATAAGGTATCTAATTGCAGCATGATCAGTATGAATTGTAACCTTCGAATCAACAATATAGGGTCTAAACTTATCACAAGCAAAGACTACAGCTAACAATTCCTTTTCAGTTGTAGCATAATTTCTTTGAGCAGCATCAAGAGTCTTACTAGCATAATGAATAACATTTAATTTTTTATCTACCCGCTGTCCAAGGACAGCGCCTACAGCAAAATCACTAGCATCACACATAATTTCAAAAGGCAAATTCCAATCAGGAGGTTCGACTACAGGAGCAGTTGTTAAGGCTTTCTTTAGAGTTTCAAAAGCTTCCTTACAATCATCATCAAAAACAAAAGGTACATCTTTTTGAAGAAGATTAGTAAGAGGCTTTGAAATTTTAGAGAAATCTTTAATAAATCTCCTATAAAACCCAGCATGACCAAGAACACTACGAATACCTTTAACATCCCTCGGATAGGGCATCTTCTCAATTGCTTCAACTTTAGCTCTATCAACTTCAATACCTCTCTCGAAATTTTATGTCCCAATACAATTCCTTCATTAACCATAAAGTGGCATTTCTCCCAATTAAGAACAAGGTTAGTTTCTTCACATCTCTGCAAAACTTTATCAAGGTTTCGCAAGCAATTATCAAAAGAATTCCCATAGACAGAAAAATCATCCATGAACACCTCTACAATACTTTCGCAAAAACCATGAAAAATAGCAGACATGCATCTTTGAAAAGTAGTAGGAGCATTACATAAACCAAAAGGCATACGCCTATAAGCATAAGTTCCATAAGGACAAGTAAAAGTGGTTTTCTCTTGATCTTTAGCTTTAACAGCAATTTGTGAAAACCCAGAATAACCATCAAGAAAGCAAAAATGAGTATTTTTAGATAACCTTTCTAGCATTTGATCAATAAAGGGTAAAGGGTAATGATCTTTCTTAGTAACTTTATTAACTTTTCGAAAATCAATGCACATTCTATAACCTACAACTATTCTTTGAGGAATAAGCTCATCATTATCATTAGGCACAACAGTCATTCCTCCTTTCTTAGGAACACAATGCACAGGACTAACCCATCTACTATCAGCAATAGGATATATAATACCAGCTTCAAGGAGTTTTAATACCTCGTTCCTTACCACTTCCTTCATCTTCGGAATTAGACGACGTTGATGTTCAACAACAGGCTTTGCATCATCTTCCATATTAATAGCATGTTGGCAAATAGAAGGAGAAATCCCTTTCAAATCATCAAGAGTATAGCCAATAGCTCCTCGGTGTTTCTTCAATATTTCCAATAACCTTTCTTCCTCAACCTCTGAAAGCTTAGAACTAATAATAACAGGATATATTTTCTTATCATCAATATGAGCATATTTAAGATTATCAGGTAAAGGCTTTAAATCAAAAACAGGATCTTCCTTTGGTGGCGGTGTTGTACCCAAATCTTCCACCGGTAAATCATGCTTGAGAATAGGTTGGCGACGAAAAATTTCCTCAAGCTCATCTCTTTCTTTCCTAAAAGCTTCACTTTCACTATTCTCCAAATGTTGCTGCAAAGGATTATTAGGAACAAGAACAATAGATGCACACTGCTCCATTTTAAAATCATTACTAGGCAAGTCAGCTTTATAAGGAGTTTTGGTAAATTTAGAAAAGTTAAATTCATAAGGTTCACCAGCAAATCTAGTCAAAATTTTCTCTTTCTTACAATCTATAATAGCTCCACAAGTATTTAGAAAAGGTCTACCAAAAATGATAGGACAATGATCACTAGCAGCAGAACCAAGTACCAAAAAGTCAGCAGGATATTTAATCTTACCACATAGAACTTCCACATCTCGAACAATACCAATTGGAGAAATAGTTTCTCTATTAGCCAGATGAATAACCACATCAATATCTTCAAGTTCACAAGAACCAATTTCGTGCATAATCTCCGTGTAAAGCTCATAAGGAATAGCACTAACACTTGCACCAATATCACATAAACCATAATAGCAATGATCACCAATTCTAACAGATAGCATAGGAACACTAACTTGTTTGGATTTATTAGGATGTGAAACAATATTAGAAGCATCTTCACAGAAAATAATATGACCATCCTCCACATTTTCAGTCACAAGATCTTTAACTATTGCAACAGCAGGTTCAATTTTAATTTGTTCTTCAGGTTCTTTAGGTTTCTTTTCACTTTTATTAACTGCACTAGATATGACAGAGTACTCCTTCATTTTAGCAGGGAAAGGAGTTTTTTCAATATAAGCTTCAGGAATAACATTATCAACAGTTTCAACCACTACACATTTGTTTACAGATGAATCAATTTTATCTTTATACGGTTCATGATACTTATCAAAATTCTTCTTAGGCTTCATAATGAGAGGCAAAAGCTTTATAAAGATTTGCAACAACTTGGGAATCAAGACCATATGTAGCACTCATATTTCGAAATTTATCAGTATCCATAAAAGCTTCAATGCATTTATAATCATAAATTATACCTGATTCTCTATCTTTGTCGTTCTCCCATCCTTCAGTATTTTCTTGGATCCGATCAAGAAGGTCCCTTTTAAACTCTTCATTCTTGCGTGTAAATGATCCAGAACAAGAAGTATCCAGCAAGGTCTTGTCTTGAAAAGAAAGTCTTGCATAGAAATTATCAATAATAACATTACCAGGAAGCTCATGAATGGGGCATTTGAGCATTAAAGACTTCAATCTCCCCCAAGCTTGGGCAATACTCTCTCCATCATGAGGCCAGAAATTATATATGCGGTTCCGATCTTTGTGAATTTCACTTGGAGGATAAAATTTTGAATAGAATAAAGGCACAATGTCCTCCCAATCAATAGAATCACCATTCTTCAGCAATTTATACCAGTGCGCCGCTTTACCAGACAGCGATATAGTGAATAGTTTCTTCCTAACTTCATTCATAGAAATACCTGCACATTTGAATAAACCGCATAATTCATGCAAAAACAATAAATGATCACCAGGATGAATAGTTCCATCCCCTTCATAGCGGTTATCCATAACACGTTCAATAATTTTCATAGGTATTTTATATGGTACTACTTCCTCACCTGGCGCTTCATCCACTACCGTTGCAGTAGTAGTAGATTTCCCAAATAGAAATTGAAGAGAAGATCTCTCCATAATGATTTATAGCAGCAGGCAGAAATAAAATCAGCACAAACAGTAAATTTCCTTACCAATTCCGCTTACCAATAGCGCTTCACTCCCCGGCAACGGCGCCAGAAAATAGTCTTGATGACCCACAAGTATAGGGGTGTATCGTAGTACTTTCGATAAATAAGAGTGTCGAACCCAACGAGGAGCAGAAGGTGTTGACAAGCAGTTTCGATGAAGGATTCACTGTAAATGCTCACAGACAAGTATTGGGGGTTTTGATATTGCAGATAAATAAAGTACAAGTAAATAAAATGCGAGAGAAATAATTGCAGCGAGTGGCCCAATCCTTTTTAGCACAAAGGACAAGCCGGTTTGTTTACTTATAATGACCAAATGTTCTTGAGGACACACGGGGATTTTAGTCTAGTACTTTCGCTTCAAGTGGCTAAATAATCTTCATTGTTTTGATAAGTGTTGTGTGGGTGAACCTATGCTAATGCACCGCCCTTCCTAGGACTAATACATACTTGTGATTATACCCCTTGCAAGCATCCGCAACTACAAGAAAGTAATTAAGATAAATCTAACCACAGCCTTAAACTCTGAGATCCTGCGATCCCTCCTGCATCGATATACTAACGGGGGCTTAGGTTTCTGTCACTCCGGCAACCCCGCAATTAGCAACCGAATACAAGATGCACTCCCCTAGGCCCATAAATGGTGAAGTGTCGTGTAGTCGACGTTCACACGACACCACTAGAAGAATGACACCACAACTTAAATATCATAACATTGAATATTACTCAACCATAATTCACTACTAGCATTTAGACTTCACCCATGTCCTCAAGAACTAAACGAACTACTCACGAGACATCATATGGAATACAATCAGAGGTGATATGATGATGAATAACAATCTGAACATAAACCTTGGTTCAATGGTTTCACTCAATAGCATCTACAACAAGTATAGAATAACACCGGGAGAGTTTCCCCTATCAAACAATCAAGATTTAACCCGAATTGCTACAGCGATGACGAGGTGCAGCGGTGGTGATGGCGGTGTAGATGGTGGAGATGATGATGATGATGATGGAGATGATGTCCCGCTCGATGACGATGGCGATGGCGTCGATTTCCCCCTCCGGGAGGGGATTCCTGCCCGCCGGAGAGCTCTTTCTCTCTGGTGTCTCCGCCCCGCAGAGGCGGCTGTAACCCTCCGTGAGGTCCTCTCTGTGGCTTAGTTTTTCGGGACGAAGGAGTACGCGAAGAAAAGGAGGCGAAAAGGGTTGGGGGCCCCCAGAGCACGGGGTGGCGCGGCCAGGCCTTGGGCCGCCGCCCTGTGGTCTGGGCCCACAGTGGCTCCTCTCTGCTCCCCTTTTGGCTCCCTCCGTCATCTGGAAAAATAGGAATTTACGTGAAATTCCCTTCCACAGTTGATCTTCCGAAATATTGCGTTCTGACGGTGCTTTTTCCAGCAGAATCCTGGCTCCGGTGCTTGATCTTCCAATGATGATGAAACATGCAAAATAGATGAAATAACATAAGTATTGTGTCCCAATATGAAATATATCAATGAATAACAGCAAATTATGATACAAAATAGTGATGCAAATTGGACGTATCACTTGTCTGTAGTTTCCTTTTACTTGGAGGGTCCTCCTAGCTTGCAGTCTGTAATCCCACCGTCATCATAATATAAAAGCAGTGTCGCGAGGTCCTTCGGGACATTTCTGTGTTCAAAAAATGTATGATTTTAGACATGTCGTCTATTTATGTGTGCGATGTTGTATCATCTATTACCGTGATTAGTTTGAACGTGTCCATGTCCTAGAACAAAACTTCGGCATGATGTACTTGTATGTTTAATTGAATTCGACCAAGTATAATGTGGAACCGATCATTGCGAGCATATGGAGATTGCGAACCGGTAATTGACAGGTGGTACATGCTCTATCTTAATCTTGTTTATCTAATGGTAATTGCGATTTATGCGGTACTGAAATAATTAGTTTTAGTTATAAACAGGGACTCTTCGGACGGGGGCTCCTTTTCAAACAAGACCGGGGAGATTTATGAAGTGCTAGAAGGGAACAAATTACTACATGAGTGTTTTGCGTGAAATGGTTAAAATTTGTAGTGGCAGATTGCCGCCAATGCAATTTTTTCATGTGGTTGATATGGTAGGATGGACATTTCAAAATTTCACGAATTATTTCGGTTTGTGACCATATATTAAATTAGTTCTGGGCTCATTTCCATATAATTTGAAATTTCAACGCGAAGTACACGAAGTACAATTAAAAAAGGGGAAACTATATATACGTGATGTGCACTAAATGTGTGGTACCCCCCAAAAAATGACCAAACATATGCGTTGCATCCAAGTACGTAACACCCATATGGCAAACGAAAGCATTGAGTAGTTGTTTGTGATGTAAGTAATCTACATATATATCAAAATACCAAACATGGCACACCAAAATATTTTTTAGAAGAACTTACCAGATTTTGGCACCATGCATGTTGGAGTTTTTTTTTGACAGAATCCATCTTGGAGTTCGCATGGCTCTCTTCCGAAGTGAGAGGTGAGTTGGTTAATGCTAGAACCATGGCAAACTTCCGAATGTTAGTAATTTATCATGGATTCATCATTTGTGATGAAATACCTAGGAACAATGCCAAACATGACCTACCTATGTTCTTGAGAATATTCCCTTTCACCGATTTTGGCACCATGTGTGTTTTTAAGTACGTTTGCATGCCTTCTTGATTGGTTATTAAAATACCATGTCAAACTGTCGATACATGGAAAATTCCTTTGCTACAATCAAATAAACTTCGGGCTCCTTTTATTCAAAGGAATATGGAGGGCGTAGGAATATGAAAGGTGCATGATTGGAATGTTATGCCAAGTTGAATCCTATAGGAACATGATGTGTCTTTGATTGTGGCAAAGGAACTTTTCCATGAGGTATTAGCTAATGGTTTTTTTCCTATAAGATTTGCACTACAAGATTCCTATATGAATAGTTCCTATGAATCAAATGACTTGTATAGGAATTTTTCCCATAAGAACCGAATCCAACATAATTCCTATGACAATCATATGAATCAAAGGAGCACGATTCCCATAGGATTGAAGTAGACATGACATCCCAATTCTATGATTTTCCTTTTCCTATACTTTCCATTTCCTATGAACCAAAGGAGGCCTAACTAGTTGGCCATACTGAAACAATTGCCAAATAAATGCCGTGCATCCTATGGCCCCCGTGAGTTTGACCTAAATTTGAAATCATGGTAAAAGGTGCTTAAAATAGGCAAATAAAAGCATGTAGTCAATTTTTTTTAGGATGTAGTACTACCTAGGGAAAATACCAAACATGCCATAATGCAAACTGTGTTTTAGAGAGTAGCCCTTCAAAAAAGTTGGCATCCACTTGTTGATTTTGCTATCGACATGACAAAATAACTGATCAGATGACCAAGTGGTAAAAATTGCAACAGATTAGACCACCACATGGTGGAAACTGCTAAAAATCATGAAAACTGCGAAGAAAAAGTTAAAGTGGTGGTTTGTGCAGCATATGGAGGATTGAGTAGTACAAGTTGGATGTGCACTACCGTGTGCCCGTGGTAATGTTCGCCTATTATGATGATGGCAAGAAAAAATGATGTTTTCTCTGCTGAAACTGTCCCGAGCTGATTTGACGAGACAAAATACAGCTACACGGCGTGCAAGGGACGGCTATACAGTACATTAGCTTCTTCTCGGGTCACACGCCTGCACCACAGGTGCAGTAAGTGCAGCAGAGACCAGAGAGAGAAGGAACGCCCGTATTATATTTGATTTCAATTCATATTGTTTTTTTCCTTGCCTCTCCGTCTTCTTCACCGCCATCTTCTCGGTGTTTTCAAGAGTGATTATCAAGTGGAGAGACAATTGCATTGGGAAAGTCTCTCCACTTGATAATCTCTGTTGAAAAACTCGCACGTCTTGTGAAATGTGAAGGCTGCACGCGTGGGGAAGGGAGACGCAAACGCCGCACCGCATCATTAGTAGTATACCTTTCTCTCCTCAGGCACCCCGGCTGGCCGCCCGCCGCAATAGTTCCTTGCATAGCGCTTGCCGTCTCCTCCAAAAACCCCCAGCGCACTTGCATCCGCCATCCACCTAAATCCACCGCCGAGTACCTTTCTGTCCTCACCACCGCCGCTGCGCCTATTCCCCTGTCCAGCAGACGACTGCGGCGTTGCGTGTGTCGCCGCCGTGTCAGATGGAGGCGGAGCCGCTCAACTCCCGAAGGCGGGTCGAGCCAGATCGGGAAGAGCCTCCGTCGAGCCTCGACCTCATCAGCCGCCTCCCCGACGAGATGCTGCACATCATCATCTCCCTCCTGCCCATGATATCCGCTGTAAGGACAACATTGCTCTCCAAACGGTGGCGCCACCTCTGGCGCTCCGTCCCACTTAACCTCCTCGTCGGCGACAACGACCTCATCAGCCGCCTACCGGACCAGATTCTCCACATCATCATCTCCCACCTGCCCACTGTATCCGCTGTAAGCACAACCTTGGTCTCCAAACGGTGGCGCCACCTCTGGCACTCCGTCCCACTTAACCTCCAGATCGACGACGAACTCGCCAAGCAAAACCACAAACGCATCGCCGCGGTCTCCAGTATCCTCGCCGCTCACCCTGGCCCCGCCAGAAGCGTGTCAATCGACCCCTTCAGAACCACTTGCAAGGTCGACACCACGCTCGACAGCTGGTTCCGGTCCAGCACCCTATCTTGCGTCGAGAACCTCAGATTCGATGCTGGAACTGTGATGCGCTCCTTCCCGCTGTCCGCGTTCCGCTGCGCGCCCACGCTGCGCATTGTCAGCATTTCTACTTGCTATTTGCCCGAGATTCATGCCAACTCCATGCTTCTTTTCCCCCAACTCAAAAGGCTCTTGCTCTATGACGTCTACATCTGTAAGGCGACGAACATCGACCGCCTGTTCACCCGCTGTATTGTGCTCGAGGCACTTCACCTTGAGGGGGTCCACGGGTTCACCCAACTCAACATTCAAATGCCAAATCTTCGTACAATTAGTGTGGCTAGCTATTGGAAACGCAACACCACCGAACTTATTCAGTTAGACACGGTGCAAATTATGGATGCATCTTGCCTCGAGAGATTGGTCATATGCGTTGATGATGTTCCACTACTAATCCAGGTCGCCAACGCACCAAAGTTGATGGTGTTGGGCTTTGCGTCGTACCCTGGCTGCCAACTTGTTATTGGACGCATAAACTATTTGGTAGAACAGCCTTCTTCTTGTTGAATTAACTCACATTTTTGTTATTTTTTTTGACATATGTACCATTGTCCTGTAGAGGATGATGCCCATAAGCTTGGAAAATTCTCTGTGCACAGTGAAGAACTTGGTTCTAAAATCTGACGGCCCTCGTCTGGATCAACTACTTGCATTTCTTAGATGCTTTCCCTGCACGGAGAAGCTATATATCCAGGTAAATTCGTTGTTGTTAACTGTTTACCACTATGAGCAAAAACTGTAGAGTTACATGGAGTTAACCTGTTATTACTTATTAGCCTAGATCAGTTGAACAATTGTACTAGAAGAACATCCACAATGGAGTTATATTATGTTGGTTCAAAACTAAACTTCTTGTCATACAATGTGTTGTATCTTGTGCATCTGTGAAGTTTCATATAAACACATGATAATATGTGATCTGTGTAAAAAAGAGAAGACATATGTAAATAGTGTGACTTACTATTTACACATCATTTGTTCTTTTTTTGTGTAGAACACAATGTATGTCCAGACTTTTAGTTTACATTTTTTTTGGAAACTTGGAAGTGTCAAAAGAAAAATGGGGTGCACCCGCAACTAGTTGCGGATTGGAGTTTCCCATGTTGGTAACCTTTCCCCAACTTTACAATGACAATAACAGATGTAAAAAAGTGCATCTATCAAATTGGAACGTGTCAGGGGATTATGTTGTTCCACGGTCCTCAATTAACACATGATTCAACTCACCTGAGATATTCATTAGTTGATAGCTATGAAGTACTTTGTTATTGTACTGACTACTTAATTTGACTTCTTTGCAGTTTTATAGAACCGGCAATAAGGTTCATGTGCTGCATAATGAGCCAGCCTGTCCCATTGAATGCCTTGATCTCCACCTGTAGCACCCTACCTTTTAAATAAAGGCAAGATACCTGTGTATAGTGCTATTCCCGGGATCACTGATAGCACACACATTTCAAATGTAGTAATCATAGCAATAGTATCAAATTTACTACAACGTAGATCCACAGGATATAAAATAACGTCTTACAAATTGCATAGTCAAAATTGACTAGCTCAAAATTAAATGTTCAAAGCAAACACAACGGAAAAATAACTGCAGTGAGCCTCCATTGTCTTCATGCGCCACAGGCAGACATGTTGGAATGTAGACTCGAGATCCTACCTAGTACTCCTCCTCAGACGAACCTGCACGTTTGAATATGCAGCCCCACGAATGGAGGTCAGTACAATGATGTACTGGCAAATGACACTTATATGGTGGCAGTTTTGGGCATGACTATCTACATGATATTTGGCAAGTGGAGTTTAGGCAAATTTGCACAAAGCCAATTTTATCCTACATTTATTTCAAATCAAAACATTTTGCAAAACTCATAATGATGTCATAAACAGTATCATGGTTACATCTCCCATGTACTATCCGACAGTTGCTACTCAAATTTTAACTTATTCAGAAAAGGTGATGAGATTCTTCCGTACATTCCCTGCCTAGAAAGCTCAAATTGTCCGTAACCGGGGACACGGCTAAGATCTTAGGTTTACTCTCGAGAGGTTGTGCACTTTCACCTTACGACCCACCCTTCCCAAGAGAAGAAATGAGACAAGATCTTTCAGAAGGAGGCTTCAACCATAACTAGCTAGACCCGTTCCCGTTTGGTAGCTAGCCACATCATCATGTCAAGCAACAAGTTTGGCCTCACAACTTACTTAATCCCGGCAGAGCCCATAATACCATAAGGCTGCACTGGAAGCTAACTAAAACATGGACGACATATTAATCTCTTTAATCCTGGGTGGCCATCCACAAGTGAAACTCACAGGCTTAGAACCATTACAGATAATAAACCCCCGCACGATCCCCTGGTGAAAACCAGAGGTGCAGTCTAGAGCAACCACTATTCAACTGCGCACTCTCAGGCACCCACCTGCCACTGGTTACTCCAGGGTCGGAGCCCTGAGCAGCCGCCCACCACACAAACAACCCACCCAGGTGATTCTTTAAAGTTGTTAACTTTAATTTCCAATACTCATAATCCAAATCGATCAAAACAGCAGTGGCACTTTGTTATTGCTAGGCAACTTCAAATCCTAGCAAGGGTTCATGGATGGCTACACACTACTAGGATTTGATAAGCATAGCATAACTTTCGAAAACAAAATCCTACCATGCATACTAATTTACAAAACACTAATGCTTAGCAAAATAGTAGGTAATTGAGTGTCACTTGCCTTGATCAAAGCAACCCGCACAATCACAGCAATCACAAGCACCACCTTGATCTCCTCCACAATCTATTCAAACAATTTACAACAAATAAACAAACATTCGATATGAACAATCATAGACATGTATGCATGCATGCTATGCAACAATTTAATTTCACAAAAGAGGTGATGTGTAAGTGTGGCATTATGTGCTCTCTGATATGTGTCATGTTAATAGAATATTCTGGACATTTAATTTAATTTAGAAAAATTCATTAACCGAGTATCTACTTAACATATACAAACTTAATAATTAGCTACTGCAAGCATTATGAGTTATAAAATATGAGTTTGACCTCCCTGGATAGGTTACAGTAATACAAAAGTAGTGCAATTGGAATTATTCGAAAACGATTTATAGAATTTGAATTATCTTCGAATTACTGATTCGGATAGATTTTACTAAAGCAAGTTTGTGCACGTATCAAAGTTATTCAAATCCTATACCAAGTTAAAGTACATCTTCTGAGGATTCCAGAAAGTACCAAATCATCTAATTTGGACCAGTAGATTATTTTATACAATTTTTATAGTGTAATCTGGTCTATTTCTCTAATTGAAATTTGATGCGAAATCTAACACAGTACATATGCCATATTACTGCATAAACGTGTAGTACATACTGTAAGCTTTCCGAAACTATAAAGTTTACAAAATTTGGCCCTACGGTTGATTTTATATCGAATTTACAAGTTTGGACAGCAAACTGGAATTCGAATTCGAATTTAAACGAGTTTGACCAGATCGGGCCGGGCGCGCTGACTGGGGCTGCCACATGGCGCGACGTGATTGGCCGCGCGGGGATCACGCGGATCGCCCTCCCCTGGGCTGACCGTGGCCGTTAGATCTATCCTATGGTTCAGATCTAAACGCTAAAGGAAAAAGAAAATAAAAACAAAAGAAGGGGAGGAGCTCACCTTGGCCGGCCGGGGTTGGGGAAGATGGCGGCGGGCGCTCGGCGGACGGGGCGGCGTGGCGGGTCTGGCGGTGGCGAGGGCTGCTACGGCGCGCGGCGCGACGCGGCAGAAGTTTGGTGGCGGCGGCGCGGCAGATGGCGGCCTAGGGCGCGCGCGGAGGGCGGCTGGAGGCGGCGGCGGCTCCGTCGACTTCGGCGAGGAATCGCCTGCGGCTGGCGGCGCGATGGCGGGAGCTACGTGGGGAAAAAGGAACGCGGGGTCGCGGGGGTATTTATGGAGGCTAGGGCACGGACGTCGAGGCCTCGGACGACGGAGATTGCTCCGCGTCGATCTCGGGCAGGCGACGGCGGTGGTAGTGTCCGGTCGGACACGAGTGGAAGAAGAGGCTGACGTGCGGGCCCCGCTGACGGGCGGGCCCCACCTGTCGGTGACCGAATAGAAAAAAAAGAAAAGGGGGCAGTTTTGGCGCGCAGGCGGGCCGCTTCTCCCGCCGAAGTGGGCCGGTGCGGTCGGGCTGGCCCGTTTGGCCGGTCCGACCCGCTTCCTTCTTTTTTTTTTGTTCTATTCGTTTTTTTTTTCTTTTACTGTTTTATTCACAACTTTTGATTTAGGAACCCAAATAGGGTCAAACTAATTTCTAAAATTTTGTAAAAATTGGGGCTTTGTTTTAGACAACATAGAACAAGGTTTTGACCCAAATTAACATGGTAGACAAATAAGACCCTTGCATTTAAGACATGTAACAAGGGTTGTGACATATTTGTGTTTATCAATTTATGTGTATATGAACAAATGCAAAGATGCCATGGATGTATGCAGGTTTTTGTATTTAGAAACTAGGGATGTTACAGACTAACCCCCTTAAGATGAAGCACGTCCCGGGCTTCGGATTGGCTAGCAAATAGGTGTGGGTACTCCTCTCGAAGATTGTCTTCGCGTTCCCAGGTTGCCTCTTCCTCGGTATGGTGACTCCATTGGACCTTGCAGAACTTGATGGTCTTCGTGCGAGTATTCCTCTCAGCTCTCTCCAAGATCTTGATGGGTTTCTCCTCATACGTCAAGTCACTTTCCAGTTGAACTTCCTCGAGTGGTACTGTATCCTTCAATGGCGTTTCCGACATCTCAGGGTGACACTTCTTCAACTGACTGACATGGAACACATTATGAACAGCTGAAAGAATCTCTGGCAATTCAATCTCATAAGCCACTTCTCCTTTGCGAGATAATATCTTGAACGGTCCGATGAATCTTGGGGCTAACTTTCCTTTGATTCCAAATCTCTTAACACCTCGAAGGGGTGACACTCGGAGGTAAACTCTATCGCCTATTTCATATGAAACATCTCTACGCTTATTGTCAGCATAGCTCTTCTGTCTAGACTGTGCTACCTTCAATCTATCCTTGATCAGTCTAACCTTTTCTTCGGCCTCTTGGATAATGTCTGGCCCAAAGAAACTCCTTTCTCCAACTCCACTCCACAGCAGTGGTGTGGTACACTTCCTCCCATACAGAGCCTCAAACGGGGACATCTCAATGCTAGCTTGGTAACCATTGTTGTAAGAAAATTCTGCATACGGCAAACTATCATCCCAACTAGATCCATAATCTATAACGCAAGCTCTCAGCATATCCTCCAGGATCTGATTCACTCTCTCCGTCTGACCATCTGTCTGAGGGTGAAACGCTGTACTAAACTCCAATCTGGTTCCTAAGGACTCATGCAACTGCTTCCAGAAATGCGAGGTAAATTGGGTACCTCTATCAGACACGATACTCTTAGGAACTCCGTGAAGGCATACTATCCTCTTCATATAGATATCTGCTAACTTAGCGCTGGTGTAGGTGGTCTTCACGGGCACAAAGTGAGCTACCTTGGTCAAACGATCCACTATTACCCAAATCGAATCATACCCTGACTTTGTTCGGGGTAATCCAGTAATGAAGTCCATACCAATTTGGTCCCACTTCCAGTCTGGAACCTTCAGCGGTTGCAGTAACCCAGCTGGCTTCTGGTGCTCAGCCTTTACTCTGCTGCACACATCACACTTGGCTATATATTCCGCGATGTCTCGCTTCATATTGTTCCACCAAAATCTCTCTTTCAGATCCATGTACATCTTGGTATTACCAGGGTGAATGGAATATGGGGTCTCATGAGCCTCCTGGAATATTAGCTTCCTTAGCTCAGGGTCATTAGCTACACAAATACGCTTCCCAAACCAAACAATACCCTGCTCATCTTCACGAAAACCTTTTGCTTTATCCTCCTTCAAGTTTTCCCTTATCTTCTCTATATCTTCGTCTCCCTTCTGGGTTTCTTTTATCCTATCCATCAGTGTAGGTTGTACTATTAAGGATGCTACAAATCCTTCCGGTACTACTTCCAAACTAAGGTCCTTCAATGCCTGCACAGATCTTCAGGTAGATCCTCTGTCGATAGCCAATTCAGATAAGACTTACGACTTAGGGCATCGGCCACCACGTTTGCTTTACCTGGGTGGTATTGCAAACTCAGATCGTAATCCTTGATAAGTTCCAACCATCTTCTTTGCCTCATGTTCAATTCCTTCTGAGTGAAGATGTACTTCAAACTCTTGTGGTCGGTGAATACTTCACATCGCTTCCCCATCAAATAGTGTCTCCAGGTCTTCAGTGCATGGACCACTGAAGCTAACTCTATATCGTGTGTGGGATAATTGACTTCATGTTTCTTGAGTTGCCTTGAAGCATAAGCGGCTACCTTGCCTTCCTGCATCAACACACTTCCAAGCCCTTGATGAGAAGCGTCACAGTACACTTGGAACTCCTTCTCCAGATCTGGTAAACACAGAATTGGTGCAGACACTAATCTCTTCTTCAATTCCTGAAAACTGGCTTCACATGCATCAGTCCAAGCAAACTTCTTCTCTTTCTTCAGCAACTCAGTCATTGGTTTCGCAATCTTGGAGAAATTCTCAATGAACCTCCTATAGTAACCTGCTAATCCCAAGAAGCTACGAATTTCTCCGACATTCTTGGGCGGTTCCCATTCTGTCACGGCTGCAACCTTGGATGGATCAACAGCAATTCCTTCCTTGGAGATAATGTGTCCAAGAAATCCTACTTCACTGAGCCAGAACTCACATTTACTAAACTTGGCATATAGTTGGTGTTCTCGGAGTTTCTCCAGTACTAGGCGAAGGTGTTTCTCATGTTCCTCTTCGCTCTTGGAATAGATAAGTATGTCGTCAATAAATACCACGACAAACTTGTCAAGGAACTCCATGAACACCTTGTTCATCATATTCATGAAGTATGAGGGAGCATTGGTTAAGCCGAAAGGCATCACCGTGTATTCATATGAACCATATCTAGTGACAAAGGCTGTCTTGGGGATGTCATGCTCTCTAATCTTGAGCTGAAAATATCCAGACCGAAGGTCGATCTTGGAAAACACACTAGCTCCAATCAACTGATCGAAAAGATCATTTATCCTAGGTAGGGGGTACTTGTTCTTGATGGTAACCTCATTCAACGAACGGAAATCCATAACCAAACGCTGGCTCTTGTCCTTCTTCTCAACAAACAGAACCGGCGCTCCCCACGGAGATGAACTCTCCCTAATGAAACCCTTTCCTAATTGCTCCTTCAGCTGTTTCTTGAGCTCCTTCAACTCATCAGTAGACATGGGGTAAGGTCTCTTTGCTATAGGGCCTGTGCCCGGAAGCAACTCTATAATAAACTCCACATCTCTATCTGGAGGCATTCCTGGTAACTCCTCAGGAAAAACATCAGGGTATTCCTTGACTATGTGTACCTGATCTAGGCTAACCCCCTTAAGATTTTCTAGCCTTATTTCTCCAAAGTCCAATCGGGATTTGAACCTAATTCTTTTCCCCTCGGGGGTTGTGAGAGTGATTGATTTACTCACACAATCAATGACTCCATTATGGGTTGTCATCCAGTCCATTCCCAGAATAACATCTAAACCTTGTGATTCTAAGACTACTAAGTGAGCGGGGAATTTATAGGGGCCAATCTCTAAAACCAAATCTCTGCATCCAGAATTAACTATCATCTCTCCACCAGGGGAACTTACTTTAATTGTTTTTCCTATTGTTTCAGTGGGTATTCCATTTTTATTCACAAAAACTCTTGATATGAATGAATGTGATGCACCAGTATCAAATAAAACCAATGCTGTAAATGAGTTGAGTGGAAACATACCCATCACAGCGTCAGGTTCATTCATCACTTCCTCCACGTTGAGATGGTTCACCTGTCCCTTCTGGAATGAATTTGCTTTGGTAGCTTCAGCGGACTTATTCTCCGGGCAATCAGTGGAAAAGTGCCCAGTCTTCTTACACTTGTAGCAGGTAATATGGGACAAGTCTTTTGAATTGTGTCGGTGCTGGCCATTATTTCCATTGGAGTGTGCGTTACCCCCATTGTGACGGCCATTGTATCCACTGTGATTCCCATTGGAATGATTTCCCCTGGATCCTCCATTGAACTTGTGACCATTGAAATTGTTGCCATTCCCCTTGTTGAAATGACCGTTATGCCTGTGTGAGCTATGACTTCCATTCCCATCAGAAGAATGGTGCTTCTTGTGGAAAGGCTCAGTGTGACTCTTATTGCTAAACTTCCTCTTGCGGTTCTCTTCCTTCTTGATGTTATTGTCCAGGGTGATGGCTTGATCAAGTAGGGACTGGTAGCTGGGAGCATAAGCTACAGACAAGGGAATCTTCAGTTCACCTTTAAGTCCATTGAGGAACTTCTCCTTCCTCTTAGCATCAGTGTCAATGTCCTCTGGGGCATACCTTGCCAAAGCACAGAAGTCATCCATGTATTCCTTCAGAGTCCTTCCACCCTGTCTCAGACTACGGAATTCATCTCTCTTGAGATTCATAATGCCCGAGGAGATGTGGGCAGTACGAAATCCCTCCTTGAAGGTTTCCCAGTCTAAGCCATCTATTGGATGGGTAAGTTGATAAGTCTCCCACCACATTGCAGCAGGTCCTTCCAGCAGATGAGCGGTGAACCTAATCTTCTCAGCCTCGGTGCACTCACAGGTGACTAAGTCCTTGCTGACAGATCGAAGCCAATCATCAGCTACTATTGGCTCAGTGGCACTGGAGAACTTGACTGGTCTAAGTCTCGGGAATGGTCTGTCCACCGGGGTGGGGGTGGTGGTGGAGGTGGTGGTGGTGGCGGGGGTGGATTGTTGTTGTTGTTCGGTTTGAATGAACTGAGTCATCATCTGCATGAGCTGTGCCTGAGCTGTCATCATCTGTTGCAGTGCTTCCTGAGTTGGGTCCCTTCTTGGCGGCATCTGATATAGTTTAAGCACAGATAAGAACAAGATAGATAGATCTAGGAAGTAAAATTTCCTACCCATGCACAAACAATTCACACAACCAAACAAAAACATTGAAAATCCGAAATCCAAACTTTTACTTAAAACTTATCGATGTTCGAAAATACGACTAAGATAGTTGGTACTGCCTTACATCGGATAGTAGGACAATACAAAGAGCGTAATAAAAATCTAAAATCTAAAGGGGTCTTCTAACGTCTCTTGATCGTTTCAAGGCAAGATAAGGGGTACGACTCCGAGCTTGTCTTCCTCTTCTTCTTCTTCCCTTCCGCAACTGGCTCTACTTCACCATCAGAGTTAAACATGAGTCTCTCTTGAGGATCTTCTTCCTCCTTCCCAGCTGCGAGTTCTTCAATTGTTTCCTTCAGAAGCTTGTTCTCCATCTTCAAAGCGTCATTCTCCTTCTTCAACTCATCCTTCTCCTTGGTCTCAATGGCCCTGTTCTCCAGCATCAGTGTTATTGTCTTCTGGACTGTCTTCGCCCAGTTGTCGCTAATGATTATCTTCTCTTCCAGCTTCACTGGATCCTCCAGAAGGGCGATGCGCTCTTCTAGCGCCAGTCTCTTATCATCTACTGCCAGAGCTGCTTCCATCTGCATGTTTCTGACGTTGGCGTATTGGAGAACCTCCCTGGCTTCACCCACCAAGGCGGTTTGTCTCTTTAGCAGCATCTCGGAGTTAGCGGACACAAACTCCCTCTCGATCATGTAGTTGCGACATACCGAGATTCCGAGCACCCATCCGGCGGAGTGGTGTACCATTTTCTGCACGCTCACCGAATTGATAGTAAGGCGACGTCGGGGGAATCTTGCGATGGAACTTGTGGCGAATGCGGGCGATGGCGCCCTGGATGGCGATCTCCACAGAATTCGTCCAATCAGGGTAGACGTCAGTATATGTCATGCCCGGATCATCAAGGTCATCATCACTTCCCGGAATAAAGGTCTTGATCGACCAAGCCTCTACGTCATGCTCATTGTACAGCTGCCTTCCCTGGATGACCGGAGGTGCTATCCCAACTAGTGATGACATATCAGACAATATGCCGCTGAGGTAGAAAGATTCGTCTCCAGCAACAAACGTCTCGTCGTAGTCGGCCATCTACAATTTTATAGGAGAAGACAAGATTAGAGAGGAAAACCCAAAAGAATAGATAAGTGCAGAATTAAACTTTTATAATTATCATTTTAAACCGGGTTTTTTTCCTATGGTTTTCCAAATCCTAGGGTCTCGATCCTACAGGCAACACTATGCTCTGATACCATTTTGTAGCACCCTACCTTTTAAATAAAGGCAAGATACCTGTGTATAGTGCTATTCCCGGGATCACTGATAGCACACACATTTCAAATGTAGTAATCATAGCAATAGTATCAAATTTATTACAACGCAGATCCTCAGGATATAAAATAACGTCTTACAAATTGCATAGTCAAAATTGACTAGCTCAAATTTAAATGTTCAAAGCAAACACAACGGAAAAATAACTGCAGTGAGCCTCCATTGTCTTCATGCGCCACAGGCAGACATGTTGGAATGTAGACTCGAGATCCTACCTAGTACTCCTCCTCAGACGAACCTGCACGTTTGAATATGCAGCCCCACGAATGGAGGTCAGTACAATGATGTACTGGCAAATGACACTTATATGGTGGATGTTTTGGGCATAGCTATCTACATGATATTTGGCAAGTGGAGTTTAGGCAAATTTGCACAAAGCCAGTTTTATCCTACATTTATTTCAAATCAAAACATTTTGCAAAAACTCATAATAATGTCATAAACAGTATCATGGTTACATCTCCCATGTACTATCCGACAGTTGCTACTCAAATTTTAACTTATTCAGAAAAGGTGATGAGATTCTTCCGTACATTCCCTGCCTAGAAAGCTCAAATTGTCCGTAACCGGGGACACGGCTAAGATCTTAGGTTTACTCTCGAGAGGTTGTGCACTTTCACCTTACGACCCACCCTTCCCAAGAGAAGAAATGAGACAAGATCTTTCAGAAGGAGGCTTCCACCATAACTAGCTAGACCCGTTCCCGTTTGGTAGCTAGCCACATCATCATGTCAAGCAACAAGTTTGGCCTCACAACTTACTTAATCCCGGCAGAGCCCATAATACCATAAGGCTGCACTGGAAGCTAACTAAAACATGGACGACATATTAATCTCTTTAATCCTGGGTGGCCATCCACAAGTGAAACTCACAGGCTTAGAACCATTACAGATAATAAACCCCCGCACGATCCCCTGGTGAAAACCAGAGGTGCAGTCTAGAGCAACCACTATTCAACTGCGCACTCTCAGGCACCCACCTGCCACTGGTTACTCCAGGGTCGGAGCCCTGAGCAGCCGCCCACCACACAAACAACCCACCCAGGTGATTCTTTAAAGTTGTTATCTTTAATTTCCAATACTCATAATCCAAATCGATCAAAACAGCAGTGGCACTTTGTTATTGCTAGGCAACTTCAAATCCTAGCAAGGGTTCATGGATGGCTACACACTACTAGGATTTGATAAGCATAGCATAACTTTCGAAAACAAAATCCTACCATGCATACTAATTTACAAAACACTAATGCTTAGCAAAATAGTAGGTAATTGAGTGTCACTTGCCTTGATCAAAGCAACCCGCACAATCACAGCAATCACAAGCACCACCTTGATCTCCTCCACAATCTATTCAAACAATTTACAACAAATAAACAAACATTCGATATGAACAATCATAGACATGTATGCATGCATGCTATGCAACAATTTAATTTCACAAAAGAGGTGATGTGTAAGTGTGGCATTATGTGCTCTCTGATATGTGTCATGTTAATAGAATATTCTGGACATTTAATTTAATTTAGAAAAATTCATTAACCGAGTATCTACTTAACATATACAAACTTAATAATTAGCTACTGCAAGCATTATGAGTTATAAAATATGAGTTTGACCTCCCTGGATAGGTTACAGTAATACAAAAGTAGTGCAATTGGAATTATTCGAAAACGATTTATAGAATTTGAATTATCTTCGAATTACTGATTCGGATAGATTTTACTAAAGCAAGTTTGTGCACGTATCAAAGTTGTACAAATCCTATACCAAATTGAAGTACATCTTCTGAGGATTCCAGAAAGTACCAAATCATCTAATTTGGACCAGTAGATTATTTTATACAATTTTTATAGTGTAATCTGGTCTATTTCTCTAATTGAAATTTGATGCGAAATCTAACACAGTACATATGCCATATTACTGCATAAACGTGTAGTACATACTGTAAGCTTTCCGAAACTATAAAGTTTACAAAATTTGGCCCTACGGTTGATTTTATATCGAATTTACAAGTTTGGACAGCAAACTGAATTCGAATTCAATTTAAACGAGTTTGACCAGATCGGGCCGGGCGCGCTGACGGGGCTGCCACATGGCGCGACGTGATTGGCCGCGGGGATCACGCGGATCGCCCCTCCCCTGGGCTGACCGTGGCGTTAGATCTATCCTATGGTTCAGATCTAAACGCTAGCTAAAAAAGAAAATAAAAACAAAAGAAGGGGAGGAGCTCACCTTGGCCGGCCGGGGTTGGGGAAGATGGCGGCGGGCGGCTCGGCGGACGGGCGGCGGCGTTTCGGGCGGGGTCGCTGGCGTGGCGAAGGCGCTTGTGCGACGCCGTAGGAAGTTTGGTGGCGGCGCGGGCAGATGAGATGACTAGGGCGCGCGGCCGAGAGCGGCCGAGGCGGCGGCGGCTCGGTCGACTTCGGCGAGGAATCGCCATGGGCGGGCGGCGCGACAACCGGAGCTACGTGGGAAAAAGGAACGCGGGGTCGCGGGGGTATTTATGGAGGCTAGGGCACGGACGTCGAGGCCTCGGACGACGGAGATTGCTCCGCGTCGATCTCGGGCAGGCGACGGCGGTGGTAGTGTCCGGTCGGACACGAGTGGAAGAAGAGGTCGACAAGTGGCCCCGCTGACGGGCGGGCCCCACCAGTCGGTGACCGAATAGAAAAAAGAAAAGGGGCAGTTTTGGCGCGCGGCGCCGCTTCTCCGCCGAAGTGGGCCGGTGCGGTCGGGCTGCCCGTTGGCTGTCCGACCCGCTTTTCCTTCTTTTTTTTTCTTCTATTTTTTTTCTTTTTTCTTGTTTTATTCACAACTTTTGATTTAGGGAACCCAAATAGGGTCAAACTAATTTCTAAAATTTTGTAAAAATTGGGGCTTTGTTTTAGACAACATAGAACAAGGTTTTGACTTAAATTAACATGGTAGACAAATAAGACCCTTGCATTTAAGACATGTAACAAGGGTTGTGTCATATTTGTGTTTATCAATTTATAGAACCGGCAATAAGGTTCATGTGCTGCATAATGAGCCAGCCTGTCCCATTGAATGCCTTGATCTCCACCTCAAAGAAATTTCGATTTCTGACTACCGAGGAAGGAGAAATGATGTTATTGTCTCCAGGTTCTTTATACAGAACACTAGAATGCTCAAAGTAATGAATTTTGGTGTAAGATATCATCACAAGGAGATCTGGTGGGATACCCAGTTCAAGCAGCTAGACCTGAAGAACACCGCTTATAGAGATGTTGATTTTCAGTTTGGATATTTACCATCCTTAGATAAGTTCAGCTCGGACGGTGTTCTTAGCTGGTTGGTACATGACTTGTCAGTGGCTGATCCCTTTGCTAGAGGGATATATGCAAGAGAAGGGCCAATTTCTGCATAGTGTTAGTTTAACTCCCTATATTTTGTACTGGTCTGAACAATATATTTTATCACTCTGTTAATGTAGTTCAGACTTGATGTTATTCTTGTGAACATGGTCTAATATTCTAATGCTTTCGCGATGTATGTACTACTAGTGATATTTACAGAAGCTAGCAATTGTTTGACAAAATTTACTAAAAAAAGCCTGTAACGCATGTTCACATTCAGTTCGTCAATGCTAGTGTTCACAGAGGAAAGGTTTATTGTTCACAGAGGCTGACATGTGGGGCCCATGAGCCAGCAGAGTCCTCAACGTTTCAAAGGCGGCAGGGAATCAAAAAAAAATGAAGTAGCCACAAATTAGGGTAAAAAATAACTCCAAGAAAGGAAACTTCTTTTGTAAATAGAGGACGACATGCGGGTCCCATTTTGCACGGGATCGAAAGAAAAAAGGCAAGTGACCAAATATCAGGAGCCAAAAATAATCCACGAAAAGAAACTTTTATTGTACATAGAGGATGACATGTGGGTCCCATTTTGCAATAGCGGTCTCATAGTTTCCAGGCGGCACAGGATCAAAAGAAGGAAGTAGCCAGAAATCAGGGTGTCAAAAAATCCATGAAAAGAAAGATTTCAATTGGGCTGCATCTGGACATCTGGGCCTTCGAACTATCGTGCTGGAAGCCTTTTGACTCGTACAATTTAAGCCCACTCCAAAACAGGAAAGTCCTATGCTTGGCAAAAACAAAAAACAAGGAGATTCAACATATAAGTTTGTTTATGTAAAAACAAAGATTTAATTTATCCCTTTGAAATAGCTCAGAGCGAAATACACTGTTTATTGTCTGCAAAATAATCAAGATATCACATGTTTCTTGTACGAGGAGGCTGACATCGGGGACCCATGAGCCAGCAGCGTCGTCAACGTTTCAAAGGCGGCAGATCGAGAAAAAATAAACCAAAAATCAGTTGGTAAAAAACGGCAGAAATAAACATTTATCCTCTAGAGGATGATGCTGGATCTTGAGGCGGCATCTCAACCTTTGCATAAAGAGGATTTGCAGTACGGGAGGCTGACATTGGGGACCCATGAGCCAGCAGCGTCAAGGCAAGTGGCAGGAGATCGAAAGAAAAAATAAGCCAAAAATCAGTTGGTAAACAAAACCAAGAAAAGAAACAATTACCTTTCTGAGGGGATGACATGCGGGACCCATGAGGCAGCAACATCCTCAACTATTCTAAGGCGGCAGGGGATCAAAAGAAAAAGGAAATAGCCGAAAATCAGAGGGTAAAAAATAAATCCAACAAAGGAAACTTTTAGGATTTGCTAAGAAACAGTCGACTTATTCTTTTTTGGCCATCAGTCGAATTTCTGTCCAACCAATTAGGCATCGCGATTGTGGACTTGCACGTGTTTCTCTGAGCCACTGTGTACCGTACTTAGGGCATGTACAATGGTAGAGAAGGCATGCCTTCCCTTACCCCGCCACATCAGCTAGAGAAGGCATTAGATATAAGTCATACAATGCATTATCTCTTACAGCCATCTCTAGCAATTAATACGAATAATTAAATTTTGGTAGGAAATTTGTTGCTAAGGGAAGACATATGTGATACAACGGAGAAAATAGTCTTCCCTTATTTCCTAAGAGATGATCCCTTAGCTAAGGGAAGACAACCTTCTCTCTCTTCGTTCTCTTTCCTCCAACTAAGCAAAAAATCTGGGGATGCTGATACTCTCCAACGTATCGATAATTTTTTATGTTCCATGCCACTTTATTGATGATACCTACATGTTTTATGCACATTATATGTCATATTTATGCATTTGGAACTAACCTATTAACAAGATGCGAAGAGCCAGTTGCTGTTTTCTGCTTTTTGGTTTCAGAAATCCTAGTAAAGAAATATTCTCGGAATTGGACGAAACTTTCGCCCGGTCCTATTTTTGCACGAAGCTCTGGGAAGACCGAAGAGATAAGATAAATAAGAGGCAGCCAGGAGGCTAGGCGAGGCGCGGCCCGCCCCGGGCCGCAGGCCCACCTGGGCCCGCCAGGGCCCCCCGCGTTGACCTTCCGCCCATTTAAAGTCCCGCGTAAACCCCACACGAGAGCCACGATACGGAAAACCTTCCCGAGACGCGCCGCCGCGAATCCCATCTCGGGGATCAGAGATCGCCTCCGGCACCCTGCTGGAGAGGGATTCATCTCCCGGAGGACTCTACACCGCCATGGTCGCTCCGGAGTGATGAGTGAGGTTCACCCCTGGACCATGGGTCCATAGCGGAGAGATGGTCGTCTTCTCCTTGCTTCATTGTTGGATCTTGTGAGCTGCCTAACATGATCAAGATCATCTATCCGTAATACTATATGTTGTGTTTGTCGGGATCCGATTGATAGAGAGTACTATGATTATGGTGATTATCAATCTATTGTTTATGTGTTGTTTTGTGATCTTGCATGTTCTCCGTTATTAGTAGAGGCTTTGGCCAAGTTGATGTAACTCCAAGAGGAGGTATTTATGCTCGATAGTGGGTCTATGCTTCTATTTAACTGGGGATCGTGGATGCAAGAGGGTCTTAAGGTTGTGATGTGTCATGCCACTAGGATAAAAACATTGACGTTATGTCTAAGGATGTAGTTGTTGATTACATTACGACCATACTTAATGCAATTGTCTCTGCTTAGCAACTGGACATCGTAATGTCTGATATAAATCACAGGGACTTTAGGCAAGATGTTGTGATAAGGCTCATGTATCTTATAATGTAATGCCTGATTAAATCTCACTATATTTATCATATCATGTATATGCATTGTTATGCTCTTCTATTTGTCAATTGCCCGACTGTAATTTGTTCACCCAACATGCTTTTATCTTATGGGAGAGACACCTTTAGTGAACTGTGGACCCCGGTCCTATTCTTTACATAGCATACAATCTACTGCAATTGTGTTTACTGTTTTCTTGCAAACATCTTCCACTCGATACGTTTAATCCTTTGTTAAAAATGGTGAGATTGACAACCTCACTGCTTGGCTGGGACAAAGTACTTCAGAATAAGCAGCAGGTTCTTGTGGCGCCGAATCTCTCGTGTTGCGCCGCATCATCACATTTTCGCGACCATCACCTTCAACGTGCTTCTGGCTCCTACTTGTTCGATTAAACCTTGGTTTCTACTGAAGGAAACTTGCTTCTATACGCATCATACCTTCCACTTGGGGTTTCCAACGGACGTGTGCATCTACGCGTATCAAGCTAAATTTCTGGCTGACATCACCGCATTGTACATGCCCTTAGCCATCTGCTATAGCTGCACACGTTTGTGTGGGGAGGTTTTGGATGTAAAACGCGTGCATGACTAAGTCAGCGGATAGATATTTACTGAACTTTTTGTGTAAATTTGTATATGACGAATTACAGTCCATTACACTGGTATTTACATGATTTGGAACATGTAAAATTAGGCAAACAAGTCTGTAATTTTACTTTCAAATCATGTAGACGATTTTCTTTCAGTTTCCCCATCTCACAGTTTACAGTCCATTACAACTATGTTTACATAATACAAAACATGTAATTTTCGCCAAACAACGTTTTAAGGTCTTTAAATCATGTATTATGGATTTTTTTTCTGTTTGCAACTTGTTTGTCTGTTGCTAATTATAGGGATTTAGCCCACATACAAGGCTTGGTAAAATTCTTTTTTTATGGGCTTGACTGATTTTTGCCTATGCCATGTGCCGTCTTATAATTTGAAGAAAAACTGACTTACGCTGAATTGAAAATCAGTCAGCTGACAAATAGACATCCCCAACTTTTATTGTTCATAGAGGATGACATGCGGCACCCATGAGCCAGCAGCCTCAACGTTTCAAAGGCGGCATGAGATCGAAAGAAAAAGGCAAGTGACAAAATATCAGGAGCCAAAGATAATCCAAGAAAAGAAACTTTATTGTACATAGAGGATGACATGCGGGTCCCATTTAGCAACAGCTGTATCAACGTTTGAAACGTGGCATGAGATCGAAGAAAAAGGCAAGTGACCAAATATGAGGTGCCAAAAAAAATCCAAGAAAAGAAAGGTTTATAGTACATAGAGGATGACATGCGGGTCCCATTTAGCATCAGCGGTATCACCGTTTGAGAAGCGGCAGGGGATCAAAAGAAAAAAGGAAATAACCAGAAATTAATTAGGGGTCAAAAATAAATCCACCAAAGGAAACTTTTATTGTTCATAGAGGATGACATATGGGACCGACCTGCCAACAGCGTCCTCATAGTTTCAAAGGGGGCAGGGGATCAAAAAAAAAGGAAGTAGCCACAAATTAGGGTAAAAAATAACTCCAAGAAAGGAAACTTTTTTTGTAAATAGAGGACGACATGCGGGTCCCATGAGCCAAATAGAATCCTCAACGCTTCAAAGGCTGTGCAGGTGATCAAAAGAAAAAGGCAAGTGAAAAAACAATATCACGAGCCAAAAATAATCCAAGATTTATTGTACATAGAGGATGACATGTGGGTCCCATTTTGCAGCAGCGGTCTCAATGTTTCAAATGCGTCTTGAGATCAAAAGAAAAAGAAAGTAGCTAGAAATTAGGGGCTCAAAATAATCCAAGAAAAGAAAGTTGATGGACATAGAGGATGACATGAGGGTCCCATTTAGCAGCAGGTTCCTCAACGTTTCAAACGTGGCATGAGATCGAAAGAAAAAGGCAAGTGACCAAATATCAAGAGCCAAAAATAATCCAAGAAAAGAAACTTGAATGTACATAGAGGATGACATGCGGGTCCCATATAGCAGCAGCTGTATCAACGTTTGAGAGGCGGCATGAGATCGAAAGAAAAAGGCAAGTGACCAAATATGAGGTGCCAAAAAAAAATACAAGAAAAGAAAGTTTTATAGCACATAGTGATGACATGGTCCCATTTTGTAAAGGGGCCATTTCAACGCTCACAAGGCACAGCACTGTAAAAGAAATGAAGTAGCCGTAAATCAGGGGTTGAAAAATCCGCAGCAGATTTCAATTGGGTCAAGATTCCGACATCTCGGCCTTCGAACTATCTTTCTGGGCCTTTTGACTCGTACAGCCCACTCCAGAACATGAAAGTTCGGATTTTTCTAAAAAAACAGAAAGTCCTACTATGCTTCGCAAAAACAAAAACAAGGAGATTCAACATATAAGTTTGTTTATGTAAATATAAAGATTTAATTTATCCGGTTTGCAATAGCGCAGAGCGAAATACAATGTTTATTGTCTGCAAAATAAACAAGATATCACATGTTTCTTGTACTGGGAGGCTGACATCGGGGACCCATGAGCCAACAGTCAAGCAATGTTTAAAGGTTATAGGGATCGAAATAAAAAAACCAAAAATAAGTTGGTAAACAAAATCCAAGAAAAGAAAACATTTATCATTCTCGAGAGGATGACTCAGGACCTATGAGGCACAGCAGCATCCTCAACGTTTATTGTTCATAGAGGTCGACATGTGGGACCCGTGGAGCCAAAGAGCTGGCCAACATTTTAGCTATATGTGGAGATCGAAGAAGAAAAAAGCCAAAAATCAGTTGGTAAACAAAACCAAGAAAAGAAACATTAACCTTTGGAGGATGACATGCGGGACCCATGAGGCAGCAGAATCCTCAACGATTCCAAGGCGGCATGGGATCAAAAGAAAAAGGAAATAGCCAATTAATAGGGGTCAAAAATAAATCCACCAAAGGAAACTTTATTGTTCATAGAGGATGACATATGGGACCGACCTGCCGTCAGCCCCCATCGCTTTCAAAGGGGATGAAAAGAAAAGGCAAATATTGTAAATTAGGGGTCAAAAATAAATCCAAGAAAGGAAACTTTTATTGGTCGTAGAGGATGACATGCGGGACATGAGCCAGCAGCTTACTCAACGCTTCAAAGGCGGCATGAGATCGAAAGAAAAAGGTAAGTGACAAAATATCAAGAGCCAAAAATAATCCAAGATTTAGTGTACATAGAAGATGTCAAAGGGTCCTATTTTGGCAAGAATGGTTCCAATGTTTGAATGCGTTTCGAGATCGAAAGAAAAGAAAGTAGCTAAAAATTAGGGAAAATCCAAGAAAAGAAAGCCGATGTGATACAGAGGATGACATGGGTCCATTTTGAAAGAGCGTGTCTCAATGTTTAAAATGCGGCTTGAGATCAAAAGAAAAGAAAGTACCTAGTAATTAGGGGGTCAAAAAATCCAAGAAAAAGAAAGCTGATGGACATAGAGGATGACATGCGTGTCCCATGAGCCAGCAACTTACTCAACGTTTCAAAGAGGGCAGGATCAAAAGAAAAAGGCAAGCCAAAAATCAGAGGGTGAAAAAAAATCCAACAAAGGAAAGTTTTATAGCACATAGAGGATGACAGTGGCCCTATGAGCCAAAGAGGTTCCTCAACGTCAAACGTGTGCGAGATCTGCAGTGCTGCATGACCAAATATCAGAGCCAAAAATAATCCAAGATTTATTGCATGACAGAGGGATGACATGGTCCCATTTTGCAAAGAAATGGGTCTCAATGTTTGAAATGCGGCTTTGAGATCAAAAGAAAAAGAAGTAGCCAGAAATCAGAAAAAAATCTAAGAAAAGAAAGTTGATGGACATAGAGGATGACATGGTCCCTTGAGCCAGCAGCTTACTCAACGTTTCAGAGGTCATGGGATCAAAAGAAAAAGGCAATAGCCAAAGAGGTGAAAAAATCCAACAAAGGAAAGTTTTATAGCACATAGAGAGGATGACATGCGGTCCCATTTAGCAGCAGGTTCCTCAACGCTTCAAACGTGGCATGAGATCGAAAGAAAAGGCAAGTGACCAAATATCGAGCCAAAAATAATCCAAGATTTATCAGACATAGAGGATGACACGTGGTCCCATTTTATGCCAGCTGGTCTCAATGTTTGAACGCGTTTGAGATCAAAAGAAAAGAAAGTAGCTAGTAATTAGGGGCAAAAATCCAAGAAAAGAAAGTTGATGGACATAGAGATGACATGGGTCCCTTGAGCCAAAGAACACTCATCTAACGTTTGGGGCAAGTGGGATCAAAAGAAAAAGGCAAGCCAAAAATCGATAAGGGAAAAAAATCCAACAAAGGAAACTTTATAGCACATAGAGGATGACATGCGGGTCCCATGAGCCAGCAGGTTCCTCAAAGTTTCAAACGTGGCTGAGATCGAAAGAAAAAGTCAAGTTACCAAATATGAGGTGCCAAAAAAATCCAAGAAAAGAAAGTTTTATAGTACATAGTGGATGACATGCGGGTCCCATTTAGCAGCAGCGGTATCACCGTTTGAGAGGCAGCAGGGGATCGAAAGAAAAAGTCAAGTGACCAAATATGAGGTGCCAAAAAAATCCAAGAAAAGAAAGTTTTATAGTAATATAGAGGATGACATGCGGGTCCCATTTAGCAAAGCAGCGGTATCACTGTTTGAGAGGCAACAGGGGGGATCGAAAGAAAAAGTCAAGTTACGAATATGAGGTGCCAAAAATCCAAGCAAAGAAAGTTTATAGTACATAGTGGATGACATGCGGGTCCCATTTAGCAACAGCGGTATCACCGTTTGAGAGGCAAATAGGGACTAAAGAAAAAGTCAAGTTACCAAATATGAGGTGCCAAAAAAATCCAAGAAAAGAAAGTTTTATGGTACATAGGGGATGACATGCGGGTCCCATTTAGCAGCGGATCACTGTTTGAGAGGCAGCAGGGATCGAAAGAAAAGTCAAGTGACCAAATATGAGGTGCCAAAAAAATCCAAGAAAAAGAAAGTTTTATAGTACATAGAGGATGACATAAGGGTCCCATTTAGCAAGAAGCAGATTTACCGTTGAGAGGCAGCAGATCAAAGAAAAGTCAAGTGACCAAATATGAGGTGCCAAAAAAATCCAAGAAAAGAAAGTTTTATAGTACATAGAGGATGACATGCGGGTCCCATTTAGCAACAGCGGTATCACCGTTTGAGAGGCGGTGGATCAAAGAAAAAGGCAAGTGACCAAATTTGAGGTGCCAAAAAACTCCAAGAAAAGAAAGTTGATTGCACATAGAGGATGACATGCGGGTCCCACGAGCCAGCAGAGGTCTCAACGTTTCAAAGGCGGCAAGGGATCAAAAGAAAAAGGAAGCAGCTGTGAATCGTGGGGTCAAAAACTACCCAAGAATAGAAAGAATTCTTGGTTCATAGAGATGACATGCGGACCCATGATCTCGCATCGTAAACGGCTCGATCGGAGAACGTTGGAACGAGATGGCGATCTGAAAAAACAACGCTGCAGAGGCGTCATCCGGCCTCATCCTCGGCGCGGATTTGCGCTTGACTCGGCCGGCGAACCCGAGATTTCGAGATGCACCACGTCCCGGGCCACCATACGCGACGTTTTGGCCGCTTTCGTCCGGCTAGGTGGCCTCAAAAACGAGAAAGTTTTGACATGCACCACGGAGGGACCAAAATCGTCGGCCATGGTACACCAGCAACCACGGCGCGACTTCAACTTCGTCGGCCATGGCAACTTTTCTTTTAGTGAAACAATTTTGTCAACGGTAGTAATAAAGCATATGTATTATGTAAATTATATCTTACAAATTGCAAGCCTCATGCCTAGTATACTAATAGTGCCCGTACCTTGTCCTAATTAGCTTGGACTACTGGATCATCGCAATACACATGTTTTAACCAAGTGTCACCTCCATGCCGCCCGTACAAAGGTCTAAGGAGAAAAGCTCCGGATTTTGGATTTCTCGCTTTTAATTATTCCAACTTAGAGATCCATACCGGGACAACATGGACAATAGATAATGGACTCCTTTAATGCATAAGCATGTGGCAACAATTAGTATTCATATGAGATTGAGGATATATGCCCAAACTTTCACCATGATTCATGGCTTTAGTTAGCGGCCCAATGTTCTTCTTTAACAATATGCATGCTCCAACCATTAAGGTGGTAGATCTCTCTTACTTCAGGATAAGACGGACATGCATAGCAACTCACATGATATTCAACAAAGAATAGTTGATGGCGTCCCCAGGAACATGGTTATCCCACAACAAGCAACTTAATAAGAGATAAAGTGCATAAATACATATTCAATACCACAATAGTTTTTAAGGCTATTTTGTCCCATGAGCTATATATTGCAAAGGCGAATGATGGAATTTAAAGGTAGCACTCAAGCGAAGACTTTCAGTAGGCGGAAGGGCAACGCGGGGCCACACGAGGGCCCCACACACCAAAGCCGGCGCGGCCAGACCGCCGCGCCGCCCTAATGTGGCGGCGCCCGTGGCCCCACTTCCTTTCCCCTCGGTCTTCTGGAAGCTTCGTGCAAAAATAGGACCCCGGGCGTTGATTTCGTCCAATCCCGAGAATATTTCCTTACTAGGATTTGTGAAACCAAAAACCACAGCAACTGGCTCTTTCGGCATCTTGTTAATAGGTTAGTGCCGGAAAATGCGTAAATATGACATATAATGTGTATAAAACATGTAGATATCATCAATAATGTAGCATGGAACATAAGAAATTATCGATACGTAGGAGACGTATCAGCGAGGTGCTGCGCCGATGGATCTCGGGGTGGGGGAGCAGGAGGATTGGGCGGGGTCGCCGGAGGTTCGGGTTGCCGCTGGCGTGGGAGATGGTGGAAGGTGGGGCGGCACGCCTGTGAATGGGGAACAATTGCACGGTGTGGATGGGGAGCGAGAAGGTGGGACGACGGCACATCGATGTCGAAGCTGTCGGAACGACGCGTCTGATCGAGAACATCGGACGGACGAGGAGCGAGTGCTCGGACGGATAAGTAGCACCCGAGCGCTTTTTAGCAATTGGGTAAAAACACCACCGCTTTACGTTAGGGTATAAAAAACACTTAGAGCACCTCCAAGAGGCGCTGTAAAAACCACGTGCGGCAAAAAAACCGCCAGTTTGCCGTGCGCGGGCGCTGCCGCGCAGCTCCAGCGGAGGCGGGAAAAAGACGCGCACGCTTTCGCGCTATCCCGCGTGGAAACTTGCCGCGTGCGCCGCCGCTTATAAACGGAGACGCGCCGAACGCAACTGGCCACCCCTCCCACGTGTCCGTCTCTCCCCGCCTCTTCTCCCGCGCCTCCGCCTGCACGAAGATGCCTCCCACGCCGCTGCCGCCTCCGGCTACCACGGCTGCAGGCGTGGCCGAGCGGCCGCCGACGAAAACCGCTCCGGCGAGGAGCGGATCCGCCAACTGACACGGCGCACGAGGCGGCGCGGGCGTACGATGCCGTCGCACGGTGGCTGGCGCTCCCGCCGCACCATGAACTTCCACGACGTGTTCACGCGGAGCAGCGGAGATGCTCGCGCCGCGCCGCCGTGATCACGCGGGAGCAGCAGCGCCGACTGCGGGAGTTAGAGCAGCGCCTCCTCATCGCCAGCGCACGAGGCGCTGCGCCTCGAATGGGCACGCCGCTTCCCCGAACGTCGCCGCCACGGAGGCCTTCTACGCGCAGAAGGAGGAGGAGAAGGCGGTAAGCGAAGAAGAAAGCGAGCGCGAGAAGCGCCGCGCCGGTCCGCGGAGAGGAAGGCGGCGAGGGCCGAGAAGGCGAGGAAGGAGGAGGAAAAGAAGAACGGCAGGCATCCACCATCGTCCTCTCCTCCTCCTCCTCCTCCTCCTCCTCGGAGGTGGACGACGCCGGTGTCGGAGACGACCGAGCACCCACTGTCCGACTTCGACTGGGAGTCGGACGAGTAGTCTCGTAGTATTTTGTATATGTCGCTTGTATCATTGAACTTTTAAATATATTCGTATTTTCGATCAAATTTTTATAGTTTGTTTGATTAACTTTGAAAAAAGGGTTGAATTTCGCAGTTTGTTCCGCGCGGGCGCTGCAAAATAGAGCCTCTGCCGGAGGTGCTTTTTTCCCACATCAACGCGCGCTGCAAAATAAAGCATCCGGCGGGGGAAAGTGCGCTATCACGCGCGCCAGCGGATAGCAGCGCACAACGGAGGTTTACCGCGGCAGATTTTTGCGCGCCTGTTGGAGATGCTCTTAGAAGTAACACGTAATAGATACCATTGATTTGTTTTTTTTTCAAGGATACACCCTGGAAGGTGTATCGGTTTCATAGAAGAAAGGCCAAAGAAGGCCGGCACAACGCCAAGAAGGCTACAACTCCACACCACAACAAACGGTACAACACAACCCACGGCTACCACGATACAAACGCACACCCGGCAAACAGCACAACCCACAACCAGCACCGAAACTCGCCTTGCATCGTCCCCGGCCAAGAATGGCGAGGAGGCGATACACCAAGCTCCCGAACCGCGTCACGCCCGATGGAGGAAACCTCGTAGGCCAACCCCAACTCCGAGATGGTGTAGATCAACGCACCACCCACCCTTGAGCGCCCAAGATGGCGAGTTGATGGCGGGATCGGAACCACACCGGAGAAGGCTTCGGCGAAGAAGCCTCACCAACGGTGTACATAGCGCACCGGAAGCTCACGCTCGAAGCGGTGGCCAAACCTCAACTCCATCAGACTCGCCGAGGACTCCGAACAATAAAGCAACGCTCCAAGGAGGGAACAGCATTGTAGTGCCGCTGCCGCCCGATCCGAGGACGGATCTAGGGTTTCCCCCGGTGCTCGAGGCGGGAGAGCACGAGCAAGGCCATGACGACGCCTCCAAGAAGGTGACGGCGCCCACGGGCGTCGCCGTCGTCAGCAAAATGCAGGGATTTCGCCCCGGCCTGTCGACCACCCCCAAACCATCGGACAAGCGACAAGGAGCTTCCTTTCAGCACACCGCGGCGAGAGGCGCGCAGAACGACAGCTGGCGGAGAAGGAGAGCTGATCGCCGGTCCACCACCACAACTGGACGGGACTCGAAGGTGGAGTTCCAGCCCGCTGCCGCCATGAACGGACGCCAGCACCACCACGATCCCGAGCAGCCAGCAGCCAACCACGCCTGCCGCGGCTGAGCCAGCTCCACAGGTCCGCCCCCAGACCGAGGACCGTGGGGAACATGGAGCTCGACTTCGCCGGAGCAGGCACACCACCGCCGGGGAGAGGCCCCGCCACCTGTGCCGCCGGAGCGCCGCCTTGCCGCGAGATCCCGCAGCGCCGCGCCGCCGGACCCGCGAGGCACCACACCGCCACCAGGGGGCAGGGACACCGCCCGTGGGGAGGGCCGCCGCCGTCATCGCCGGGCTTTGCCCGGCGTGGACTTTCCGGCGGCGGCGAGTGGGGAGGACGGGAGGAGGAGGCGTTGTTTGCGTCGGAGTCGGTGACGGGTTCAACGGTGGCGGCTGCGGCGGGCGCGGGCGGAGAAGCGCGAGCCGGCTGATGGGCTCAGGCGGCGGCAGCTGCGACGGGCGCGGGCGGGGAAGCGCGAGCCGGCGGCGGCTGCGGTGGGTGGCGGCGGCAGAGGAGGAAACCTAGCTAGGCCGCAGTGGGCGTGCTCTCGTGTCACAGATTGATTTGTTTGAGACACTCGTTTAATCACAAAATTGAACGGTGGGTCCCACTATTAGGCTGACGTGGCACAACAAATCGGTTAAAAGACAACATATGTTAGCCCATTCTAAAATTTGAACTTCTTTGTAAAGTTCGAGGACCAGACGGCTGTTCCTTTATTATTATTTTTATCTACTCCACCCTTCTACCATCTCATGCCACCACTGCCCAGCCTCGCCGCCGGTCAAGGCCGCTCCCTAAGCCGCCCCAACTGCCCCACCGGCCCCTGCTCACGGCTGAGCCAAGCTCGTGGTCAATCTCCTCTCCCCGTGTTGCCCCTGTCGCGACCGAACTTGGCAAGCCGCAGCTCACGATGGTAGTAATGCTGCGCTGGCGTCGAAGACGGCGGCTGCACGCGCGGCTCCGACACCGCACCCACCCCTCTTCCGGCCGAGCCCCGGTACGTACCGCCTCCACCCCATTGCCCTCTAACTCCCGTGCGCTCGCAGCCGACCTGAAATCTCACAGTTGGAACAAGGGGAGGCGTCGGCGATGCACGTAGGCCACAAGCACCCGACGCTCAGAGCCTCGGAGCGGAGGAAAGGATCAAAGCGCTAACGAGTAGGAAAGAGGAGGCTACGCTGTATCCATCACGGGCAACCCAGGCAACAGCTTTATGCGTTCATTTCATCGAACTGATCGCGAGCGCTTGAGGCGACGTGGAGATGGAGGAGCAAGCACGGGGAGCGGAACGCTTAGGCAGAGCAGCCATGGAGCTGCGCGTTAGCGGCATGCAGGCGACGAGCGGATGACCGGCGACGAAAGTCTCAAGTCTAATCTTCATTTCCCCGCTCCTGGGTCGCCCCCGCGCGACCTGGGGCGGAAACCCTAGTTCCCTCCCACCTCGTCCCCAACCCCCCACCCCTCCCTGCCGCTGCCCGCGTGCGTCGCCGGGCAAAGCTCGCGCGGTGCCGGCGGCGGCGGGCCTTCCTCTTCGCGCCGGGGGCGGCGCTCTCCTTGGCGGCGGTGGGCTCGGCGGTGGTCGGCGAGGCCGGCGTGGCAACAGCCGGCGTGCCGCGCAGGGGCGACCTCCCGCAGGTGGAGGCGGCAGCGGGTGGTGGTGCTCGCGGCGGCTGCCTTCCATGGCGACGGCGGTGGCCCGAGTCCACCTCTGCAGATCCTGGGCTCGATGGCGCAAGGGGCGGGGGCTTGGCGTGTGAAGCTTCCCCCGGGCTATGCGCGTTGCGGGCCAGATCTGGGCCAGGCGGGCCCGGATCTAGTGGTGACGGTGGCGGCTGTCTACCCTGGGGGACGATGGCCTAGGGCGGTGCTGGTGCGCCGGCGTCGTAGTGGTTCGAGAGGTGGCTGGTGGCGGCGTGCTTGGCGGTGGGGTGCTCGGTCGACGGTTGGCCAGATCCGGCCGGTCCGCCGGTTGACACTCATGCTACAGGTCGGGCGGGCGTTGGGGTGGTAGGACGATATGGGTCGGCGGTCCTCGAGGCAGACGTCGGGACCCAAACAGGGGCCTAGGTCCTGGGTGATGCTTTGCTGGCCTTTTGGGCCCGAGCTAAATGGATGTTGCGCTCGACATGTTTGTCGCTCCACCGTCGCTCCGTCCTTTCCGGCTGCACGTGTGCGCTAGTGCTAGACCTAGTGGTTTGGACCGGCGGCGCCTCGGGGCTTCTTGGTCAAGATCCTATGGGTTTGGGTGTTGGAGGAACGGGAAATCCCCCCGTGTCCTGCACGACGTGGCGGCGCCTGGGTGTCGTCCCTTCCTCCTTTGAAGGCGTCATGGTTTCTCTTCTCCCATTCCCTATCGAGTGCAGCGTGAAACCCTAGGACTAGCTTGCTTGCGCAGGGCCGGCGCCACGACGTCGCCTTCCTTCTTGAAGGTGCTGCCTGGTGCCATGGGCGGCGCTGTGCCCCCCTGCCTTCGAATACCCAAGATTTGACTGGAAAAAAAATGTGGCTATTTGGCCCAGCCCAAGGCGAACCAAGCCATCGATTGCACGCACGCAATCCCCTCGCGCGCTCACAAAGACGCACGCGACGCACGCCCCACGCCCTACAACCGCCGCCATGGCGCAGCCCGGAGCAACAGGCGACGGCCCCGCGCCGCAGCGGCGGCGCCGCCTACCGCCCCCATTAACCCTCGCGCCCACCCTCCTCCGTGCGTCGTGAGCTCGCGCGGCGACTCGGCAGAGAGGTACCGAGCGAGCCGCTCGCGCTGGCCGGGGACGTGCACCTCGCGCACCCACCGGCCGGCGCCGCGCGGCGCCGCACCCCGCGGTAAACAGGTGCCGCGCTTCCTGAACTTGCGCCCGCCCCCACCGACCTGCACCCCTTCACCCGCGAGCAGCGCTGAAGGTACGGCCGATTTCCTCAGTTCTTTGCCCCCAAATTCGTTCATTGCTTGATGTGCTTCATTGGCTGCTTCCTAGAGAAATCATCCACTCCTACTAGCTTTGTAGATTCAAGTTTTTAATTTTCTGTTTCTTCTTATTTTACTGTAGAAAAAGAAATGTGGTAGTGTTGTTTTATTCATATATTGATAGTATTGGGGTGTTTGATTCATATACTACATTTAGAGCAAAAAAAATTTTTGGGCGGAATACCCAGGCGCCATTTCCTGGCGCCGCCACTGCTTGGTGCTCGAGGATCTTTGACTCAAGAAGTGGCTTGGTAGGGCAAGTTCGGAGGGCGGCATGGTGGAGGGCTGCAGTCTTGCTTCGTCGCTAGTCGTTGTCTGTGTTGTCTTTGAGTTGTATCTCTCTTCTTGTTGGGCATGTTTTTTCTGCTGCCCCAGCACTTTTCGTGTGTGTGAACCAATGTATGATCGTTGCTTTATTTATAAAGCGGGGCGAAAGCCTATTTCGAGGAGGAACGCGAACGGAATTCGGAGCGCGGCGTCGTGCTCCTGTGCCGAACTCGCCTGGAACATCGTCATGCTCCTCACGTGATGCTTCTCCTTCCTCTGCTTACCCCAACGGGCGACGACGGCAAGGTCCAGCAGCAAGAGCCACTGCTTCGTCTGCTCACCCCAACGGGCGGACGCGCACTTTCGCCGCTCGCAAAAATAGCGGGGCGATGCAAAAAAAATTCGGGCTGCATTTTGCACAATCGCGCGCATTAAATATGCCGTCTCCGTTCTAGCGCGGCAAAAGGCACAGCCGACGCGTGCACCCAACGATCTCTGAAATTTCACCGCGCGCATCCATCTCTATTTCCACTTCCACTCCGGTGCCGCCGCCGCCCCTATTCCACGCCGCTTCGGCCGCTGCTTGCTCTCCGTGGTGATCAGCGCGCGCCGGCGCTGCTCTAATCGACGGGCGAGCAACCATGCCGCCGCCACCCGGAGTCGATTTCGCGCTCGGCGAGCACCTCCGCCGCGGATTTAGCGTCTCGGCGAGCACCTCTACCCCTCCGCCCGCGTGCAGGACGAACCGCTTCTGCCAACCCAACATGAGCCGCGCGGAGGTATGTGGCGCCCCCAAATCGATTTTCCATTGTAGACGTGATTTGGAGGTCAATTAAAATTAGGATTTTAATTTGTAGATGATCTCCTTGTATGATTTGTCCAATGAGGAGATGAATTTGACGAGAAGGAGAATATGTTGATGATTTTGGCTATACACGCGAAGCAGCCAAAGCATGGTGGTTGATGTTATTTCTGTTGTAACTAGGAAATATGCCCGTGCGATGCACCGGGAGAACTAAAAAGATTAACATTTTAATGAAAATTCATTAGGCTAATATTACCCAAATTCAATCGATATGTTACCCTAGTTTAATTTCGTATTTTCTCAATTTTCTCCAAGAAAGCTCGAGTGTCAGCGAATACACACATATGCTAATTTGAAGTGCTCTCCAAAAATGTGTTGCTTCAGGTTACACTTACATTTCATGAACTCACCAATTCTCGCCAACGTTGAATAGGTCCGGTTGTGGTCAATCCGAAGGTGTTGAGCTTGGCCACCGCACAATCTCACTGAACTGCACCAACGAAGGAATGCTTAAAACTTAATAATTAATCTGAGCAGCGGAGTTTAATAATCCCGTTTTGAGACCTAATTTTCAAAGACTAAAGCATCTGGTTGTGCAGCAATATAAAAATTCAAAACTAATAGATCCATACATCCACGATTGTTATCGGCACAGGTTTTCAATGCGAGCTATTTTTTTGCATAAGGGCATCTCCATGGGCGCGACGCAAACGGACGCTGAGCGACCGTTTAACCCTACTCAGAATGCGTTCCCACCCTCTCCAGCCGCATGACGCAGTGACCGGGTCGTCCATGGAGACGCAAACCTAGCCCAAATATGCGCCAGTTTGCGCTCCGCGCACGCCGGCGGTCGCGCGAGCGTCCGCCGCTTCCCCACGAGCCCTCATGGCAGCGACCTAGGTTCGATCGGTCCCGAATTCACAACGCGCGCCGGTGTGGCAACCGCCGCAATGGAGCGCCGAACAGCTGCGGAAGAGCAACCGCCGGCCTAATCGTTATACGCGCCGCCGTTAATCCGCGCACATTATAACCCCCGCGTGTACGGTAATTCAAGTTCAACCGCCTCCTTCTTCTTCCTCTTGTTCTTCTTCTCCAACACCGGCACGCCATGAGCGACTACACGCTGCCGTCCGACTCGGAGAGCGAGGGCAAGTCGCCCGGATTTCTGCATTGGTGGGAATCCCCTGCGACGCCAAGCGATCCGGGCTCCACGACCAGTGACCCTGCCTCCACGCCGAGTGAGGACGACGAGGACGGAGGCGGCAATGGCAGCGAAGGCCGGGAGGAGGACGGAGGCGGCGCCGCAAGACTCGAGGACGAGGAGGAGGCTGTGGACGGAGGAGGGCTGTGAGGAGGAGGACGCCATTTCTTCCGGTTTCAACTCCTCGACGGGCGCGCCCTCCGCTCGACGAGGAGGTGACAAGCAAGAGGCGCCGGAGTTTCGACGACCAGGCAGGGCCTTCTAACAAGAAGGCCAAAAAATAGTTTTAGTTTATATGTTTTTAAAATTTCTTCTTTTTTGTATGTTAAATATGTTTGAATCTAGTCGATTGAACTATCCGGTTAATTGTTTATAATATATTCGATTGGATTGCACCAACATGACATCATTGAGTACAACCCGCGTTTAAAACTTGATCATTCAACAAAATTGAAAAGAAGTAGCACAAAAAAAAAACACTTGCATGTCCAAAATGCGCCGGCCCGCTGGAGGTAGCCCCCGACGCAAACGGACATTTGGCCCCTCGCGGTCATTTTGGCGTCCGCCAGGCGACGCAAATGCATCGGCCACTCGAGATGCCCTAAGCTCTTGTTGCAATGCAAATCGACGGGTTACTTGCCTTGCCTGTAAGGCAATATGTGAATTGGGTTCCAGAGCTGCGCTCAGGCACATGATCGCGACAACCACATCGCCGGCGTGGAATGACGAAGTGTCCATGTTGAAGGTAGCCTGCTCCGCCCGGAGATGTAAGCGGGCGAGCACCGACCCTAGCAAGATCAATCGGGTTAGCGGAATCGATCATGCCGCTGACCAAGGGCAGGGCGTCCAACGCGTCCAAGCTATCGAAGGTGCTCTGGGCAAGCTCTGCACCTCCCCGTCGCTGTCCTCGACACTTCATGATTGGGTTTGCAGCTTCCGCTGCGTGAATCAAGTCCTTTTATACTTGGGCAAAGCAAATTGCATGGCAGCCATACCATGCTCGTGTTCTCCGAGCAGAGATCATGCAGGAGCAGAGCTTGTGTTGCATCTCACCGTCCTAGTTTTACCAATAATTTCATCTTCACGCGGCGGCAGCAAGACGAATAGTCGGCACGGATCGGACTAAAGAAAAATATGCACTTTGTTTTGCTGGAATCGGAACATGATCCTCAGGCGGGCTGGAGCAATATCAGCGGCCAGATGTTCTTTTGCACGGAGAGGAGGAGCCCTGCCGTGCTGCTCCTGGAACTCGGCTGACGCACGGTCTGCTCTAGATCGGCGGTGTGGTTTCGAGTCAGGACAGGATCCATGGTGACGGCTGGCCCTGTATCCATATTTTGGCACAAACGAAGAACTCCAACGTAGACGTTTCGACGGAGACTGGCACGTACAACAAATTTCAATTCCGCCGAGATGCACACGTTGTCCAAGCCAAGCTAGCCTTGATGGATCAATGGAACTCACGCACGCACGCGAAACTGACTGGATAACTGGATCACCACAGGTCCTCCGTGTAGCTTACCAAGGTATATATATGTACAGATGCGGCGCTAAAAAGAAATCGCTGATGGAGTCTAATCTCTACCCGGACAGACGTTTGAACAGGTCTGTAGGAAGACGCACGCCCGTATAGGATATGCGAATCGTTGGTTGGACTCTAGCTCGGACGAACGACCGTACATGAGTCCAGAAGGCACGCGCTCGTGATGCAGAAAGACGTAAAATATGTTGGACGATAGCGTACTTTGACGGACCAAACCACGAAAACTTTAGCTCCTTTATTATTAGGTATAGATAATAATTGAACAATTTATTGATTTTTTTGTGTGTGTGTGTTTGATTTTCTATTTTTGAGATGGATGTGAGATTTCTGTTTGTGTGGCCACGCGCGTGGTGTAAAATGCAGCGTTCGGTGGAGCGTTGCGTTGCCGCGCCACAAAATAGAGCATCCGGAGGAGTGTAGAATTTTAGCTCGTGCTGCCAATGGTAAAATGGTGACTTTTTGTGCGCACTAAGATAGCTCTTTTATTGAAGATGCTCTTACGTGTTACCTCTAGAGTGGTGTGTTTTTAAATCTCTAACGTGATGGCTTTTTAATGTAAAGTGATAGGCTTTTTGATACCATTAGCTGTATCATGGTGGGAATTTTTTAAAATTTTCTCGAGCCCAAGCGTCAGAGCTTTGTAGGAATTTAACAAGGGCGTTTTGCTACCATCAGATACAAGGATCGGTCATCTTCCCATGTTAGTTGTGTTACTACACTATGCAATAAAAAGTTATGTACATCTATTGATGTAGAGGTTGGAGTCATCCCTATATCGGAAAAAAAAATATTTACAGTGTCACAATTACATAAAGGAGTATCTTTAGCTGCTCTATCCTTTATGCTGCTGCAGAAGCAATACATTTTTTCCTTTATCTAAAAAACAATTGCGAGAGGCACTTGAGTTTTGTTGTGTTCAGGTGCGAAATACTGCCTGGTTAACTAGCATGTACGAACAACGTGAGACAAGACAAGAGATACAAAGGTGGCGGTCGCCACAACCTGTCTAGGGTTCCCTACTCCTTGGCGCCGATGTTGCCGGTTTGCCCCGCCTCCGGTGGCCTTGTGGTCTTGGAGGTGTGGCAGACCACGACTCCTCGCCGACGGGAAGTTTTCGTTCTTAATTTAGTTTTCCTTTCGGACTCTGGGCATCCTCAATGATGCAGAAGTAGCCTATGGAAGACTCCGCTCGTCACCTCCGAAGAAGCACAGCCGGACAGGCAACAGGTCCGCCGCCGCCTGCCCAGGCCCAAACAGGCCTAGCTCTGGGCCGACGTCCGCGTAAAGCCCTTGCCGCTGCCACCAGCCGATGCAGACTCGCCCTGGTCTCCGCCACCCCGCCTCACCGCCGCTTGGAGAGGAGGAGCAGTCGTCGCCACACCTCCCCAAGATCAGTGCTAGAGGAAAACCACCGCTGCCGCGCCACACGATATTTGCCCAGTGATGCCCTGGGCAAAAGCAGGAGGGGATTCATGCAGGGAGTCGAGGGAAGGGACGCCGTGGGCACCCCAATGTGGCGCGGCGCCGCCGCGCGAAGGCGAGGGTTGGAGGGGTCAAGAGTTCTCCAATTCGTCTGATTCCTTCCCCTTTCACGAAACTAACTAGGCAGAGGCATGTCCATATGTGTCACTGTGTTAGGTGCAACAACGTATATAGCGCATGCTTGTATGCATGTACGCACCAGGACCAACTGGGTGGGGGGGGGGGGGCGTGGGGGCAAGCGGCCATCTAAAGATATAAAGGTTGCACCCTCATGGAGCACTCCTGACCTATCCACGATAGGGCATGTGTCAAGAAAGCGCTGGGCGCTCGCTCGCGTCCGTCCACATCCACTGGGCCACCTGTTGCCTTCTGATTGGGTCAGCCCGTGGAGAAAAAAGAAATCCTGAACAAAGGGGAAAAGGCAATCGCCCTAGCCAGAAACCCTATCGTCTCTCCCCTTCTCCTCCCGCAGCTCCACCTGCGGTCTCTCCCCTTCCCCTCCTGCCGCACCGCCTGCCACTTTCCTTCTTCTCCTCCCTCTCCCTCGGAGACCAATGACGCCGGCCCTTGCGCGCGCCAACTGCGTCGCTGTCCCCTCCATCATCCCCTAGAGCGGGCGCACCAGGATGGGCAACAAGCCCTCGGCACGACTCCATGGCCCCCGCCGCCGGAGACGCAGATGCGGAAGAGCGGCGGCTGGTCGGCCCTGGAGCAGCACGCGATTACTGCAGGCTGCCCCAGCCGTGGGCAGCGGTAGGCCGCCCCTCGGCACGACTCCATGGCCCCCGCCGCCGGAGACGCGGATGCGAAAGAGCGGCGGCTGGTCGGCCCTGGAGCAGCACGCGATTACTGCAGGCTGCCCCAGCCGTGGGCAGCGGTAGGCCGCACAAGCAGCAGGCGACCTCCTCCACTTCAAGCTCGCATCTGGATTTGCAGCCGATGATGCGAAGGGGAGCGATCTAGGCATGCCCGACCCGGACCATGACGACGCACAACAAAAGGTCATTTTTCCCCTCTTCTGATGTGTTGAAATTTGTATGTTGCAACCATCCAGTGAATCGTTTGTTTTCCGTCCGTGGCCTGGATGTGCAAGTTCCAGTATGAAGTAGTCTGATTTAGTCAGCAGAACTGCAGCTAGCTGCACAATATTAGCCTCGTCCCCATTCTTTTGGTGTGTTGCGTATCCAAATTGGTCTTTCTCTGTCCTTTCCTTCTTATTTGTGGTGATTCTGTTATTTATGCCTAAAATGTGTTGCACAAAAAATCTTGGAAGTGGAGACTAATCTATGTCATATGTTTGCTTTGAGTAAAATTGATGAAAAATTGATATCAGTTGGGAAATAGTTGTAAATTGCATCGGTACATGTGTACCTTTAATATTTGTGTTTATCTAGACCTCTGATTTACATCACTAAATAGCTTTAAAATTTGTGTTCTATCTCCTCATATGAACCGTTTCTTCATATCCAAAAATTCAATTTATTCATGTTCTTCTTGCAGTCAGGCCCGCCTTGGAGATGGTGCCAGGATTGCCTGCCGTTCACGCTCTCCCTGTTAGCCACTACCAATCGTCTAGCAAGGTCTCGACGAATTACATGATATAAGCTGCAAGATGTGATTTTGGATGTTGTTCCCTGACCACTTTTTGGACCGTGCTCTTCATGTCGAGCACCCAACAAGAGGGAGAGGAGGAGCGCATCCATGCTCGAACTCGGAGATGGGAAAGCAGGAAGACGGTAAATATGAGCTTGTGTGCACTGGACTTGCAGCTCTACATGCTCTCATGTAGGTATGAATTCTTCTTCCTAATCAACTTTATTTTTATGGAGAAAGAGAAGTTTGCTACTTTTGGTTCCGGTAAAAAATATGTGATGTTATACTACTGGCATATATAGATGTAGTCTTTCTATGCATACACACAAAACTTCCGTGATGTTTTTTCTTGGTTTGTGATCTGGAATAAGTTATGGTTTAGTGCGCCATTTTGGCATTTTGTTCATAACTGCAGATAAGAAATCTACATGGCCAGGGTCTCAATCCCAATTTATTGCCTTGACTTTTTGTTTCTTGGGTTCTTGATTTATCATCGGGATTTACTTCAATGGCCTCTTACAGCTATGTGTCATTCTTATGCGTTTAACTGTTATCCTTTCTGTTTGCTACCCACGTATCGATCTCATGGGAAGCGTTATGTTTGCTAATGCTGGCCATTTTCAGGCTCCGTGTGTATATACAATATGGGACACTCGTGGCGGAATATGGCAAGCTTGTGCAAATCTCATGCTGGTAGAAAGGAAGGTATGTCTTACCCTTCATGCTGGTAGAATTGGCGCAGATGGGTAACTAATACACATAAGTTAAATTTTCCAATACCACTACTTCTACCTCCTTTTTAGATACTATTTTAAGCTTCATTCTCAACAGTAACTAGATAAGTATAAAACTGAACATTTGTGTTTGCGCACGTCTAATCTACTATATAGATAAAATAGATCTTTATCCTTTCAACTTTTTAGGTAAACTTGGCTCTTGTAATAGAATATCTGAAACCACTTCATGATGCACAATAATTTTCTAAAGCTTCTCTGCTAAAAGACTGCAAATTTTAACAGGGCATATGCATACCTTTTCCCAGCTTTGCTACTGTCGAACAGAGCTCTTCTTATTTATTTATGAAAAAATCCCATTAATCCTATTAACTATTACTTTTCCTATGGTTGCCCAGCTATACTTTGACATGACTAAGTGTAATATTGCTTCTGGTCTTCCACACAATTCAATTTCTGGAACTACAAAGATGATGTTTAAGAAATACGGGAGTACAAAGCAAGAGGATGTGCTCAGCTTCTCTCTGACTTATTATGCTTACATGTATGATTGCTAGACTTCTTGCTCCCCAAAGATGTCAAGCGGTTCTCTCTCTTATAGCATGTTATGTTTGTGTCTCTTTAATTTTCACTATTCAAATGCTGCATGAACAGTTTCTTCATTGTTTGAATCGAACATTATACTCTACAATCTACATATCCTACTACTAGCGGTGGCTGAATTGTGATACAGTATTAATTTTATTTTGTGTTCCTCCCAGGTCTTTCTGATTGTCCTGAGCTCCTGTCATCGAAGGTAAGCTGATTGATTGTTGATCACATGGTTCGTTGAAATGCTTATGTGTCTCTAGGTGAAGCTGCAACAATATTTGTCGTGGTTCCTTTTTCAAGTGCCGAGTTCAGCAAGTGGTGCGCATTTATGCCGGATCCACTGCTACTGCTACTTCAGTACTGTGCTTCTGGGTTTTTGATGATGTGACATAGTACATGTGTTAAGCTTATTAATTTTATGGTCTGTTTGGTTTGCATAATTTCAGCTTTGCTACTGTCGCCTCAAACTTACTTTTGTCGTAGTGTCACCTGAAACTTACTTTTGTCATACTACATGGCCTAGCTATTTGCTTGCGCAGCTTGTGACATTTATTCTTTTGTGCTTACGATATCTGTTGATTATGATGGCCATTTGGCCTGCTTTGTTACCCGTTGGCATCTAGGCAGAATTCACACACAATCTGACTAGCTGCAATGCAAATAATATTTTACCGAGCTGAAGTGAAATGGCCCTAATGTCATGTTAGGTAATATAAATTGGAATTGAAGATCAATTCCAGTTAAGGGTGCTTGAATGACAAAGGGCTTGAATGACAGAAGAGTTGCACATCAGAATTAGCAGTAGTAAAGTCAATCATCACTCTGTTGTATAATATAAAACGTTTTCTAATATTTTGAAACTGAGGGAGTACATATTAGCCTTCCGGTGCTTCTTCCATCGTGCCCTCTATATGGGGACGAACCTATTAAGAACATGTGGTATATCATTGTGGATATAATTCATTTGTAGATACGAATGCCTAAATTAGTGTGCCTGTTGTATGGACTATTGATGTTATTTCGCTCCAACATTTCTGTTAAGTTAGATATCCACCTATCTTTCTTATGTATGTTTGAAGTTCTTTTAACATATTCTCTAGATTATGAAACGTTTTGCACAAAGATTTACATGCCTCCAAAGTCAAAGCTGGTGGCCATCGTCAGATTCTATCCATTAATTCACTGTCTTCGATTTGCTTATGGCATCCTTTCACTTTCTAGCCATCACCTGGTGGTTGGAGGCTACAAATAATGATGCCGCACCGTGGTATGGATGGTTCGAGTTCTTTCCTGTCAGCCTTTCCATGTATTATCTATGTCTGCTTATTCAACTGCCTACCATCAAGTTGTAGTAATTGTATGTTTAAGTTTTACAAGTCTGCGAAAGGCGGGTCGCGTGGCAAGCAGCGTCCCTACTGATTTCAGATAGTGTTTCTGAATTATTTATCAGTACAAAAGTCAGGAACCTACTTATTTGACTGCTTAGGGGAATGTAAACTGCTTGCCATCAGGTCAGGAACACCAAACTCCAACCTTATGGAAGAGACAAATCATATGATTCGTCGGTAAATCCCCAATCTCTCTCTCTCTAGATTTTGCCTGTTTGATTCATGTTCATCCTTCTGGATTTAGTGCATTGCAGATCCCTATAGAAGAGGACCCTGAATGCGGAGAAGTTTTCATTTTGCCCTTTTGTTTGGGTCAACCATATGGTTGGAGCGAGGTGTGCAATTTTTCCTATGGATTTGTCTCTTCCACTACATTTTGGTTTAATCCCCTAATCTTTCATCTTTGTCCAGATTCCTTTCTATTTATGCCTACATGATCTTCGATGAAAATACGAGTGGGCAACAGAGAAATATTGAGGTTTGTAATATCCATTCTACACAATAGATTTATTTTCTGAAATCTGGCTAAAATATGTGACTTTTTTTGCTTTTATATCTTTGTGTCACTTGAGCCCATACATCCTGATTTAGGACAAGCCCATTATTCATGTACAATGTCTCCTTTTTCACAGGTTGTTTCTCAGGCTGTTCAGTATGCAATAGTTTATTCAGAACTACCAATGTGCCTCCAGGTCTCCCAATTGAAAAAAGGTATATAGTACCTAATTATTTAGACTTTTATGTAGCCTAAAATCTCAATACAGAATTAATAATATATGTGATGCTTTCTTAGGCATGATTTCTGATACGACTACGGTGTATAGATATACAAATGACTGAATTACCATGCCATCTATTTTTAGGAGCTCATTTGTCTCTCAATGAAGCAAAAGAATGGAGTTTCTGGTTCACATACCTCCTGCTCTCTTGATCAGCGGAAAAAAAAATGATGATTGCAAATTTTGAAGGCTTATATATTGGTTGTTCATGTGTACTGCCACCTCTCATATGTTGCAGTGGTGTTTCAGCAGAATGGGAAGGTACCACTCGAGCATGTTCACTCGCAGATTGTTGCAGTGGGGTTTCAGTACAAAATCCAATACAAGCGAGATAGCTAACTGCACCAATCAGTTATGCGAATTGCCTGCAATAAAGCCGAGTTGTTGTCACTTCAAGCTGCAAAGTGAAATATCACTCTCACTCAGCTACTTAGGTGACTCAACAACCTGACATGTACTCTACTCTTAGATCTTCAGAGATTCATAGCTCTATAAGAATTATTCTTCATGAATATTAGTTGTATTGATTATACTAATGTTATTTTCTCCCTTTGTAGACAAATTGATAACTGACACTGTTTGGACTGAATAATGGTCCCTGTGAGAGAAATAGCAAGCTGATATCATCCTATAATGATAGCAGCAGGAGGGGATGATGTTGGCGGCCGAGGGTGCCAATGTGCCATAAACATTGGGAGGAATGAGACGTTCTGCTCTTTTTCTTTCTGAGGAATGAGGTGTTCTGCTCATTTTATTTGTACAATGGTTTCAAGGTTCTTACTTCAGCGAAGCAATCCCCTAACATGTGGATAGGTTGACAACACTATCGCAACAAGCAAGATGCAGGTATGTCTAGGCTTCTTATTGCTGGGTATCATCCCAATTCTTGATGCCGTGTGTTCTGCTCTTGGTTGTGCAGGCCAAGCAGTTAATGCATTTCTTCTATGTATAGGGCACTAAGCAGTCATATCTAACTTCAGCTCTACGAGAAATAGTGATTTTTTTTATAGTAGCTGCGGAAATTCAATTCGGCTCCCGGGTGCATATGCTCCCTCTAATAAAAAAATATATTTCGAAATGTCGAAAAATTTGGACAAAAAATTCTACATGTACATCTTCATAATATACGTGCGTTCGCCAAGTTTCACGAAAAACCAATATTTTTTGTGGTCTATATAAAAAAGAGAAAGTTTATCTTGTGAAAAGCATTATTTTTAGCACTGAATTTTGTCTTTTTTACACACGTCACATGATAAGTCGATTTTTTATGAAACGACTTTGTTAGCATGTAGCACGTGAAGATGTACGTGCGAATTTTTAGTTTCAATTTTTTTTAAAATTTAAAATATATGTAAGATGCATTTCGAAACATAGAGAGCATATGGACCCATGTTCCAAAACACCACTCCCAGCTAGCTGCCATTTCTTTGCTGAAGAAATTGTTGCCAACAGCAATGATATAGGTATCTGAACTAGAATTTCTTAGGAATATTTTTCATTGTAAACTTAACAACATTTTGACCTGAAATACCCTATACGTTTATGTAGATTTGATTTTTCAGCGATGTAGTTGATGTATCGCCTCCAGTAGTCCTGTTTCCACAATGATAAGTACTTTGGCACATTAATCTCCATCTTTTAACATTTCTTTCATTTTCCTGGCTTTTAACTAATGGTTAATTTATCTTCTCATTTACAGCGGTATTTCTGTTTGGTGGTGCAAGTACCTGTTATGGCCATGTCTCCTTTATGCTGCTGCGGACCATGTCGCGGCAATGTCCATGAGCTGCTTATGTAGATGTTGCTTTTGCTGTCACTACCTTGTATTGCTCTTCATAGAACATCCTTCTATTTTCTTTGTATATCAGCTTTGCTGCTACGTTTGTAGTATCGGAGTTTCAACTGTAAAGCCTAAGAAATGTATTATCCTATTGGTAATTAATTTTATTGTTCTCATATATAATGAATATAGTCATGAGCTTAACGGGATCGTGCGCCAAGACGCACATCTAAATCTAGTAGTACATTCACAAGGAGGTGCACCCGGATCAAACTTTGAAGGCGGAGCAAGGCCGAGCTGGGCACATCAACTCGTCCTCGAGGCCACCAATGCTCATCTAGATGATGTACTGCAACCCTGCTTGTTGCCCAAATTCTGGATCATCTTCGCCGGTGGTCTTCATGGACAAGCGTAGGGTGCTCCTAGATCCCTGGTTCATAGGGGGTCCAGTCTTCCGCCAAAGTCGTCTTTCTACCAAATGTCGACTTCTTCGACCTAGCCATCGACGAGTTCCAGTCTTTCTCGTCGGATATCTACATGAATTGACGTATGTCTCCCCTAGATCCCCTAGATATCTAGATCGTAAAGGCTTCGGTCGTGCCCGCGGTGCAGCCATATTATCAGCCAACACTGCGTCAAAGGGCGCGGTGCGAAGCTTCACCGTTCTTCTCCTTTTCGATTTTCATGAAGAGGACAATGGCGGAGAATGTTATGGCAGATGAGGTCTGAGGTATAGTAATGGCGAACCGACTCTTCGTGGCGAAGATGACTTTGCTTGGTGTTTCTTGTCTTGTAGCAGCGACATCGACAAGCGAGGGTGGCATCACATGAGGAGTATAAAGTCTTATCTTTCAGGGTGAAAATCCAAGATCTAGCTTTAATTGGTTGCGTCTCGTAATGAATTTGTTAATACATTATTTTGAGAGGACGAACTTGCCCTAGGGTGAAAATCTAAGGCCTGGCCTCAATTGGTTGTGCCTGACAATTCTTTTATGCAATGTTTGGCACTAGAGGGTTTTTGGAATTAGTGGGAATAATACTCTAGAGTATTGGATGAATGATGAATCCAAACCGTCGCCCAATCCCCTCAAAACCCCATCCCCAATCCACGCTCGGTAAGGGTAGAGTCCTGGGGATTGAGAAAAATACACTGAGATTTGGGAAAAGTGGGGATAAGCGGTGATTAAACTCGCGCAATACTCTAGCACCGAACATGCATTTAGAATAAGTGGAGATTTAAAATTTTATGCGAATTATCTCCACTAGTGCCCATTAAAACTCTAGAGTCAAACAAGGCCTTAGTAGGGTTATGTGCATCTGTAATACCTTTAGGATACTTTGTTGTTGTAGAGACTTAATGTAATTGGTATTTTCATGATATTAATATATTTTTTTATCAAAAAAATAATACATGAACACCTGGGCTAGGTCACGGGCACATCTGATAGGTATCAATATGATGCATGCATGATACCTGTTATGAAAATACATGGACGGTGCAACCAGAAGAGTCGTATCAAATTCTAGACCGATTGACAAAGCTACACGCTCCACCCTGGTAAAGCCGAGGAAAGAATAGAGTCTATATTTTGACAAGTAATATTGTTATGGGTATACTTTATGGGTATGTCAACGACGTGGCCTAGATCCGGCAAGATCTGGTGGCCCTTAGATGCTGGTGGTGGCTTATGGCCCACCGGGCGGCCTAGTTGCTGTTGATAGAAGATGGAGAAAGTCTAGCCCAGAAACAGGAGTCGGATCCCTACCGACCTATGCTAGTAGTCGGATCCATGGAGGCCCATGAAGTATCTGGATCCATGACGGCAAGCTAGATCTAGGTGGATTCTTGACGTGCACAGCAAGGTATATTCCGTATTTAGGCATCTTGAATTCCGGCTAGGACTCTCCGTAGAAACCCTAGATCAGGGCGCCTTTATAAGCCGGATCCTGGAAGCCCTGTTACCTGCCAAAACCCACCGGCAGGCAATGGTTAAGCAACACGAAGAGCCGGAAGGCTCCCAAGACCGCTTAGTGGACCCTGGCACCTCGCGTCGTCCCGCAAGTCTTCCAGCCACGTCCCGGCGGTTGCTAGGGCGTGCCACCGACCTAGACCCGATCAGAAGGTGTTAGATTGCTTCGATTGTTCTGCATGGTAGACACGTAAACATTAAATACGAGCCCTATCGGCTCTCAGTTGCCCCGTGGATCGGCTCAAAGAGCCGATCGCCCCATGGTTCACGTTGGATTTGCAATGACATGGGGATCCTGCTTGATCAAAACAAAGCTAAACCGATCTACGACAGTTTAGGGTTTTCACCGCATAACCGGAACGTCCTACGTGTAGTCGGGCCTAGCAGATACGGAAGATGATGCAAACTACCCCTACAAGAGGCCTAAAAACCAACATAACGTTAATTCCCGGAACATCCCTTGTAGGAACGGTAAACAACACCTAACGCACTACCGGATCGTCCGACCCCAGCATAAGGCCTAACTATGCAGATATTAAACTAATCCCTGCGGAGCAAGGAGCACCTATAACAGATCGGATCTACTAAGTAACGAACAAGCAAGATGCTGCCCTTACACCCAGATAGGTGTAAGGGCAGCTAGGTGTCGAGGGACGGCATTGCCACGCAGATATGCACGAGAAAGCATCAATGCAAGCCCCTAAACACCTAATGATAAGTAGTGTTGCTCGCCATCAACAACGCTTCAGCACGAGCAGCACAAGGTAGACGAATAAACGTGTACTGCCTAGATCGCGAGATGCGATCTAGGCAGCATGATGCTTACCCGGAAGAAACCCTCGAAGGAAGGGGTGGCGATGCGCCGATTTGTGTTTGTTGTGAACGTGATTGTCCTCCTTTCTCGATAACCCTAGATACATATTTATAGTCCAAGGGACTTTCTAATTGAGGCGTGCACCTAACCGTGCACGGGCCAGACTCTATCTGTTAATTCTAAACACGATACGATCTACTATATTACAGATACACGGGCAATTTAGCCCAAACTCTTAGCGCAAGGCCGCTTCAAAGATGCTCCATGTGTAATCTTCAAAGCCCATCTTCACTTACGGCCCATCTCCTGATTTGGCCAAAATCCGGTGATAACACATGCCCCCCTGGTTTTGGTAATGATAATTTCAAAACCATCTGTTTTTTCTTCGAGGGGTCATGTCGTGGCAGAGCAGAACCGTCGCAGTATTTTCTCATCATGACGACTTGCCTTCTCAACTTCCCTGCACGATTTGACGGTTTTGGCACCACATCCTCGAAAACTGCTTAAGCATTAAATCGCTATATCCCCTTTTATTTAGCCACTTCTTGCAGTTCCCTTCTTTATCCTCTTCGCACTAGTACTCCCAAAAACCCTCCTCGGCCATCATGTCTTCTTCCTCTTCTTCTCCCTCATCGGGTCTTTCCACCCAATCCTCCCCCTCCCGCGAGCCGACGCCGGAGTGGGACCCGCGGGAGGCCCACGCGGCCAACATCCGCCGCGCCATAGCCGACGGGGACGAGTCGAGCCACGACTCCTCCGTCTGGTCCGAAGATGACCAGTCCTTAACGGACGGGGAGAGCGACCTCCGCTTCCTCGCCATTGGGGAATCGGAGGAGGAAAGCGACGACGATGGCTTCTCCTGGGACGGTTTCTCCTCCGCCGAGGAGGTGAAGGAGGAGGAAGAGGAGGAGGACGACACCTCCTCGACGAGCCGCCGGCCAAGCGTCTCCCCCGGGCGGAACATGAGCGACTTCGACAGCGACGATGACGACGCTGACGAAGAAGACGAGGACAATGAAGGTCCCGCCGGTGGTCGCTACAGCAGCGATGATGTCTACGTTCCCCCTCCTTTCCTGTAGACAGTGTTGGGCCTCCAAGTGCAGAGGTTTGTAGAACAGCAGCAAGTTTTCCCTTAAGTGGATCACCCAAGGTTTATCGAACTCAGGGAGGAAGAGGTCAAAGATATCCTCTCATGCAACCCCGCAACCACAAAGCAAGAAGTCTCTTGTGTCCCCAACACACCTAATAGGTGCACTAGTTCGGCGAAGAGATAGTGAAATACAGGTGGTATGAATATATATATGAGCAGTAGCAACGGTGCCAGAAAATAGCTTGCTGGCGTGTAGTTGATGGTGGTAGTATTGCAGCAGTAGTAACACAAAACAGTAAACAAGCAGTAGTAACTCAGCAAGTATTTAGGAACAAGGCCTAGGGATTACACTTTCACTAGTGGACACTCTCAACATTGATCACATAACAGAATAGATAAATGCATACTCTACACTTTTGTTGGATGATGAACACATTGCGTAGGATTACACGAACCCTCAATGCCGGAGTTAACAAGCTCCACAATAATGCTCATATTTTAAGTAACCTTAAGTGTAAGATAGATCAAAACGACTAAACCAAGTACTAGCATAGCATGCACACTGTCACCTTCATGCATATGTAGGAGGAATAGATCACATCAATATTATCATAGCAATAGTTAACTTCGCAATCTACAAGAGATCATGATCATAGCATAAACCAAGTACTAACACGGTGCACACACTGTCACCTTTACACACGTGCAGGAGGAATAGAACTACTTTAATAACTTTGCTAGAGTAGCACATAGATAGTAGTGATACAAAACTCATATGAATCTCAATCATGTAAGGCAGCTCATGAGATCATTGTATTGAAGTACATAGGAGAGAGATTAACCACATAGCTACCGGTACAGCCCCGAGCCTCGATGGAGAACTACTCCCTCCTCATGGGAGCAGCAGCGGTGATGAAGATGGCGGTGGAGATGGCAGCGGTGTCGATGGAGAAGCCTTCCGGGGGGCACTTCCCCTCTCAGGGTGCCGGAACAGACTCCGTCCCCGATCTTGGCTTCGATGACGGCGGCTCGAAGGTTTTCCGTATCGTGGCTTCCTCCGTAAGGGTTTTCGGTGGCCTTTATATAGGCGAAGAGGCGGCGCAGAGGGTCAACGAGGTGACGAGACCAGGGTGGCGCGGCAGGGCCCGGCCGCGCCACCATGTCATCTGGGCCCACCAGGGCCCATCTCTGGCAGCTCTCGAGTGTTCTGGATGGTTCCGGGGAAAATAGGAACCTGGGCGTTGATTTCGTCCGATTTCGAGAATATTTCGTTACTAGGATTTCTGAAACCAAAAACAGAAAACAGAACTGGCACTTCGGCATCTTGTTAATAGGTTAGTTCCAAAATGCATAAATATGACATACAATGTGTATAAAACATGTAGATATCATCAATAAAGTGGCATGGAACATAAGAAATTATCGATACGTCGAGACGTACGCATCCCTGCTTAGTTCTGCTCGTCCCGAGCAGGTAAACGATAACAAAGATAATTTCTTAAGTGACATGCCATCATAAACTTGATCATATTGTAAACATATGTAATGAATGCAGCGATCAAAACAAAAGTAATGACATGAGTAAACAAGTGAATCATAAAGCAAAGACTTTTCATGAATAGTACTTCAAGACAAGCATCAATAAGTCTTGCATAAGAGTTAACTCATAAAGCAATAAATCAAAGTAAAGGTATTGAAGCAACACAAAGGAAGATTAAGTTTCAGCGGTTGCTTTCAACTTATAACATGTATATCTCATGGATAATTGTCAACATAGAGTAATATAACAAATGCAATAAGCAAGTATGTAAGAATCAATGCACAGTGTTTGCTTCTTAAGGTGGAGGGAGATAGGTGAACTGACTCAACATAAAAGTAAAAGAAAGGTCCTTCAAAGAGGAAAGCATCGATTGCTATATTTGTGCTAGAGCTTTTATTTTGAAAACATCAAGAGAGCATAAAAGTAAAGTTTTGAGAGGTGTTTGTTGTTGTCAACGAATGGTAGGGGCACTCTAACCCCTTGCCAGGCAAACCTTCAAAGAGCGGCTCCCATTTTATTTTATTTTTGGGTGGCACTCCTTCCAACCTTTCTTTCACAAACCATGGCTAACCGAATCCTCGGGTGCCTGCCAACAATCTCATACCACGAAGGAGTGCCTTTTAATTTTAGTTTTATTATGATGACACTCCTCCCCACCTTTGCTTTCTCAAGCCATGGCTAACCGAATCCTTCGGGTGCCGTCCAACAATCACATACCATGGAGGAGTGTCTATTTTTGTTAATTAATTTGGGACTGGGAATCCCATTGCCAGCTCTTTTTGCAAAATTATTGGATAAGCGGATGAAGCCACTAGTCCATTGGTGAAAGTTGCCCAACAAGATTGAAAGATAAACACCACATACTTCCTCATGAGCTATAAAACATTGACACAAATCAGAGGTGATAAATTTTGAATGGTTTAAAGGTAGCACTCAAGCAATTTACTTTGGAATGGCGGAGAAATACCATGTAGTAGGTAGGTATGGTGGACACAAATGGCATGAATATTGGCTCAAGTATTTGGATGCATGAGAAGTATTCCTCTCGATACAAGGTTTAGGCTAGCAAGGTTATTTGAAACAAACACAAGGATGAACCGGTGCAGCAAAACTCACATAAAAGACATATTGTAAACATTATAAGACTCTACACTGTCTTCCTTGTTGTTCAAAACTCAATACTAGATATTATCTAGACCTTAGAGAGACCAAATATGCAAATCAAATTTTAGCAAGCTCTATGTATTTCTTCATTAATGGGTGCAAAGCATATGATGCAAGAGCTTAAACATGAGCACAACAATTGCCAAGTATCACATTATCCAAGACATTTTATCAATTACTACATGTAGCATTTTCCAATTCCAACCATATAACAATTTAACGAAGAGGAAACTTCGCCATGAATATTATGAGCTAAGAACACATGTGTTCATACGAACCAGCGGAGCGTGTCTCTCTCCCACACAAGGATGAACTTATTCAGAGAACTAAGATAACAAAACAAAACAAAAATAAAAGCACACAGACGCTCCAAGTAAAATACATAAGATGTGACCGAATAAAAATATAGTTTCACTAGAAGGAACCTGATAAGTTGTCGATGAAGAAGGGGATGCCTTGGGCATCCCCAAGCTTAGATGCTTGAGTCTTCTTGAAATATGCAGGGATGAACCACCGGGGCATCCCCAAGCTTAGACCTTTCACTCTTCTCGATCACATTATATCACCCTCTTCTATTGACCCTTGAAAACTTCCTTCACACCAAACTTCAAGCAAACTCATTAGAGGGTTAGTGCATAATCAAAAATTCACATGTTCAGAGGTGACACAAACATTCTTTACACTTCTGGACATTGCACAAAACTTCTGAAAGTTAATGGAACAAAGAAACTCATTCAACTTAACAAAAGCGGCAATGCGAAATAAAAGGCAGAATCTGTCAAAACAGAACAGTCCGTAAAGACGAATTTTAAGCTGGCACCAGACTTGCTCAAATGGAAAAACTCAAAACTAATGAAAGTTGCGTACATATCTGAGGATCACGCTCGTAAATTGGCAGATTTTTTCAAATTTTCTACAGGGAACTGTGCCCAGATTCGTGACAGACAGCAATGCTGTTTCTGCGCAGCGATCCCAAATATAACATCAACTTTGACATAGAAACTTTACTTGGCACAAAAACATGATAAGGAGAGGTTGCTACAGTAGTAAACAACTTCCAAGACTCAAATATAAAACAAAGTACTGTAGTAAAAACACATGGGTTATCTCCCAAGAAGTTCTTTCTTTATAGCCATTAAGATGGGCTCAGCAGTTTTAATGATGCACTCGCAAGAAATAGAAGTTGAAGCAAAAGAGAGCATCAAGAGGCAAATTCAAAACACATTTAAGTCTAACATGCTTCCTATGCATAGGAATCTTGTAAATAAACAAGTTCATGAAGAGCAAAGTAACAAGCATAGGAAGATAAAACAAGTGTAGCTTCAAAAATTTCAGCACATAGAGAGGTGTTTTAGTAACATGAAAATTTTTACAACCATATTTTCCTCTCTCATAATAACTTTCAGTAGCATCATGAGCAAACTCAACAATATAACTATCACTTAAAGCATTCTTATCATGAGTCTCATGCATAAAATAATTACTACTCCCAACATAAGCATAATCAATTTTATTAGTTGTAGTGGGAGCAAATTCAACAAAGTAGCTATCAAATATAGGAGGTATATTGTAATCATAATCAAATTCATCCTCCATAACAGTGGTAACAAAAGACTACTATCATTATAATCATCATAAATAGGAGGCAAAGTATCATCAAAGTAAATTTTCTCCTCAATGCTTGGGGGACTAAAAATATCATGCTCATCAAAACCAGCTTCCCCAAGCTTAGAATTTTCCATAGCATTAGCAACAATGGTGTTCAAAGCATTCATACTAATAACATTCCCATTATCATGCATATAAAGTTCCATGGGTTTTTTAATTCTTTCTTCAAACACATCATGTCCTAATTCAAGATAAAGTTCATAAAGATCTCTCATTTTATTGTTGTCTTCCATTAAGCCTTACTAGTGTAAACAAGAAACCAAATGTCGCAATTGCAGAGTCTAAAGGAAATAGCTTCGAGTACTTACAATGGCGCCGGAAAATAGCTTAGTAGCCGAGATCCGGAGTGTGAGTACCTTTTACCTTTCCTCCCCGGCAACGGCGCCAGAAAAGTGCTTGATGTCTACGTTCCCTTCTTTCCTGTAGAGTGTGTTGGCCTCCAAGTGCAGAGGTTTGTAGAACAGCAGCAAGTTTTCCCTTAAGTGGATCACCCAAGGTTTATCGAACTCGGGAGGAAGAGGTCAAAGATATCCCTCTCATGCAACCCTGCAACCACAAAGCAAGAAGTCTCTTGTGTCCCCAACACACCTAATAGGTGCACTAGTTCGGCGAAGAGATAGTGAAATACAGGTGGTATGAATATATATATGAGCAGTAGCAACGGTGCCAGAAAATAGCTTGCTGGCGTGTAGTTGATGGTGGTAGTATTGCAGCAGTAGTAACACAGTAAAACAGTAAACAAGCAGTAACTAGCAGTATTTAGGAACAAGGCCTAGGGATTACACTTTCACTAGTGGACACTCTCAACATTGATCACATAACAGAATAGATAAATGCATACTCTACACTTTTGTTGGATGATGAACACATTGCGTAGGATTACACGAACCCTCAATGCCGGAGTTAACAAGCTCCACAATAATGCTCATATTTTAAGTAACCTTAAGTGTAAGATAGATCAAAACGACTAAACCAAGTACTAGCATAGCATGCACACTGTCACCTTCATGCATATGTAGGAGGAATAGATCACATCAATATTATCATAGCAATAGTTAACTTCGCAATCTACAAGAGATCATGATCATAGCATAAACCAAGTACTAACACGGTGCACACACTGTCACCTTTACACACGTGCAGGAGGAATAGAACTACTTTAATAACTTTGCTAGAGTAGCACATAGATAGTAGTGATACAAAACTCATATGAATCTCAATCATGTAAGGCAGCTCATGAGATCATTGTATTGAAGTACATAGGAGAGAGATTAACCACATAGCTACCGGTACAGCCCCGAGGATGGAGAACTACTCCCTCCTCATGGGAGCAGCAGCGGTGATGAAGATGGCGGAGATGGCACGGTGTCGATGGAGAAGCCTTCCGGGGGCACTTCCCCGCGGCGTGCCGGAACAGAGACTCCTGTCCCCCAGATCTTGGCTTCGATGGCGGCGGCTCTCCGGAAGGTTTTCCGTATCGTGGCTTCCTCCGTAAGGGCTGGCGTGTGGGCTTATATAGGCGAAGAGGCGGCAGAGGGTCAACGAGGCGACGAGACCATAGGGTGGCGCGGCCAGGGCCCGGCCGCGCCACCATGTCATCTGGGCCCACCAGGGCCCATCTCTGGCAGCTCTCGAGTGTTCTGGATGGTTCCGGGGAAAATAGGAACCCGGGCGTTGATTTCGTCGATTCCGAGAATATTTCGTTACTAGGATTTCTGAAACCAAAAACAGCAGAAAACAGGAACTGCACTTCGGCATCTTGTTAATAGGTTAGTTCCAGAAAATGCATAAATATGACATACAATGTGTATAAAACATGTAGATATCATCAATAAAGTGGCATGGAACATAAGAAATTATCGATACGTCGGAGACGTATCAAGCGACGACGAGCCGGCCGGGAGCAGCGCCGACAACGGCGATGGCGACGATGAGGGCAGCAGCGGCCCCTAGATAGGATAGAGCTAGGAGTAGTAGATGGGGCAATGTATCCCCCAGCAGTTCCTTTTGAGAGCAACCAGCTCCTTCTATGTAAGAAACCTGATTATCAATGAAGGAATTTCCCCAATTTGATTCTGTCGATTTCTTCCATACTGATCTAGCCGATTCTCCCCTATCCTGATTTTGCCGATTGTCACCTTGGTCGATGTTCAATGAGCCGATGGCAATGCATCAGCTCTTATAATAAATTGCAAGACCGATCAATCTAATCACCTCCTCAGATGGTAACTTGCAATCCTTGAAATTCAGATCCAAACTCCCAATCGAACACGTCCAGCACACAGCCTTGAGACCCTCAGATCTTTGGACTTCAAAATCATCCGATCGTGATGTTTGCCCTGACGGCAAAACTCCTGGGTTAATGCTTCCAGGAAAGCTTCTTAGCCCGTTGCTGACAACCTTGATGTTGAAGCTGATACTCTTGTAAAACAGGTGCCATTTGCTCACAGCTTCCCTTGTGATGTTCTGTTTCTTTGCAGCAACACACTGGTCTAGAGCCTAATCAATGATGATGGCTCCCTCTTCAATCTCCTCCCATCAACCCTGGTGGTCTTCTTCTGCAAGAGCTCGCCACCTTTCGACATGGTCACGATGCAGAGACAGCCGATTTCAACACCATCGGCTCTTCAGAACGAAGAATCTTCAGGGCCAGCTGCCCCCCGAGCCTCAGTCAAGGCGAGAATAGAAGTGGACCAGCCAAATGGGCCATCATTGGCTTCCCAACTGTAGTGCAGTGTCAGCCGATTCTGACCAAATCGGCTTTCAATAGCAGAGAACCTTCAAGGTGAGCTGCCCCCCGAGCCACTCCAGCTCTTCATCAAAACAGGGCAGGAAAGCTTACGCCCAAGGAGACAATGCACTAGGACGGCTCTGGAAGGATCAGCAGCTCCCTTGAACTAAGAACCCTCAAACGTAGTGGCCCTTGAACTCTTCCTAGCTCCATTCTTGCGTCTTGCTGCTCAGATTGGCTCATTACCTCGGGCAGACTGATGCAGCTTCTGGTGAAGATATTTGATGAAGTTGTCACCTTGGTCAAGCCCCAGGAGGAAACGTCACAGCCAATTGGATGGTCATCGGCTGTTCTCATGATCCTAACCTGATCTGCATGCTTACGCAGGCGCTGCTGATCTTGAAGATTTGCTAACGGAGCCACCAACCATTCCACTGAGGGGCTCCTTCAGTAGAGCCTCGCTACGTAACTCGATGACTGCTCCATTAGGCTTCTGCTTGTAACAGTCGTATCCCTTGAGTCGATGGCCGTGCATCGGCTTTGAATTCTTAAGTCGATGTCTACGCATCGGCTGTGCCCAAAATTTTTGGATTTTCAAATTTTTATATGGCCGATTTATTTATGCATCGGCCCCCCATACTTGAGCTGTTCTGCTGGGCATTTGACATCCACTCCAAGCCTTGTATCCTCATCTCTCATCTATCTATGTGCCCCCCGAGCCGATTCTGTCAAGTATTTGATGGTATCGGCTCTTCAGGCATCTGTCGGATCAACGCTGAACACAGACAAAACGCATGTCGAGGATAATTTTGGCCGATTGCAGGAATCGGCCTCCCTTTCCATTGCAATGCTTCGTGAAGGTTTAGCACTTCTTGATTTCCCACTGTAGCTACGCGGCATGCTGGAGATAAGATCCTTTGCTTTTCACTTTTTGAGGGCCGATCGCAGGGATCGGCCTTGCCACGTACGTCCAATGTCTTGGACCTGCTACTCTGTCCGGATCACGGATACCATGTTTGTATCAGCCGATGTCTCGCATCGGCATCAGCCGATGCCTGTGCATCGGCTTTCGTCTTTTTAGGGCGCCATACTTTCTTTGGCGGGCGCGCCTTTGTCTCCAATGTTTGCTGAATTTTCGCGGCCAGATCGGGCCGCGCTTTTCGCAACGTGTACTGGCACCGTGCCTCGCTTCTTCCAGGTTTCGCAGCTGCACCCTACGCTTCGAGAATGGCTGAGTCCATCGGGGCACCACCTTGGTCGGTGATACCTATCTTCTTCTCCATCTGACTACTCAAAGTCTTCTTCTTGAGATGACTCAGCTTGTTTATTATGAGGTGGGAGAGGCCCTAGACGCTCGAACACTGAAACTTCGTTTGCCTTCTGATGACCCACAAGTATAGGGGGTGTATCGTAGTATCTTCGATAAGTAAGAATGTCGATCCCAACGAGGAGCAGAAGGTGTTGACAGCAGTTTCGATGAAGGATTCACTGTAAATGCTCACAAACAAGTATTCAAGAGGTTTTGATGTTGCAGATAAATAAAGTACAAGTAAATAAAATGCGAGAGAAATAATTGCAGCGAGTGGCCCAATCCTTTTAGCACAAAGGACAAGCCGGTTTGTTTACTTATAATGACCAAACGTTCCCGAGGACACACGGGGATTTTAGTCTAGTACTTTCGCTTCATGTGGTTTAATAATCTTCATTGTTTTGATAAGTGTTGTGTGGGTGAACCTATGCTAATGCACCGCCCTTCCTAGGACTAATACATACTTGTGATTATACCCCTTGCAAGCATCCGCAACTACAAGAAAGTAATTAAGATAAATCTAACCACAACCTTAAACTCTGAGATCCTGCGATCCCTCCTGCATCGATATACTAACGGGGGCTCAGGTTTCTGTCACTCCGGCAACCCCGCAATTAGCAACCGAATACAAGATGCACTCCCCTAGGCCCATAAATGGTGAAGTGTCGTGTAGTCGACGTTCACACGACACCACTAGAAGAATGACACCACAACTTAAATATCATAACATTGAATATTACTCAACCATAATTCACTACTAGCATTTAGACTTCACCCATGTCCTCAAGAACTAAACGAACTACTCACGAGACATCATATGGAATACAATCAGAGGTGATATGATGATGAATAACAATCTGAACATAAACCTTGGTTCAATGGTTTCACTCAATAGCATCTACAACAAGTATAGAATAACACCGGGAGAGTTTCCCCTATCAAACAATCAAGATTTAACCCGAATTGTTACAGCGGTGACGAGGTGCAGCGGTGGTGATGGCGGTGTAGATGGTGGAGATGATGATGATGATGATGGAGATGATGTCCCGCTCGATGACGATGGCGATGGCGTCGATTTCCCCTCCGGGAGGGAATTTCCCGCGGATTCCTGCCCGCCGGAGAGCTCTTTTCTCTCTGGTGTTCTCCGCCCCGCAGAGGCGGCTGTAACCCTTCGTGAGGTCCTCTCTGTGGCTTAGGTTTTCGGGACGAAGGAGTACGCGAAGAAAAGGAGGCGAAAGGGGTTGTGGGGCCCCCAGAGCAGGGTGCGCGCCAGGCCCTGGGCCGCGCCGCCCGTGGTCTGGGCCCACAGTGGCTCCTCTCTGCTCCCCCTTTTGGCTCCCTCCGTCATCTGGAAAAATAGGAATTTACGTGAAATTTCCTTCCACAGTTGATCTTCCGAAATATTGCGTTCTGACGGTGCTTTTTCCAGCAGAATCCTGGCTCCGGTGCTTGATCCTCCAATGATGATGAAACATGCAAAATAGATGAAATAACATAAGTATTGTGTCCCAATATGAAATATATCAATGAATAACAGCAAATTATGATACAAAATAGTGATGCAAATTGGACGTATCAACTCCCCCCAAGCTTAGACCTCGCTTGTCCCCAAGCGAAACTAAGCTCGATAAACAAGACCACATGTTTATGGAGTGAAGAGTCGATAAATAAAATACGGACAAGAAGCATCATATTCATTCACACAAGACATTCTAGTAAACAACTTCCTCATATAACTCATCTTGAAATAGGTAAAGAGAAATCACAAGTAAAGGTGCATAAGAAATCATAGTTGGTGATGGCAAACTTTGTTCTTGGTCGAGAACTACTAACGGATTGTACTTCTAAGCAAAGCTTTCATATTAGATTTTATAGCTGAGCCTTCATATTTAAGCATGACAATCTCTTCATAATCATTGATAACTTCAAAGTCATATTCATTCAAATAAAATTGGTACTAAACAAGAAAGCATAAAAGACATGATTAACTGAATCATAGCATAAATGATTGGTTCACAACAACTCAATTGCTTGCTTGAGATAGAGGGAAATAGGTTTACTGACTCAACATAAAAGTAAAAGACAGGCCCTTCGCAGAGGGAAGCAGGATTAAATCATGTGCTAGAGCTTTTCAAGTTTTGAAATCATATAAAGAGCATAAAAGTAAGATTTTGAGAGGCGTTTGTTGTTGTCAACGAATGGTAGCGGGCACTCTAACCCCCTTGCCAAGCGAACCTTCAAAGAGCGGCTCCCATGAGGGACGGCATCTCTACCAGCAAGGTAGATCATCCCCCTTCTCTTTTGTTTACACATGTATTTTAGTTTTATTAAGGATGACACTCCCCCCAACCTTGGCTTTCTCAATCCATGGCTAACCGAATCCTCGGGTGCCTTCCAACATTCACATACCATGGAGGAGTGTCTATTGCAAAATTAAGTTGCTTACTGATAAATCAGAGCAAAACATGTGAAGAGAATTATTAATGAAAGTTATTAATTGGGGCTGGGAACCCCGTTGCCAGCTCTTATTGCAAAGTTATTGGATAAGCGGATGTGCCGCTAGTCCATTGGTGAAAGTCCGCCCAACAAGATTGAAAGATGAAACACCACATACTTCCTCATGAGCTATAGAACATTGACACAAATAAGGAGTAGTATAGTTTGAATTATTTAAAGGTAGCACATGAAGTATTTACTTGGAATGGCAGAAAATACCATGTAGTAGGTAGGTATGGTGGACACAAATGGCATAGGTTTGGTCTAAGGTTATGGATGTATGAGAAGCATTCCTCTCGATACAGGTCTTTGGCTAGCAAGGTTTGATAGCAAGCATAAAGGTTGAGGGAAACAAACAAATATACATATGATAGAAACAATCATGCATCTTTCTCATAAGCACAAGAAATTTTAACTTTAGAATACTAAGCATAGAGATAATAGAGTAATATATCTAAGTGTATTTCTCTCTTCTATTTAAACATCAAGATGTTGTTGCTATTGACCAATGCTAAGTTTGCCAAAACCACATAGATTTACTTGATGCTCCCAAAGTGATATCAATACTAATGTCAAGAGTAATCATATAATGGAGATTGCAAACTAAAATAAGGTGTGCAAAAAGTAAATGATAAGACTTCTCATTAATATTCCATAACGATAACTCACACCAACGGATACATAGATAACTAACTAAGAGAGATACTTCCACATTGCATACTATTCCATATGATAACTTCCCTACTCATGATATGACACTACTTGATAGTAAAAGATAAAGGTGGTGATGATGTGATACCGCGGCACTCCCCCAAGCTTGGAACAAACCAAGGGGATGCCAATACCGATGATGAATTACTCCTTCGGTGATGATGGCGATGGATTCCTCTCGCGCTTCATAAGGATCTCCTTCAGCTTCAGCTTCTCAATTTTGCAATTCTGCACCAAAACCTGAAGAGACTCATTGTTACCCGAGTGTGGCGGTGACGGCCTTGTGCTGGGATTTGAGTAATATTCCAGCATTCTGCGAAGTCGCTGGTTCTCCTCCTGAAGTATCTCCACTTCCCTTCTTAGAGCACGATATTGATCACAAAACTCATCAGCAACCCGTATTGCTTCCTCCACACAAGGGAAAGAGTCGAGGTCCAGAGCAGGCGGAAGAGCTCCCTGCAAGTTATGAGAAAAAGAACGCCCAGTATTAACCGATCCCACCAAAATTGGCTTACTCCTCGTAGTTTCCCACTCTCCTTTTGCTGATGTTATCTTCTCCTTCTCCTTATTGATCCTCTCATCCATCTCTTCCCTCCAAGGCCTCTTGTCTTTGTTGTTGGAGACCATGGTGCTTCTAGATCAAAACAAATCTGGCAGAAAACAGCTCGAAACAAAACACGACGAGAAAACGATATTACGGACCTCCAGGGGTCCGGGGAATTATATAGCAAATATTTTTACAACAAAAGGAAGGTTCCAGGCCGAAAACGAGTGGAAACGGGACGCCGAGGGTGTCGTCACCATAGGTCGGCGCAGCCAGGGTGGGGCCCGCGCCGGCCTGTGGTGACAGGCCCTCGCGCGTCTTTTCCACTCCGTTTCGATTCCGTAATTTTTCATATTTTCTAAAAACAGCAGAAATAATGTTCGGAAAGGTAAACGCGGACTTTTTATTACCTGTACTGTTACCTATTCAAAGTCGAGTTCTGGCGGACTGTCAATTTGTCCTTTGATGAAAGCCTCCAGTGTTTCCACTTGAATAATATCAACATCAACATTATAAGAATCACCCGAGATATAATGCTTGAGTCTTTGTCCATTCACCACTTGTGTGGCATTGCCTTGGAGAGAGCTAATTTTAATTGCTCCTGAACGATACACCTCCTCAACAACATATGGTCCTTCCCACTTCGAGAGTAATTTCCCTGCAAAGAATCTGAGACGAGACCGATACAATAGGACTTTATCCCCAATATTAAACTCTCTTTTGATAATCCTTCTATCATGCCATTTCTTAACTTTTTCTTTAAAGAGTTTAGCATTCTCATAAGCTTCACTTCTCCATTCATCTAGAGAACTTAATTGCAACAACCTCTTATTACCGGCTAATTTAGGATCTTTATTTAGTTCTCTAACAGCCCAATAAGCTTTGTGCTCTAGTTCTAAAGGTAAATGACAAGCTTTTCCATAAACCATTTTATAAGGTGACATTCCCATAGGATTTTTATAAGCAGTTCTATAAGCCCATAGTGCTTCTTTCAATTTGCTAGCCCAATTCTTTCTAGATTTATTAACAGTCTTACCCAAGATAGCTTTAATCTCTCTATTTGATAATTCTACTTGACCACTAGTTTGAGGGTGATAAGCAGAAGCAATTCTATGATTAATACCATACTTAGCAAGAGTTTTTCTAAAACCTCCATGAATGAAATGAGAACCTCCATCAGTCATAATATATCTAGGTACTCCAAATCTAGGAAATATAACATCTACAAGCATTTTTATAGAGGTCTCACCATCAGCACTTTTTGTAGGTATAGCTTCTACCCATTTAGTAACATAATCAACAGCGACAAGTATATGAGTGTTACCTTCTGAAGAAGGGAAAGGACCCATGAAGTCGAATCCCCAACAATCGAATGGTTCAATAACAAGAGTATAATTCATAGGCATTTCATTGCGTCTAGAGATATTACCAACTCTTTGACATTCATCACAAGATAAAATAAATTTCCTTGCATCTTTGAAGAGTGTTGGCCAATAAAAACCTGATTGTAGAACCTTTTGCGCGGTTCTATCTCCAGCGTGATGTCCTCCATAAACACTACCATGACATTTATTCAATATCTCCTGTTGTTCATATTCAGGAACACATCTTCGCATAATACCATCCACTCCTTCTTTATATAAGTGTGGGTCATCCCAAAAATAATGCCTCAAGTCATAAAAGAATTTCCTCCGTTGCTGAGCTGAAAAGGTTGAGGCAAATACTTCGAAACAATAAAGTTAGCATAATCTGCATACCAAGGGCTCTCTCGCGAGCTCACCTTTATTACAGCCAATTGTTCATTTGGAAAACTATCATTAACAGGAACAGGATCATAAGCAATATTTTCCAATCTAGACAAATTATCAGCAACAGGATTATCAGCACCTTTCCTATCTATAATATGTAAATCAAATTCTTGCAACAGAAGTACCCATCTAATAAGCCTTGGCTTAGCATCTTTCTTTGTCATAAGGTATCTAATTGCAGCATGATCAGTATGAATTGTAACTTTCGAATCAACAATATAGGGTCTAAACTTATCACAAGCAAAGACTACAGCTAACAATTCCTTTTCAGTTGTAGCATAATTTCTTTGAGCAGCATCAAGAGTCTTACTAGCATAATGAATAACATTTAATTTTTATCTACCCGCTGTCCAAGAACAGCGCCTACAGCAAAATCACTAGCATCACACATAATTTCAAAAGGCAAATTCCAATCAGGAGGTTCAACTACAGGAGCAGTTGTTAAGGCTTTCTTTAGAGTTTCAAAAGCTTCCTTACAATCATCATCAAAAACAAAAGGTACATCTTTTTGAAGAAGATTAGTAAGAGGCTTTGAAATTTTAGAGAAATCTTTAATAAATCTCCTATAAAACCCAGCATGACCAAGAACACTACGAATACCTTTAACATCCCTCGGATAGGGCATCTTCTCAATTGCTTCAACTTTAGCTCTATCAACTTCAATACCTCTCTCGGAAATTTTATGTCCTAATACAATTCCTTCATTAACCATAAAGTGGCATTTCTCCCAATTAAGAACAAGGTTAGTTTCTTCACATCAAAAGAATTCCCATAGACAGAAAAATCATCCATGAACACCTCTACAATACTTTCACAAAAACCATGAAAAATAGCAGACATGCATCTTTGAAAAGTAGCAGGAGCATTACATAAACCAAAAGGCATACGCCTATAAGCATAAGTTCCATAAGGACAAGTAAACGTGGTTTTCTCTTGATCTTTAGCTTTAACAGCAATTTGTGAAAACCCAGAATAACCATCAAGAAAGCAAAAATGAGTATTTTTAGATAACCTTTCTAGCATTTGATCAATAAAGGGTAAAGGGTAATGATCTTTCTTAGTAACTTTATTAACTTTTCAAAAATCAATGCACATTCTATAACCTACAACTATTCTTTGAGGAATAAGCTCATCATTATCATTAGGCACAACAGTCATTCCTCCTTTCTTAGGAACACAATGCACAGGACTAACCCATCTACTATCAGCAATAGGATATATAATACCAGCTTCAAGAAGTTTTAATACCTCATTCCTTACCACCTCTTTCATCTTCGGAATTAGACGACGTTGATGTTCAACAACAGGCTTTGCATCTTCTTCCATATTAATAGCATGTTGGCAAATAGAAGGAGAAATCCCTTTCAAATCATCAAGAGTATAGCCAATAGCTCCTCGGTGTTTCTTCAATATTTCCAATAACCTTTCTTCCTCAATCTCTGAAAGCTTAGAACTAATAATAACAGGATATATTTTCTTATCATCAATATGAGCATATTTAAGATTATCAGGTAAAGGCTTTAGATCAAAAACAGGATCTTCCTTTGGTGGTGGTGTTGTACCCAAATCTTCCACCGGTAAATCATGCTTGAGAATAGGTTGGCGAAGAAAAATTTCCTCAAGCTCATCTCTTTCTTTCCTAAAAGCTTCACTTTCACTATTCTCCAAATGTTGCTGCAAAGGATTATTAGGAACAAGAACAATAGATGCACACTGCTCCATTTTAAAATCATTACTAGGCAAGTCAGCTTTATAAGGAGTTTTGGTAAATTTAGAAAAGTTAAATTCATAAGGTTCACCAGCAAATCTAGTCAAAATTTTCTCTTTCTTACAATCTATAATAGCTCCACAAGTATTTAGAAAAGGTCTACCAAAAATGATAGGACAATGATCACTAGCAGCAGAACCAAGTACCAAAAAGTCAGCAGGATATTTAATCTTACCACATAGAACTTCCACATCTCAAACAATACCAATTGGAGAAATAGTTTCTCTATTAGCCAAATGAATAACCACATAAATATCTTCAAGTTCACAAGAACCAATTTCGTGCATAATCTCCGTGTAAAGCTCATAAGGAATAGCACTAACACTTGCACCAATATCGCATAAACCATAATAGCAATGATCACCAATTCTAACAGATAGCATAGGAACACTAACTTGTTTGGATTTATTAGGATGTGAAACAATATTAGAAGCATCTTCACAGAAAATAATATGACCATCCTCCACATTTTCAGTCACAAGATCTTTAACTATTGCAACAGCAGGTTCAATTTTAATTTGTTCTTCAGGTTCTTTAGGTTTCTTTTCACTTTTATTAACCGCACTAGATATGACAGAGTACTCCTTCATTTTAGCAGGGAAAGGAGTTTTTTCAATATAAGCTTCAGGAATAACATTATCAACAGTTTCAATCACTACACATTTGTTTACAGATGAATCAACTTTATCTTTATACGGTTCATGATACTTATCAAAATTCTTCTTAGGCAGTTCATAATGAGAAGCAAAAGCTTTATAAAGATTTGCAACAACTTGGGAATCAAGACCATATGTAGCACTCATATTACGAAATTTATCAGTATCCATAAAAGCTTCAATGCATTTATAATCATAAATTATACCTGATTCTCTATCTTTGTCGTTCTCCCATCCTTCAGTATTTTCTTGGATCCGATCAAGAAGGTCCCTTTTAAACTCTTCTTTGTTGCGTGTAAATGATCCAGAACAAGAAGTATCCAGCAAGGTCTTGTCTTGAAAAGAAAGTCTTGCATAGAAATTATCAATAATAACATTACCAGGAAGCTCATGAATGGGGCATTTGAGCATTAAAGACTTCAATCTCCCCAAGCTTGGGCAATACTCTCTCCATCATGAGGCCAGAAATTATATATGCGGTTCCGATCTTTGTGAATTTCACTTGGAGGATAAAATTTGGAATAAAATAAAGGCACAATGTCCTCCCAATCAATAGAATCACCATTCTTTAGCAATTTATACCAGTGCGCCGCTTTACCAGACAGCGATATAGTGAATAGTTTCTTTCTAACTTCATTCATAGAAATACCTGCACATTTGAATAACCCGCATAATTCATGCAAAAACAGTAAATGATCACCAGGATGGACAGTTCCATCCCCTTCATAGCGGTTATCCATAACACGTTCAATAATTTTCATAGGTATTTTATATGGTACTACTTCCTCACCTGGCGCTTCATCCACTACCGTTGCAGTAGTAGTAGATTTCCCAAATAGAAATTGAAGAGAAGATCTCTCCATAATGATTTATAGCAGCAGGCAGAAATAAAATCAGCACAAACAGTAAAGGTTTTCCTTACCAATTCCGCTTACCAATAGCGCTTCACTCCCCGGCAACGGCGCCAGAAAATAGTCTTGATGACCCACAAGTATAGGGGGTGTATCGTAGTATCTTCGATAAGTAAGAATGTCGATCCCAACGAGGAGCAGAAGGTGTTGACAAGCATGAAGGATTCACTGTAAATGCTCACAAACAAGTATTCAAGAGGTTTTGATGTTGCAGATAAATAAAGTACAAGTAAATAAAATGCGGGAGAAATAATTGCAGCGAGTGGCCCAATCCTTTTTAGCACAAAGGACAAGCCGGTTTGTTTACTTATAATGACCAAACGTTCCTGAGGACACACGGGATTTTAGTCTAGTACTTTCGCTTCATGTGGTTTAATAATCTTCATTGTTTTGATAAGTGTTGTGTGGGTGAACCTATGCTAATGCACCGCCCTTCCTAGGACTAATACATACTTGTGATTATACCCCTTGCAAGCATCCGCAACTACAAGAAAGTAATTAAGATAAATCTAACCACAGCCTTAAACTCTGAGATCCTGCGATCCCTCCTGCATCGATATACTAACGGGGGCTCAGGTTTCTGTCACTCCGGCAACCCCGCAATTAGCAACCGAATACAAGATGCACTCCCCTAGGCCCATAAATGGTGAAGTGTCGTGTAGTCGACGTTCACACGACACCACTAGAAGAATGACACCACAACTTAAATATCATAACATTGAATATTACTCAACCATAATTCACTACTAGCATTTAGACTTCACCCATGTCCTCAAGAACTAAACGAACTACTCACGAGATATCATATGGAATACAATCAGAGGTGATATGATGATGAATAACAATCTGAACATAAACCTTGGTTCAATGGTTTCACTCAATAGCATCTACAACAAGTATAGAATAACACCGGGAGAGTTTCCCCTATCAAACAATCAAGATTTAACCCGAATTGTTACAGCGGTGACGAGGTGCAGCGGTGGTGATGGCGGTGTAGATGGTGGAGATGATGATGATGATGATGGAGATGATGTCCCGCTCGATGACGATGGCGATGGCGTCGATTTCCCCTCCGGGAGGGAATTTCCCGGCGGATTCCTGCCCGCCGGAGAGCTCTTTTCTCTCTGGTGTTCTCCGCCCCGCAGAGGCGGCTGTAACCCTTCGTGAGGTCCTCTCTGTGGCTTAGGTTTTCGGGACGAAGGAGTACGCGAAGAAAAGGAGGCGAAAGGGGGGGCCCAGAGCACAGGGTGGCGCGGCCAGGCCCTGGGCCGCGCCGCCCTGTGGTCTGGGCCCACAGTGGCTCCTCTCTGCTCCCCCTTTTGGCTCCCTCCGTCATCTCGGAAAATAGGAATTTACGTGAAATTTCCTTCCACAGCTGATCTTCCGAAATATTGCGTTCTGACGGTGCTTTTTCCAGCAGAATCCTGGCTCCGGTGCTTGATCCTCCAATGATGATGAAACATGCAAAATAGATGAAATAACATAAATATTGTGTCCCAATATGAAATATATCAATGAATAACAGCAAATTATGATACAAAATAGTGATGCAAATTATGATATGGAGAGTGGGCGTTGATACCGTATGCTTCTCACCTCCTCCTCGGTTAGGTATCGTCTATCATCATCCTGGGGCCGGTCGCGTGGAACGGCCTCCTCTTTATCTTTGCCACGAGAGTGGCTGCTCTCTGATTTATCTTTGCCACGGGAGTGGCTGCTCTCTGCTTTATCTTTGCCATGGCGGGCCACAAGCCCTGCCATATTGACATCAAAAGAGAACCCTGGCTCCCTTATGGAGTGGCTTAGGTCCACCATGTTGACGTCTGGAAACGGACGCATGTCTACCTTCATGGCAAACTGTCCGAAAGTTAATCGGCCTGATTCTATCGCCATCTGAATTTGTGCGCGCAATACTTTGCAGTCGTTGGTGGTGTGCGTGAACGTATGATGCCATTTGCAGTATGGCCTTTTGTTCATCTCTTGTGCCGTAGGGATCTTGTGGCCTTCAGGTAGCTTCAACTGTTTCTCTTTCAGCAGCAGATCGAAAATCTGCTCAGCTTTGCTCACATCAAAGTCAAACCCTCTTGGAGGCCCTGGTGGATTCACCCATTTGCAGGACACAGGTACTGCCGTCCGAGTCCATTCAGCTACTGCGACTTCCTGATCTTCCGCAGAATCTTCATCCTCATCAGCATTGACCAGGCTTATCGCGCGCTTGAACTTGTCCTGGTACAGTTCTGGATGGCGCTGTTCATATAAGGTCAGTCTCTGGACCATGTGCGCCAGCGAATTGTACTCCACTTGGAACGTCAGATCCTTGAACGACGCTGCAAGGCCTGCCACGGCCAGCTCGACTGCTTCTTTCTCAGATAAATGAACCGAATAACATCGGTTCTTGACAGTTCTGAAACGCTGAATGTATTCAGACACTGTCTCTCCTCGCCGAACCTGTGCTAGTTCGGAAATTCCAGCTTCAGTAGCTTCTGAATGATATTGTGTGTGAAACTGTTCCTCTGCTTCCATGATCGCACTGAATTTGGCTGCAACGAGGTGTACCATCCAAAAGCTGGACCGGTGAGGGATTGCGAAAAGAACCTCACCCGTAGCTGATCCGATGCTGAAACCATGCCCAACTGGGCCAAGTATCGGCTCACGTGCTCGATTGAGCTAGATCCTTCTGACCCACTGAATTTGGTGAAGTCCGGAAGCCGGTACTTAGGTGGTAGTGGGATCAGGTCAAACTCATTGGGGTACGGCTTGGAATAGCCGATTATCTTCTTCTTCGGCAGGATGCCGAACTGATCTCTCAGGACTGCACTGATCTGATCCGCGGTGGAGGAAGTAGCAGCTGAGCTTTCATGAATTGGTGCAGTGGCATACTTGGCTAGCCACGCCTGTTTCTCAGCGTCGCCCCCAAACTCCCCGCTGCTGCAGCCGTCCCTCCTGCCGGAACAATTGCTCCTGCTCCGGCAATCCCTCCTGTCGGAGCCTGATCGCCGCCCGCTTGTTGCAGTCCGGCACAAACGTGCACACGTATCCGTGCGGGATCTCCTTGGGCGGCTCATAGAACTGATAGTCGCCCGGATCACCTCCAACCTTGTAGACAACGTATGCCGGTGAACCTTGTTGCTGTGGAGCTGCCATCGCGTACGCCAATGGTGGCCTGGTGTGGAGTTGCACCTCTCCCTGGTGAGTCCCTAGAGCAGGTCCTGAAGGGGAGTACTGATGCTTCATGATCTCTTGCACCACCCGGAGCGCAACGCGCTCCAAAGTATTTATCAGGCTCTCAGAATGCCGATGCAGTGATTTCCTGTCGCAGGGCTCGCACGTTCCTCTCGAAGGGAGAGACAGATCCAACCCTTCGAGGACGCCTTGTGGCGTGAATCCTTTGAACCTGATGCCGTGCGAACGGGTCTTCTCAAAGGAGCCGATGAGTTCGGCTTCAACGATGGCCTTCAGCTCATCGTACTTCTTCTTGTGTTCCGCAGGGAGATCCTCGTATGTGATCTGTTCCTCTGCCATCTCGGATGTCGGTGTTGACGTGGATGTTGCAGAAGAGGTCCCACCGGGCGTGCCAGAATGTGTTACCTGCCAAAACCCACCAGCGGGCAATGGTTAAGCAACACGAAGAGCCGGGAGGCTCCCAAGGCCGCTTAGTGGACCCCGGCACCTCGCGTCGTCCCGCAAGTCTTCCAGCCACGTCCTGGCGGTTGCTAGGGCGTGCCACCTGACCTAGACCCGATCAGGAAGGTGTTAGATTGCTTCGATTGTTCCTGCATGGTAGACACGTAAACATTAAATACGAGCCCTATCGGCTCTCAGGTTGCCCTGTGGATCGGCTCAAAGAGCCGATCGCCCCATGGTTCACGTTGGATTTGCAATGACATGGGGATCCTGCTTGATCAAAACAAAGCTAAACCGATCTACGACATTTTAGGGTTTTCACCGCATAACCGGAACGTCCTACGCGTAGTCGGGCCTAGCAGATATGGAAGATGATGCAAACTACCCCTACAAGAGGCCTAAAAACCAACATAACGTTAATTCCCGGAACATCCCTTGTAGGAACGGTAAACAACACCTAACGCACTACCGGATCGTCCGACCCCAGCATAAGGCCTAACTATGCAGATATTAAACTAATCCTTGCGGAGCAAGGAGCACCTATAACAGATCGGATCTACTAAGTAACGAACAAGCAAGATGCTGCCCTTACACCCAGATAGGTGTAAGGGCAGCTAGGTGTCGAGGGACGACATTGCCACGCAGATATGCACGAGAAAGCATCAATGCAAGCCCCTAAACACCTAATGATAAGTAGTGCTGCTCGCCATCAACAACGCTTCAGCACGAGCAGCACAAGGTAGACGAATAAACGTGTACTGCCTAGATCGCGAGATGCGATCTAGGCAGCATGATGCTTACCCGGAAGAAACCCTCGAAGGAAGGGGTGGCGATGCGCCTGATTTGTGTTTGTTGTGAACGTGATTGTCCTCCTTTCTCGATAACCCTAGATACATATTTATAGTCCAAGGGACTTTCTAATTGAGGCGTGCACCTAACCGTGCACGGGCCAGACTCTATCTGTTAATTCTAAACACGATACGATCTACTATATTACAGATACACGGGCAATTTAGCCCAAACTCTTAGCGCAAGGCCGCTCCAAAGATGCTCCACGTGTAATCTTCAAAGCCCATCTTCACTTACGGCTCATCTCCTGATTTGGCCAAAATCTGGTGATAACAAGCCCTAGAGGCACAACCACAACTCATTGTAACAACGCGAAAGCGCCCAGATAATTCCAAACAAGCAGCAGTAGGCCCTGTCCTCGAGCAGGTGTTCCGAAGCTGGGTAAATCGCATACCATCATCCCGAAAGCTCTCCGCCCTATGGCCCCTACTTCTTCCCCCCTCCGTGAGGATCCCTCCTCCGGGGTACCGTCGAATAGGCAACGACAATTGGCGCCCACCATGGGGCCAGCGGCGTCTGGAGGCCGGAATCGGGAGGGTTCCGCCATGGGACTTCGACGACTCCATCGCGGTGGGGCGAGTCCTGTACGCCGGTAACTTTCCGATGTCCCTCAGGATGAGTGCTGGATTCCGGCTAGGACCGACCCCATCAAGCTCTCCATTGCCCCGATCGGCGGGATACACATATTCATCGGCGAGACCGTAGATTCCGACGAGAACGCACTGGTAAGTAACGCAGACGTGACCGCCGCTGAGCAGGACGTAGTCGCAAAGATCTGAGCTGAGATGCAGGAACTTCCTAAGGAAGATTCTGCCTTAGATCTGGAAAATTCAAATCCCACCCAATCCGCCCCTGAGCAGGAAATTACGGTGGAAGACCAATGCAGATCCGCCTGGGTTTCCTAGGTGTAAGAGAAGCAAAGGTGTCACTTTGTGCATTTCCTCGCGCACAAACCCGAATCCGCCCCTCCAGAGGAAGGCGCTGGACCCGTGCAAGCAGAGGATGCCAGCGATAACAATAACAATAACAACTCCGATCACCAGGAGGGTGCCGGAGACAATGACGAGTCAGTTCTCGGCAACCTCAGCCCGCTCTCCGATGATGTTTCAACTGCAGCTTTGTACGGAGCGTTTTGCAAAGCATGGAGGATGCAAAAGATGCTGGCGGTGAGTCATCTCCGCCAAAGCAGGTCTTTGCGACGATAACCGGATCGGAAAACGACGAGGATGATGAAACTTACAAACCCCCGCCGGTGTAGCCATCCCAGCCACAGCTTAGCCGGAGGCAACGCCACGGGCTCGTACTCGTGAGACGCTGGAGCCATCGCAGGGTCAAAGCTTAAGGTTTTACGAAGGGATGCATGTCGAAGAGCTCATGCAGATAGCCGGAGAAAAAGGGGAGCATGTTCAGCAACCAAAGGTTCTAACAACCCCCATCACACCAGATTCGGCGGATCCGGTAGCTCTGGAAGCGGCGCGAGTAAAACTCCTAGAAGAAGCCGACGACATAGTCAAGATTTTAGCCTCAGTTCTTCAGGACAAGGTGGACACTCAAAGACTAGTCAAAAGGGCGTGGAAAAACTTGGTGGCATACGCCTTGGGCGTGGCATATATGTCAGAGGGATCTCCAGAATTCTCCGGAAATACAGTGGCATCATTAGCCGGAGCTTCATCCTTATCTGCAGAGGTCACCTCTACCTCTTCTTTATCCTTGGCATCCTCAGCGGCAGCCCGCTTGGTTCCAGAGCAGCTTCCGTCCTTTTGCCCGCTGCTGACAAGAATTACTTCCTCTTGAGCTTGTTTTCCGGCGGCAGGGCTGGTGGACGTCCGAGGTTTAGCCGGAGATTTCTGAGGAGCTGCGGTAGAGGTGCTGGGCGGAATTACGGGGGTGTTGGGGCCGATGGCCGGAGAAGTCTACATGAAAGTGGTGATCGTCTTCTGGGTTGTAGCCCGTGAAGTGACGACCTTCTAGCTCCTGATACAAGTAACGAAGAAATAAATAACAAGTTCAGCCTTACAATACAAAGAGATTCACATTCCGGAAACTTACGTAGCTTCGGGAAGCGTCGGACGGGTTCCTTTTCCAGCGGTCGCGAGCATCTTGATGCGGTCGTGTTCCGCCCTCTTGGAATCGAAGCGCCGCACGCCGGAGGATGGAGCGGTCTTGGCCTTCTTGGCTGAGCCTTCGCCGCTGGTTCCAACGTCGGGTCCGGAGGATTTGCTGCGGGGACGTTTGGAGGGATGAGGAGCATTTTTCTTCTTTGGCTCTTCTTCTTCCTCCTCCTCCTCTTCCTCCTCCTCCGGAGCTTTGTCTTCCCAGAGTCGACGGGGGTGCGGAATATCACTTTGAAATCTTCCTCCGCCAAAGTATTGAGCTAGAAAAGAAGTGTTGAAAGGTTAGATACATGCAACGCCGAATAGGAAAATGACTAAGTGTAAAACATACCGGAGGATAGGTGTTGTTGATGTAGATGTCCTTGACGATGTCCGGAACTACCTGGCGGCGGGTGATCTTCACTAATGTCCGGGTCCTCTTATTCAGAGATTCCGTTGGAAAATGTCATTGGTCACCCGTAGCAGACCGTCTGCTCCGGAGTACTCGCGGATGAGCCGCTTGTTGTACTTGAGCGGCTGGATCCGGCGCGTAAACCAGCTCAAAGTAAGGTCCATTCCGGTCAGACCGTCGTGAACCAACTTGGAGATCCTCCGGGCCATCTTGTCCAGCTTCGGATGCTGGGCAAGGTTCGGAATGTAGCTCCAACTGGCGAGCTCTTCCGGGGGGTTGTTGGAGAATGCGGGAAGCCCGTCGTGGTGACCCAGAACGGACTCGTTCTTGATATAAAACCATCCGGCATTCCAGTACCGGGCAGACTCATGCGAGGAAAGGGGTGGAAACACCCTCTTTGGGCGCAACACAAATGTCATGCTTCCGAAGTTAACCATCACCTTCTCCTTCGTCTCCTTCTTCACGCAGTAGAATAATTGAAGGAGCCGGACATCTGGCCGGACTCTGAGATGGCCTTCGCACAGTGTGACGAAGTTGGAGAGGAGTAGATAGGCATTGGGGCAGATGTTATGGGGTTGCAGCCCATAAGTGTTGAGCACCTCTAAGAAAAATTCCGAGGGCGGGAGCGAGAGGCCTCGCTCCACCCATGCTTTTGTGAGGACCCGCTCGTCAACTGTCGGAGCTGGAGTTGTGGAGTCCTTGGTGAATTTCCAAGAACCCGACCGAGGCACGAGCCCTTCCTTCTCGAAGGCCTTGAGCTCGGATTCAGTGATGTAAGGGTATATTGCCCCTATGTGTGGTTTTGTTAATTAGTGACAACCCCTATGGACTAATGTTTTCATTAAGTTTATATGACGGAATATTCCATAGGTACTACTTGTAGTCCATGTGTTGGATTCAAGTATGGATGCCATGAAGATAAAGATATACCTTGAGTATTGGCATCAAGATCATCGATTTGAAGAAATATATGTGATATGATCAAGAAGAAGAAATGAAGATGGAGTTCCTATGTGGAACTCAATATTAGCCATGCTCTAGCTTATGTGATAAGCAATGGATGATCAAGATCTTGAGTGCTTGATTCCAAGTGAAGAATTCAAGTTATGGCTCTAAGTCGGTGTCATGATAGTCTCATAAGTTGAGATATGGTTGACTAAGATTTAGAGCATGCAAACAAATGAAGAATTCTTTATACACCTCAAGATAGTATGATAGAGCATGAGAAGATACAAGGTTGACCAATACAAAGAGTGAAGAATAGATTCAAGTTTGGTCAACACATGAAACATGAAGAATGTGCCACGTGAAGTCATGTGGTATGGTAAGCCTTGTCAATTATGCTTTATGAACTAACCCATCATATATGTGCCCTTGTGTTGTCTATATGGGTTAGGTATCTTTCCATGGGCATGCATCAAAAGTGAGATCTCATATAGCCCATGAGAGGATGACATCAAGTGGTGATCGTCATCAAGGTTGAGTTGGGCAAGTTCAAGTTGAGCATCTCAAGAGGATCATATGCTTGAAGCTTGTTGTCCATTTGGTGATAATGGACATGTGAAGATGTGCATCAATGGAGCTTTCCCATCATGGTGTATGGGGGAGCATTTGTGAGTCTTCACGAAGCAACAATGATCAAGTAAGGCATTCCGGCTTGAGTGAAGCTTGAAGAGTTATCATCAAGATCAAGCGGGATGCGCAAGGCAAAGGTATGGCCTTGCTAGGTTTTCCTTTTACCGGTCTCAAGGTGGATGTTGGGAGACCGGATTATAGGATAGATAGCCGCACTATCAAGAGGGGCTTTCGGTTGGGTAACTTGATCGCGTCGTCTTAGGGAGCTCAATCATTTGCATACTTTGCATATCCCTATAACTTCTTGGTATTTCTCTGTGTGAGGTTCTTGAGCTTGTTGCTAGCTTTACAACAAGATCAAGTTCATCGAAAACGGAATCAGCATGCATCTTCTATTGCGTTTTCGAGTTTGGACGTCTTCACCGTTTCTTGACGGTGGGAGACTCTCTCTCTCTCTCAAGACTCATCTAAAAATATTCTGTGAGGAGTCTCCATATTTTGCTGGGGTTCTATTTGTCGTTATCTTTCCAACAAAATTTGTTTCATGTCAATCGGAGTCCGGACACAAAAGTTATCACAGTTTTTGTATAACATGTTTTCCTGCTGGCCCGGTGCCTCGCCCGGCGTGACCGGCCGTCCCACCGGATGGCCCGGTTCCAACCACCCCCTAGACCGGTGCACACTGATACGTCGCAAACGTATCTATAATTTCTTATGTTCCATGCTACTTTTATTACAATACTTGAGTGTTTTACACATACTTTACAGCATTATTTTACATTTTCCGGCACTAACCTATTAACAAGATGCCGAAGTGCCATTTCGTTTTGCTATTTTTGGTTTCAGAAATCCTAGTAAGGAAATATTCTCGGAATTGGACGAAATCAACGCCCAGGGGCCTATTTTTACACGCTTCCGAAGACCGAAAGGGAGACGGTGGGGCCACGAGGTGGCTAGACACCAGGGCGGCGCGGCCCAAGCCCTGGCCGCGCCGTCCTGTTGTGTGGGGCCCTCGTGCCGCCACTTGACCTACCCTTCCGCCTACTTAAAGCCTCCGTCGCGAAACCCCCTGTACCGAGAGCCACAATACGGAAAACATTACTCAGAGGCCGCCGCCGCCAATCCCATCTCGGGATTCAGGAGATCGCCTCCGGCACCCGCCGGAGAGGGGAATCATCACCGGAGGGGCTCTACATCATCATGCCCGCCTCCGGATTGATGCGTGAGTAGTTCATCCTTGGACTATGGGTCCATAGCAGTAGCTAGATGGTTGTCTTCTCCGCTTGTGCTTTCATTGTATTAGATCTTGTGAGCTGCCTAACATGATCAAGATCATCTATTTGTAATGCTACATGTTGTGTTTGGCGAGATCCGATGAATATAGAATATTATGTTAAGTTGATTATCAATCTATCATATATGTGTTGTTTATGTTCTTGCATGCTCTCCGTTGCTAGTAGAGGATCTGGCCAAGTTGATACTTGTAACTCCAAGAGGGAATAATTATGCTCGATAGTGGGTTCATGCCTCCATTGAATCTGGGACAGTGACAGAAAGTTCTAAGGTTGTGGATGTGTTGTTGCTACTAGGGATAAAACATTGATGCTTTGTCTAAGGATGTTTGTGTTGATTACATTACGTACCATACTTAATGCAATTATCTGTTGTTTACAACTTAATACCGGAAGGGGTTCGGATGATAACCTGAAGGTGGATTATTTAGGCATAGATGCATGCTGGATAGCGGTCTATGTACTTTGTCGTAATGCCCTGATTAAATCACATAGTAATCATCGTTGATATGTATTGAATCTTTATTTGTCAATTGCTCGCCTGTAATTTGTTCACCGAGCATGTTAGTTATCTTATTGGAGAGACACCACTAGTGAACTGTGGACCCTGGTCCATTCTTTTACATCTGAATACATTCTACTGCAATCATTGTTTTTACTGTTCTTTGCAAACAAACACCATCTTCCACTCGATACGTTTAATCCTTTGTTTTCAGCAAGCCGGTGAGATTGACAACCTCACTGTTACGTTGGGGCAAAGTACTTTGATTGTGTTGTGCAGGTTCCACGTTGGCGCCGGTTTCACTGGTGCGCCGCACTACACTCCTCCACCAACAACCTTCACGTGCTTCTTGGCTCCTACTGGTTCGATAACCTTGGTTTCATACTGAGGGAAACTTGCTGTGCGCATCATACCTTCCTCTTGGGGTTCCCAACGGACGTGTACATCTACGCGCATCAAGCATAAATTTCGGCGCCGTCGCGGGGAGATCAAGACACGCTGCAAGGGAGTCTCCACTTCCAATCTCTTTACTTTGTTTTGGTCTTGCTTTATTTTATTTACTACTTTGTTTGCTGCACTTAAACAAAACACACACAAAAATTAGTTGCTAGCTTTACTTTATTTACTGTCTTGTTCTCTATATCAAAAAACACAAAAAAATAGTTACTTGTCTTTGCTTTACTTGTTTAGTTTACTCTTTGCTTATTTCATCATGTTTCCTCCTAAGTACACTCTAAAAGACATACCGGTAGGCCGAGGGTCTATAATTGGAAGAGATAATATAGAAGATTTTTTCACTCATGTTAGTATAGCTGAAGATTTTGAAGATAGACACTTGGTAGAACTTGCTCCTACTTATGAAATTGCTGTTGCTTCTCTAGTACACATGTTGGAAATTAAATTTGTTAATCTTAATCCTATAATTTAGCATATGTTTCTTACACTCTCTGATATGGAGGAAGGAGAAAAGAAAGATTTTGTCTTAGAAACTCTTCTAAAAGAATTTGGTGGTGTAGCAAGAGAGGCTAGAAAAGTCTTTACTAAATATAAAATGCTTGGTTCTTACACCAACTTTGTTAGTACCCTTGAGAAGATGGACATTGATAGGATGAAGTACACTAGTAATGTTAATGATGGAGGGGACATTAAGACATCAATACCTTGTAAGCTTGTAGGAATGTTCGAGGCACTAGAAAAGAATTATGATTGGATTGTTCCCGAAAATTTATTTGATGAGAATAGCAAGCCTAAGAGTAATGAAAAGGGAGCCTCTGAAACTTACATAGATAAGATAACATGCATTGTAGAGGAAACTCCCAACTCCCAAGGTAATAATGTTGATGCTCCATCTCTTGAAAATACTTGATTTGCACTTTCTGCGCCTAGCGAAAGGCGTTAAAGAAAAGCACTTCTTGGGAGATAACCCATGTTTTATTTTATTTACTGTATTGTTGAGTCTTGGAAGTTGTTTACTACTGTAGCAACCTCTCCTTATCGTGTTTTTGTTCCAAGTAAAGTTTCTATGCTAAAGTTGATGTTATATTTGGGATCGATGCGCAGAAACATCATTCCTGTCTGTCACAAATTCTGGCATAAGTCTTTGTAAAAAATTCTAAAAAATCTTCAAATTTACGAGCGTGATCCTCAGATATGTGCGCAACTTTCATTAGTTTTGAGTTTTTCCATTTGAGCAAGTTAAGTGCCCCTTCCAGATGCATCTTTACGGACTGTTCTGTTTTTAGATTCTGTCTTTTATTTCGCATTGCCGCTTTTGCTATGTTGAATGAGTTTCTTTGTTCCATTAACTTTCAGAAGATTTGTGCAATGTCCAGAAGTGTTAAGAATGATTGTGTCACCTCTGAATATGTGAATTTTGGTTATGCACTAACCCTCTAATGAGTTTGCTTGAAGTTTGTGTGAAGGAAGTTTTCAAGGGTCAAGAGAAGAGGATGATATACTATGATCAAGAAGAGTGAAAGGTCTAAGCTTGGGGATGCCCCGGTGGTTCATCGCTGCATATTTTAAGAAGACTCAAGCATCTAAGCTTGGGATGCCCAAGGCATCCCCTTCTTCATCGACAACATTATCGGGTCACTTCTAGTGAAACTATATTTTTATTCCGTCACATTCTTATGTTCTTTACTTGGAGCGTCGGTTTGTTTTTATTTTTGTTTTGTTTTGAATAAAGTTGGATCCCGTCATTCTTATATTGGAGATATTACGCTCCGCTCTTTCATATGGAACACTTGTGTTCTTAATTGTGCTTTAATGTTCATGGCGAAAGCTAATTGCTTCGTTAAATTGCTATTTGGTTGGAATTGGAAAGTGCTGCATATGGTTTGGCAATTTGGCAATTGTTTGAGCTCTCATAGATCATGTTTAAGCTCTTGCATCATGTAGTTTAATCTATTAATGAAGAACTACGTAGAGCTTGTTTAATTTGGTTTGCATGATTGATCTCTCTAAGTCTAGATATTTTCGGCAAAGTGTTTGAACAACGAGGAAGACAGTGAGAGCCTTATAATGCTTGCAATTTTTCTTGTGTGAGTTTTGCTGTACCTGTTCATACTTGTGTTTGCTTCAAACAACCTTGCTAGCCCAAACCTTGTACTGAGAGGAAATGCTTCTCGTGCATCCAAACACCTTGAGCCAAAACCCATGCCATTTGTGTCCACCATATCTACCTACTATGTGGTATTTTTCGCCATTCCAAAGTAAATTACTTGAGTGCTACCTTTAAAATTTTATTTCTTTATCTTTACAATATATAGCTCATGGGACAAATAGCTTAAAAACTATTGTGGTGATGAATATGTAGTTATGTGTCTTAATTCTTATAAGTTGCTTGTTGAGCGGTAACCATGTTTTCTGGGGACGCCATCAACTTTATCTTTGTTGGATATCATGTGAGATGCTATGCATGTTCGTCTTGTCCGAAGTAAGTGGACTTCATGATCAAATGGTTTGAGTATGCATATGTTAGAGAAGAACATTGGACCGCTAACTAAAGCCATGTATCATGGTGGAAGTTTCAGTTTGGACATACAACCTCAATCTCTTATGAGAATATTAACTATTGTTGAATGCTTAAGCATTAAAAGAGGAGTCCATTATCTGTTGTCTATGTTGTCCCGGTATGGATGTCTAAGTTGAGAATAATCAAAAGCGAGAAATCCAATGCGTGCTTTCTCCTTAGACCTTTGTACAGGCGGCATAGAGGTACCCCTTTGTGACACTTGGTTGAAACATATGTTATGCGATGAGAATCCGTGTTTCCGAGCTAAGTAGGACAAGGTGCGAGCACTATTAGTACTCTATGCATGAGACATGCAACTTGTAGGAAGTATTATGCATAGCACATATGAATTATTACTACCGTTGACAAAATTGTTTCTATGTTTTCAAAACAAAAGCTCTAGCACAAAAAATAGTAATCCATGCTTCCTCTGCGAAGGGCCATTCTTTTACTTTATTGTTGAGTCAGTTTACCCACTTCTTTCTATCTTAGAAGCAAACACTTGTGTTAACTGTGTGCATTGATTCTTACATGTTTACCTATTGCACCTGTTATATTACTCTATGTTGACAAATATCCATGAGATATACATGTTACAAGTTGAAAGCAATTGCTGAAACTTAATCATCCTTTGTGTTGCTTCAATGCATTCTACTTAGAATTTATTGCTTATGAGTTAGCTCTTATGCAAGTCTTATTGATACTTGTCTTGAAAGTACTATTCATGAAAAGTTTTGCTATATGATTCATTTGCTTAGTCATTATCTTTGTTAGCAATCTTTTGTTCAGATCACTCCATTCATCTCATATGCTTTACAATAATGTTGATCAAGATTATGTTGGTAGCATGTCACTTCAAATTATTTGTGTTATCGTTTACCTACTCGAGGACGAGTAGGAACTAAGCTTGGGGATGCTTGATACGTCGCAAACGTATCTATAATTTCTTATGTTCCATGCTACTTTTATTGCAATACTTGAGTGTTTTACACATACTTTACAGCATTATTTTACATTTTCCGGCACTAACCTATTAACAAGATGCCGAAGTGCCAGTTCCTGTTTTTGCTGTTTTTGGTTTCAGAAATCCTAGTAAGGAAATATTCTCGAATTGGACGAAATCAACGCCAGGGCCTATTTTTACACGAAGCTTCCAAGACCGAAGGAGACGGTGGGGCCACGAGGTGGCCAGACACTGGCGGCGCTGCCCAAGCCCTGGCCGCGCCGTCCTGGTGTGTGGGGCCCTCGTGCCCACTTGACCTACCCTTCCGCCTACTTAAAGCCTCCGTCGCGAAACCCCCGTACCGAGAGTCACGATACGGAAAACACTGAGAGGCCGCCGCCGCCAATCCCATCTCGGGGATTCAGGAGATCGCCTCCGCACCCCGGAGAGGGGAATCATCACCGGAGGGCTCTACATCATCATGCCCGCCTCCGGATTGATGCGTGAGTAGTTCATCCTTGGACTATGGGTCCATAGCAGTAGCTAGATGGTTGTCTTCTCCGCTTGTTCTTTCATTGTATTAGATCTTGTGAGCTGCCTAACATGATCAAGATCATCTATTTGTAATGCTACATGTTGTGTTTGGCGAGATCCGATGAATATAGAATATTATGTTAAGTTGATTATCAATCTATCATATATGTGTTGTTTATGTTCTTGCATGCTCTCCGTTGCTAGTAGAGGCTCTGGCCAAGTTGATACTTGTAACTCCAAGAGGGAGTAATTATGCTCGATAGTGGGTTCATGCCTCCATTGAATCTGGGACAGTGACAGAAAGTTCTAAGGTTATGGATGTGCTGTTGCTACTAGGGATAAAACATTGATGCTTTGTCTAAGGATATTTGTGTTGATTACATTACGTACCATACTTAATGCAATTATCTGTTGTTTACAACTTAATACTGGAAGGGGTTCGGATGATAACCTGAAGGTGGATTATTTAGGCATAGATGCATGCTAGATAGCGGTCTATGTACTTTGTCGTAATGCCCTGATTAAATCACATAGTAATCATCGTTGATATGTATTGAATCTTTATTTGTCAATTGCTCACCCGTAATTTGTTCACCCAGCATGTTAGTTATCTTATTGGAGAGACACCACTAGTGAACTGTGGACCCTGGTCCATTCTTTTACATCTGAATACATTCTACGCAATCATTTTTCTGTTCTTTGCAAACAAACACCATCTTCCACTCGATACGTTTAATCCTTTGTTTTCAGCAAGTGAGATTGACAACCTCACTGTTACGTGGGGCAAAGTACTTTGATTGTGTTGTGCAGGTTCCACGTTGGCGCCGGTTTCACTGGTGTTGCGCCGCACTACACTCCTCCACCAACAACCTTCACGTGCTTCTTGGCTCCTACTGGTTCGATAACCTTGGTTTCATATTGAGGGAAACTTACTGTTGTGCGCATCATACCTTCCTCTTGGGGTTCCCAACGGACGTGTACATCTACGCGCATCACACACCGAGTGTAACACCTCAAATTTCAAATAAAGGAAGAAGAACAAGTCCAATTATCCAAATTTGAGAACTAACAAAAACTTTTCAAATTTCATATAGTGCCCTGCATAGGACTTGTGCATTTTGAGTGCTATGCCATGATGAGTGTTATTTTGTGTATGTGATAAACTCCACAACCCTAGAGTGATCCAATGATGATCACCAAACAAATAAATGAAAAAGAGAAAGAAATCAAATAAGAATAAAACCCTAAAAACCCTAACATAAGACATATGATATTTTTATAAACCTTGACCCTAGACCCAATTGGTCTTCACCATTAGTTGTAATATGATATTAAATAGTTATTACAACTTTGAGAATCAAAGAAACCCAAATTAAATCAAAGCCAAGAATTAAAATATGCTCACATAAGATAATGGTCATTTTTGACAATTACAATCTGGTCATCACTTTGAGCCTCTCTATTTCAAAATTTCTAAACTAAACACATCCAACTCTTTGCATGTCATCCAAGTACACAACAAAATGAACAACTTTTGTAAAGGGGACCATACCAAATTCATCTTGGATCAAGAGCTAGGATCAAGCAAAGTAGAGACTTTTTAATAAAAACAAGATCATCACATTTTTGAATTTGATCAAACCAGCCCAAATCTTGACCACCACCTGCCCTAGCAGTGACCCCTGGACCCCACCACACCGAGCCCATGCCAAAGCAACACCAAGGGAGGGCCAGGCATGGCGTGGACATGGCCATGCCGGCCATGTCGCACCTCGACGCACCTCCCCTCCCTTCTCTCCACGATCGGCCTCACCACCGTGTCCAACGCGTTGCCAAGGATCCCAGAAGATCGCCCATATCCACCATCGATCGCGAGGACGCCGACAAGCCCCGGACGACGCGCGCCCAGGTACGCCCAGGTACGCCGCGAACGGCATGGGCGACGTCACTGGCGCACGGACACGCCCGCCACGGCCACGCGGCGTTCGCCGTACCCCGACCAAGCCCGCTCGCCCTGGTACTCGACGCGCCACGCGGAGCTCGCCGGACACGCTCGCGTCACCCCCTAGCCCCTACCGTCGCCGGAGAGGACGAACGCGCCCGCCACGGCCGCGCCAGTACGAGCAAGCGCCCGACCACCGTACGCCGCCATTGACCGCGCCGTTGACGCTCCGAGGACCGCGGTGACGTCGTGAACACGACCCCGTCGTCGCCTAGCCCCCTAGACCCCCGGAACGGCCGCGCCATTGTCGACCTCGCCGCAGCACCCACGGCACCTCACGCGCCTATAAAAGGAGGCCTCCCCTTGACGAGCTGAGCACACCACCATGACCACCACTCACCACCGCTTCGCCCAGCACCAGTAGCCACCCCGATTGACGCCGGAGCAAGCCCAATTGGAGGATCGGAGCCGCCAGTACCCGGAGGTCGCCGCCGTCGATTGGAGCCGCCCCTGACGACGCCACTGCTACAGGCTGCTTCCTCGTCCTCGACAACCTCGAACGGAACACCGCCGCCGCTCGCCGGAGCTCCGACGCGCTCTCCGACCCCCTACTGCCGCCGCGCCGGTGAGTTCTTCTCGCCGGAGACGACGACGGCTCTGCGCCGTTCGATCTCGTCCTAATCCAACGCACCACAGTGCTCGGTACCGCTTCGGCGTTTGAGAGCCGCTGACATGCGGGACCCTCTGTCAGGCAGCCCGCGCGGCACTGGACCGTGGCTGGGCTGGCCTTGGGCCGTTCTAAACCTTTAGGCCCAGTTAGTTTTCCCGCCGGCCTATTTAATTCAAATTTCGTTTAATCAATTTTGTTTGAATTCAATACTGGACCCAACTTTGAAAATTCATAGAAACTGTTTGGCTTGGCCAAATTTAACAAACTTTATATATTTAGAAAGCTTAAGAAATTATCTACACAATGCCACTGGTTTGAACCCTAGATCTATTATAGAATTAAAATGGAAAAATAAACAAGGCAGGGACTTTTCTGCCTTAGAATAATTATTAAAAATCAACTAAAATAGATATTTGAATAATTCCAACTCTTATAGCTCAAAAGTGACTTACACTAATTGATTATGCAATAAAATGGTGTGGTCACTTTGCATGATCATGCCCTAGATTAATTAATGGACAATATGGCTAGTTTAGTAAGTGATATTGTCCCAAATTTATTATGTAAATCATATGGAGGATTTCCCTTCATTTAAATCTTGTCCCAAATGAGTTCATGAGATGTTTGCACCTCTGGTCCAAACACTCCTATATGAATATTTGGAGATTTAAACCATTTGGAGAATTATAAAATAGTATGAGGTGATTTATCTCATTTAAATCATTTTCTCAAATAATGATAATGAAGGTTTGACTTAGGTCAATATGAATTCATATATGATTATTTGAGAAGTTAAATCTTAAGAAGATTTTAATGAGAGGAAATTATTTTCTCAAGAACTAAATGAAGATTATTAATTACACATGTAATGAGAGGAAATTACTTTCTTCAACAAAGAAAACCAATGCACCTAACTATTTTATGAGTGTGCTTAGCATAGTTTGTGTGAGATAATGATGTGCTTAGCATAGACTTTGAGTTTGTTTAGTGATTATACCTTGTATTTAAATTTAGACGCTAGCACCGGAAATTACCAAGAGGAAGGAGAATTCTACCAAGAAGAGGAAGAAGAGAACCTTGAGAACTACCAAGGCAAGATAATACTCTTGCAAAGTGCAAAGCCCACCTTGGGCAAGGCACCATGATTTTATCTATCCTCATACAAGCTTATCCTATTTGTATACCCTACAAGTCTTACTTGTTGTTTTTTCAAAAAGTTATTCAAATGGTATAGTTGAACAAAACTATTAGAGTAGCAAAGCTAGTCCTATAGATGGCAAGCAATGTAGCACCCCTCATGATTAGTGCTAGTGCTAAAATACTAAAACTTTGACTACTTTAGATGGGAACATGTGACTTGATGAAATTGAAACCTTGGAATGGTGAGGCATTCCATTGAAAGTTTTGAAGTTGAATGTGACCAAGAGAAGATGGTGATTTTTGATAAAATCCCATTGATAGTTGTGAAGTTGAATGTGACCAAGAGAAGATAGTGATTTTTGATAAAACCCTGATATTGGTTTGAATGCGATACCTTTCCAATTTAAGTACCCCCACAATACCTGATTATGGGTAGGGCTTAACTGGAAGTTTATACATCTTAGTATGGGTTCCCTCTGAACACACATCATAGGGGTTATGCCGAGGCTGCCTCCGTTGTTGAGAAAGATGTGAATTGATGTGAAATTGTACGGCCAAGCCCTGTGCAGTTCCCAGGTTAACAGTTGGTTTTCACTGGGAGGCCAAGCTCATGGGGAGAGGTGCTCATACTAGGGTTTGTAAGCGAAAGGTTAGGGTTGATGATCCGCGTACTGTGTTACGGACTTTATTCCGACGGATGTAATCAAATGTTGTGGCACAAGTGTGCAACCTCTGCAGAGTGTCAATCTATTCGAATAGCCGTGTCCACGGTTACGGACGATTGGAAAGGCCATACAATCTCCTGCGTCAGTCTTTTGAAAACTTTCATGAATATGAATGGTGACTTGGTGACTTACTAGAATGACAACCATTGTGTGGGAATGACACTAATGTTCCCACTTGAGTAGCTAGTACATGCTCCACTACTTATAAACTAAAATTTGGCTTATGCAAGTCAAAATAGAGTTTAACTCCAAGAGCTAGCATTTTACATTGGTATTAGTTTGCAAGTACTTGAAGTACTTACGGCTTTGTCCCTGGCTATTCAAATGGCCAGAGTACGATGATGAACAGAACTACCGCGAGGATGACCAGCAGGACGCCTATGATAACTAGGAGCTTTCTGACGTCAAGCGTTGGCCTGTGGACTACAGAGTCCCTTTATCTTTACGCTTCCGCATTGAACTTGTGTTTGTTCATTGATCAATAGATCAACTATTTGTGTAATATGGATCATGTGATTCAAGTTGTAAGACTTATTGAGTTGTAATAAATGATGACTGTGATACTTAGCTATTATATCTCGCAACAACAATATTCCTGGGATTGCGATGAATGATATAATAGGCATCCGGACTTAAGAAGGATGTCACCATTACACGCCTTCGCGCCCAGATCGCATCACTTGAGGCCACCGTCAAGGCTCAGGAGGAGCAGCTGATGGAGATAGAGGAAGACGAGGCCGGTGCTGACCTTCGAGGAGGAGACGCCTTCCTGAGTGACGACGACGACTTCGAGGAGGACGAGTTCACTGAGGAGGAGGACTACGCGTTCCTGGAGCCAGGACCTGATGATGTCGTTCCCATCGACATCGAGGATGAGGGTAGCCACACTTGATCACGTATGTAGGTGTGAGTTGTATCCCGTCCCGTGTATCGTAGCATGAAGGGTTCTTAAAACCCTGGGTATGAGTGTGTTTCCTATCCCTTGTATCGTAGTCTGAGAAATGGTTCTTAAAACCATGGAAGTGTGGAATGTTAGTTTGTAATGTGTGATGTGAAATGAATGAATGTGTGTTTGTCATCAAAAGCATTCAAGTTTTACAAGTTTTTAAATTCACCCCAAATTAAACCTTAGACAATTCCCTCTTATCTTATAATCTTCTATATATTCAGATGGCCCCTCCCAATCGCAACAACAACGATGCCATGATGCAACTGCTGCAAACTCTGCTTCAAGACAGGGAGACGGAAAGAGCTGAACGTCAAGCCAACATAGCAGCACTGCAAAACCTTGCTCACCAAGGCCATGGGAATCATGATCACCCCGGATCCAAACTCAAGAACTTCCAGAACACCAATCCTCCGGTGTTTAGCAAGACCGAAGAACCCCTCGATGCCGACGACTGGCTTCAGACTATGGAGAACAACTTGGAAGTCGCCGGAGTCGAAGCCAATGAGAAGGTCCTGTTTGCAACCCACTACCTTGCCGGACCAGCCCGAGCCTGGTGGACCAGCACCCGTGCTATGAACGGAGGTCAAGTCATGACTTGGGCAGATTTCAAGCTCAAGTTCAGCAAGTACCATGTGCCCCCGGGTCTCATCAAGAAGATGCGGGATGAATTCCGCGAACTGAAGCAAGGAAGGATGACGGTGGTAGAATACCGCGACAGGTTCCTTACCCTGTCAAGGTACGCCCCGATGAGACGACACTACTGAGAAGAGGCAAGAGAGATTCCTGAATGGACTGCATGATGAGATGCAGACGGTCCTAGTCAACATCCCCTTTGCAGACCTGAAGCCCTTGTTGACTCCGCCATCCAGATGGAGGGCAAGTTGAACCAAGCCAATGAAAACCGCAAACGCCGCATGATGCACCAGAGTGGGCCCAGCCATACTCCCAAGTATCGCCCTAGCTCAAGTGGAGGTTTTGCCCCCAGAAACACTAAGCCCCAGATGCAGACTTCACGCCCCGGATTCCAGAACCGGAGTGGAGGAAACCCCAGGCCAGGAGGCCACCACAACAACAACCACAACAACCAGAACAACACCAACAACTTCAACCGCGCGCCAATGCGAGCCCCCAACACCAATAACAGCAACACCAACAACGCTCCAAGGACGGGGAGCAACGCCATTCCGGTCGCCAACAAGGACAAGTCCACTATCACTTGTTATGAGTGCGGTGTAGTGGGACACTACTCCAACGAGTGCCCCAAGAGGCTTGCCAAGCTCGCCGGCAACACCCCTGCACCTGCTCAGCAGCAACGCCGCGTCTCTACCGGAAAGAAGTTCGCCCCCAACAACCCCAACAACCGCAACGGCCGTCTCTTTCACATGGAGGCAGAAGAAGCCCAGGAAGCACCGGACGTTGTCTTGGGTATGTTTCCTGTCAACTCAGTACCTGCCAGAGTGTTGTTTGATTCCGGAGCATCTCATTCTTTTGTCACTGAAGACTTTGCATCAACAAGTAAAATTCAACCTATCAGCTTGAAACATGTCATGATAGTTCAAATCCCCGGATCAACCACTAAAGCCAGAAAATTCTGTAAAAATGTACCCATCAAAATACATGAGGTAGAATTCTATGCCAATCTGATAATCTTGGGAACCAAGGGTTTGGAGGTAGTGCTAGGTATGGATTGGATGGCCAAGCATCATGGAATGATTGACTGTGCAAAGAAAGCCATCACCATGACCAGTAGCACTGGTATTATAGTAGAACATGTCTCTGAACTGCTACCCAGAAAATTTACCTGTAACCAGAGTTTAACCAAGCCAACTTTGGATCAGATCAGGGTCGTCTGTCGATACCCCGATGTGTTTCGAAGGTTTACCCGGTATGCCCCCAGATCGGGATATCGAGTTCATCATCGAGTTAATTCCCGGAACCGGACCTATAGCTCAGAGAGCCTATAGCATGAACCCAGCAGAGCTTGTGGAGCTGAAGAAGCAACTGGATGAACTGTTAGCCAAAGGTCTGATTCGACCGAGTGCGTCACCGTGGAGATCCCCAGTGTTGTTTGTGGATAAGAAGGATGGTGCCAGTCGTTTATGTACGGACTACCGTAAGCTTAACGATGTCACCATCAAGAACAAGTACCCCTTGCCCAAGATAGAAGACCTGTTTGACCAGCTGACCGGTGTTGTAGTATTTTCGAAGATTGATCTCAGAACTGGATACCACCAGCTGAAGATTCGTGCATCGGATATTCCCAAAACTGCCTTCACCACCAGATATGGATTGTACGAGTACAATGTCATGTCATTTGGATTGACCAATGCCCCTGCTTATTTCATGAATCTCATGAATAAGATCTTCATGAACTTTCTGGATAAGTTTGTTGTCGTTTTCATCGATGACATCCTAATCTACTCCAAGTCCGAGGAAGAACATGAGCAACACCTAGAAGCTGTCCTGGAGACCCTTAGAGAGCATAAGTTGTATGCTAAGTTCAGCAAATGTGAATTTTGGCTGAAGGAAGTAGGATTCCTGGGACATATCTTGTCTGCAGGAGGAATTGCTATAGACCCCGCCAAAATCAAGACTGTTGCAGAATGGAAAGCCCCAACCACCCAGACCGAGGTCCGCGCTTTTCTTGGATTAGCTGGATATTACCGCAGATTTGTAGAAGGCTTTTCGAGCATTGCTCGACCAATGACCCAGTTGTTAAAGAAGGACAAGAAGTTCGAATGGACGGACAAATGTGAAGAGAGTTTTCAACAACTCAAGCTTAGACTGACCACAGCCCCAATCCTGATCATGCCGGATATCACCAAACCCTTTGATGTTTACTGCGATGCATCCAAGATTGGTCTTGGATGTGTACTGATGCAGGAAGGAAAGGTGATATCTTATCTGTCCCGGCAACTAAAGCAGCATGAGCAGAACTATCCAACCCATGACCTTGAACTCGCAGCCGTAGTTTTAGCCCTGAAGGTGTGGCGTCATTACCTCATGGGTAATCGCTGCGAGATCTATTCTGATCACAAGAGCCTGAAGTATATCTTCACCCAGAAGGAGCTGAATATGAGGCAACGGAGATGGTTGGAGTTGATCAAGGACTATGATATGGAGATCCATTACCACCCCGGCAAGGCCAATGTGGTAGCGGATGCGCTGAGTAGACTGCCATGTCAGCTAAACTCAATGATAGCCGAGGAACAACCCAGCCTATACCAGGAGTTTGAGCAATTTAGAATGGAGTTAGTCAGTAAAGGATTTCTAGCCAGTATCGAGCTACAACCCACCCTGGTTGGTCAGATCAAGGAAGCCCAGAAGGGCAATGCCAGCATTGACGGGATCAAGAAGCAGATGGCTGCGGGGAAAGCACCGGGATTCACCATAGATGAAGAAGGAGTCCTTTGGTACAACGGACGCCTGTGTGTACCGTCAGACTCAGAGTTGAAGCAGGTCATTCTGCAGGAAGCCCATGATACCCTTTATTCTATCCACCCCGGAGGTACTAAGATGTATCAGGATTTGAAGGAACAGTTCTGGTGGCATGGAATGAAGAGGGGATTGGAAGCTACATCGCCAAGTGCGATATCTGTCAACGAGTCAAAGCCGAACATCGCGACCCGCAGGACTGCTGCAGCCCCTGATTCCCGAATGGAAGTGGGACTCCGTAGGAATGGACTTTATTACCGGGTTGCCCAAATCCAGCAAAGGAAATGATTCCATCTGGGTAGTTGTTGATAGATTGACCAAGGTAGCCCACTTCATCGCTGTCAAGACCACCTACCAAGGCCCAAAGTTAGCGGAGCTGTACATCTCTAGAATAGTCGCATTGCACGGAACCCCAAAGTCAATAGTGTCAGATAGAGGTTCGCAATTCACCTCAAGATTCTGGCAGAAGGTGCATGAAGGATTAGGAACTCGTCTGAATTTCAGCACTGCCTATCACCCGCAGACTGATGGACAGACCGAGAGAGTCAACCAGATATTGGAGGACATGCTGAGAGCCTGCGTCCTAGAATATGGATCCAAGTGGGAGGACTGTCTGCCTTACGCAGAATTCTCTTACAACAACAGCTACCAAGCCAGTCTACAGATGGCCCCCTTCGAAGCCCTGTACGGAAGGAAATGTCGTACCCCCCTGAATTGGTCCGAAGTCGGAGAGAGCCAAGTCTTTGGACCTGATGTGCTTCGAGAAGCAGAAGAGAAGGTGCACAATATCCGAGAGTACCTCAAGACCGCTCAGTCCCGCCAGAAGAGCTACGCCGACAAGAGACGCCGAGAGATGACCTTTGAGGTCGGAGATTTTGTCTATCTCAAGGTGTCACCCCTGAAAGGAATGCAGCGTTTCCAACTTAAAGGGAAGCTTGCACCCCGGTATGTCGGACCCTTCAAAGTTCTCAGCCGCCGAGGAGAAGTCTCCTATCAACTTGAACTACCGGAAGAAATGGCGGCTGTGCACAACGTGTTCCACATCTCGCTCCTCCGGAAGTGCTTAGAAGTACCAGAGAAGACCGAGGTATTCAAGAACATCGACCACCGTTCGGTGGATATCAATCATGATCTTACCTACCGCGAAGTGCCGATTCGCATCTTGGAAGAAGCATACAGAACCACCCGCACCCGAAGCATCAAGTTTCTGAAGATACAGTGGAGCAATCATACCGAAGATGAAGCCACTTGGGAGCGGGAAGAAGATATGAAGAAGGAGTACCCAGATCTCTTTAATCTCTAGACTGATTTTCTTCTAGATCTCGGGACGAGATCTTTTGTAAGGGGGAAGGGTTTGTAACACCTCAAATTTCAAATAAAGGAAGAAGAACAAGTCCAATTATCCAAATTTGAGAACTAACAAAAACTTTTCAAATTTCATATAGTGCCCTGCATAGGACTTGTGCATTTTGAGTGCTATGCCATGATGAGTGTTATTTTGTGTATGTGATAAACTCCACAACCCTAGAGTGATCCAATGATGATCACCAAACAAATAAATGAAAAAGAGAAAGAAATCAAATAAGAATAAAACCCTAAAAACCCTAACATAAGACATATGATATTTTTATAAACCTTGACCCTAGACCCAATTGGTCTTCACCATTAGTTGTAATATGATATTAAATAGTTATTACAACTTTGAGAATCAAAGAAACCCAAATTAAATCAAAGCCAAGAATTAAAATATGCTCACATAAGATAATGGTCATTTTTGACAATTACAATCTGGTCATCACTTTGAGCCTCTCTATTTCAAAATTTCTAAACTAAACACATCCAACTCTTTGCATGTCATCCAAGTACACAACAAAATGAACAACTTTTGTAAAGGGGACCATACCAAATTCATCTTGGATCAAGAGCTAGGATCAAGCAAAGTAGAGACTTTTTAATAAAAACAAGATCATCACATTTTTGAATTTGATCAAACCAGCCCAAATCTTGACCACCACCTGCCCTAGCAGTGACCCCTGGACCCCACCACACCGAGCCCATGCCAAAGCAACACCAAGGGAGGGCCAGGCATGGCGTGGACATGGCCATGCCGGCCATGTCGCACCTCGACGCACCTCCCCTCCCTTCTCTCCACGATCGGCCTCACCACCGTGTCCAACGCGTTGCCAAGGATCCCAGAAGATCGCCCATATCCACCATCGATCGCGAGGACGCCGACAAGCCCCGGACGACGCGCGCCCAGGTACGCCCAGGTACGCCGCGAACGGCATGGGCGACGTCACTGGCGCACGGACACGCCCGCCACGGCCACGCGGCGTTCGCCATACCCCGACCAAGCCCGCTCGCCCTGGTACTCGACGCGCCACGCGGAGCTCGCCGGACACGCTCGCGTCACCCCCTAGCCCCTACCGTCGCCGGAGAGGACGAACGCGCCTGCCACGGCCGCGCCAGACGAGCAAGCGCCCGACCACCGTACGCCGCCATTGACCGCGTCGTTGACGCTCCGAGGACCGCGGTGACGTCGTGAACACGACCCCGTCGTCGCCTAGCCCCCTAGACCCCCGGAACGGCCGCGCCATTGTCGACCTCGCCACAGCACCCACGGCACCTCACGCGCCTATAAAAGGAGGCCTCCCCTTGACGAGCTGAGCACACCACCATGACCACCACTCACCACCGCTTCGCCCAGCACCAGTAGCCACCCCGATTGACGCCGGAGCAAGCCCAATTGGAGGATCGGAGCCGCCAGTACCCGGAGGTCGCCGCCGTCGATTGGAGCCGCCCCGACGACGCCACTGCTACAGGCTGCTTCCTCGTCCTCGACAACCTCGAACGGAACACCGCCGCCGCTCGCCGGAGCTCCGACGCGCTCTCCGACCCCCTACTGCCGCCGCGCCGGTGAGTTCTTCTCGCCGGAGACGACGACGACTCTGCGCCGTTCGATCTCGTCCTAATCCAACGCACCACAGTGCTCGGTACCGCTTCGGCGTTTGAGAGCCGCCGACATGCGGGACCCTCTGTCAGGCAGCCCGCGCAGCACTGGACCGTGGCTGGGCTGGCCTTGGGCCGTTCTAAACCTTTAGGCCCAGTTAGTTTTCCCGCCGGCCTATTTAATTCAAATTTCGTTTAATCAATTTTGTTTGAATTCAATACTGGACCCAACTTTGAAAATTCATAGAAACTGTTTGGCTTGGCCAAATTTAACAAATTTTATATATTTAGAAAGCTTAAGAAATTATCTACACAATGCCACTGGTTTGAACCCTAGATCTATTATAGAATTAAAATGGAAAAATAAACAATGCAGGGACTTTTCTGCCTTAGAATAATTATTAAAAATCAACTAAAATAGATATTTGAATAATTCCAACTCTTATAGCTCAAAAGTGACTTACACTAATTGATTATGCAATAAAATGGTGTGGTCACTTTGCATGATCATGCCCTAGATTAATTAATGGACAATATGGCTAGTTTAGTAAGTGATATTGTCCCAAATTTATTATGTAAATCATATGGAGGATTTCCCTTCATTTAAATCTTGTCCCAAATGAGTTCATGAGATGTTTGCACCTCTGGTACAAACACTCCTATATGAATATTTGGAGATTTAAACCATTTGGAGAATTATAAAATAGTATGAGGTGATTTATCTCATTTAAATCATTTTCTCAAATAATGATAATGAAGGTTTGACTTAGGTCACTATGAATTCATATATGATTATTTGAGAAGTTAAATCTTAAGAAGATTTCAATGAGAGGAAATTATTTTCTCAAGAACTAAATGAAGATTATTAATTACACATGTAATGAGAGGAAATTACTTTCTTCAACAAAGAAAACCAATGCACCTAACTATTTTATGAGTGTGCTTAGCATAGTTTGTGTGAGATAATGATGTGCTTAGCATAGACTTTGAGTTTGTTTAGTGATTATACCTTGTATTTAAATTTAGACGCTAGCACCGGAAATTACCAAGAGGAAGGAGAATTCTACCAAGAAGAGGAAGAAGAGAACCTTGAGAACTACCAAGGCAAGATAATACTCTTGCAAAGTGCAAAGCCCACCTTGGGCAAGGCACCATGATTTTATCTATCCTCATACAAGCTTATCCTATTTGTATACCCTACAAGTCTTACTTGTTGTTTTTCAAAAAAGTTATTCAAATGGTAGAGTTGAACAAAACTATTAGAGTAGCAAAGCTAGTCCTATAGATGGCAAGCAATGTAGCACCCCTCATGATTAGTGCTAGTGCTAAAATACTAAAACTTTGACTACTTTAGATGGGAACATGTGACTTGATGAAATTGAAACCTTGGAATGGTGAGGCATTCCATTGAAAGTTTTGAAGTTGAATGTGACCAAGAGAAGATGGTGATTTTTGATAAAATCCCATTGATAGTTGTGAAGTTGAATGTGACCAAGAGAAGATAGTGATTTTTGATAAAACCCTGATATTGGTTTGAATGCGATACCTTTCCAAGTTTAAGTACCCCCACAATACCTGATTATGGGTAGGGCTTAACTGGAAGTTTATACATCTTAGTATGGGTTCCCTCTGAACACACATCATAGGGGTTATGCTGAGGCTGCCTCCGTTGTTGAGAAAGATGTGAATTGATGTGAAATTGTACGGCCAAGCCCTGTGCAGTTCCCAGGTTAACAGTTGGTTTTCACTGGGAGGCCAAGCTCATGGGGAGAGGTGCTCATACTAGGGTTTGTAAGCGAAAGGTTAGGGTTGATGATCCGCGTACTGTGTTACGGTGACTCGGAGTTATTCCGACGGATGTAATCAAATGTTGTGGCACAAGTGTGCAACCTCTGCAGAGTGTCAATCTATTCGAATAGCCGTGTCCACGGTTACGGACGATTGGAAAGGCCATACAATCTCCCGTGTCAGTCTTTTTGAAAACTTTCGTGAATATGAATGGTGACTTGGTGACTTACTAGAATGACAACCATTGTGTGGGAATGACACTAATGTTCCCACTTGAGTAGCTAGTACATGCTCCACTACTTATAAACTAAAATTTGGTTTATGCAAGTCAAAATAGAGTTTAACTCCAAGAGCTAGCATTTTACATTGGTATTAGTTTGCAAGTACTTGAAGTACTTACGGCTTTGTCCCTGGCTATTCAAATGGCCAGAGTACGATGATGAACAGAACTACCGCGAGGATGACCAGCATGACGCCTATGATAACTAGGAGCTTTCTGACGTCAAGCGTTGGCCTGTGGACTACAGAGTCCCTTTATCTTTACGCTTCCGCATTGAACTTGTGTTTGTTCATTGATCAATAGATCAACTATTTGTGTAATATGGATCATGTGATTCAAGTTGTAAGACTTATTGAGTTGTAATAAATGATGACTGTGATACTTAGCTATTATATCTCGCAACAACAATATTCCTGGGATTGCGATGAATGATATAATAGGCATCCGGACTTAAAAATCCGGGTGTTGACACCGAGCACCATCCAGGGGAGTTTTCCCCTTCGCCCGGCACTGGCAAGGTCTGAACCGGCCTGGTCCGGTATCACGCCCGGTTGGGCCGGCCTGTGGACCGGCTGCCCCGGCAAGGACCGTCCCCTGCTCCAGTGACAACCGGGGCAGATACTGCAAGTCCTGGACCCGTCCCGGTCATGGCCTGGTGCATGTTCCGGTGCCAACCGGATGGTCCGGCATGTGGCCCGGCCGGACCAGCCCCTGCGCCGGATGGTCCGGTCCTAGGCCCGGTTGACCAGCTCCCTCGACCGATGCTGAGCTGGTCACTTTCCCAACGGTTAGATTTTGGCTTGGGCTATAAATAGCCCTTCTTCCACCGTGGGCTGGAAAAGTTCTTCCACTCTCTCTCTCCTCCATTGTTGCATTTGAAGAACTTGCCCTATCTCTTGATTCCACCCATGATTCTTGCTAATTCTTGAGGGATCTAAGAGAGGAGATCTAGATCTACAATCCCCACCAATCCATTTCTCCTCTAAGTGAGGGGAACCCCTTGGATCTAGATCTTGGAGTCATTTGTTGATTTCCTCTTTGTTCTTCCTCTCTAATCTCATCCTAGCATTTGTTGCTTTGATGGGATTTGAGTGTGAAGGATTTGAACACCTCTAGTGTTCTTGCTTTGCATGATTGCATAGTGTTGAGCTCTCGACCACGATTAGTTCGAGCGAGAGACCGTGAGCTTGTTACTCTTGGAGGGAGACCTCCTAGTTGGCTTGGCGGTTGGTGCCCCGGTGATCTCTTCAAGGAAGATTGTAAAGAGGCCCGGGCTTCTCCTTTGTGGAGCTTGTGAAATGGTTTTGGAGCTTGCCATCTCCGGAGTGGAGGAAAAGCTAACCATAAGGAAAGGACCATTATCCTTCGTGGGTTTGGCTCGGAGAATAGGGTGAGCCTTCATGGCGTTGGGGAATCCTTCGTGGAACCTCCACCCCTCCAAACGTGGCGTACCTTCTTGCAAAGGAAGGGAACACGAGAATACATCCTCGTCTTCGCGTGCCTCGGTTATTTCTATACCCGAGCTTACTTTCCTTGTGATAGCCATCGTGCTTGAAGTACATATATCTTGCTATCACTTGTGCTAAATATATGTTGTGCCTATCTAGCTTAGCTCTAGTTGTTATTGTTGCACTTAGTTGAGCCTAGCATATTTAGTTTTTGTGCTTGTAAAATAAACATTAGTTTAATTCCGCATTCTTACAAGCCAAATCTGTAAGAGTTTTTAAGATGCCTATTCACCCCCCTCTCTAGGCGACGTCCTTTCAGGTGACGTCACAGCCTCACAGGGCTACCATTGACCCTTCTCCCCTTCTCGGTTCCAGGCTTTCGAAGCCTTCTTCATTTCCGCCTCTTGAACTTTAGCTGCCATCCGAGCTTGCCCTTCCAACTCTTTGTGTAGTTCAGCTACAGTCGGAACTCTTCCGAGAAGGTTTCTAGAAGATGCAGAGTAAGGTTGAGCTAATCGAGTGTCGGAAATATCTGTTGGCAGAAATGCTAAAGGCTCGATGAAAATGGGCTCCTATGGATTGGGTGGTGGGCTACTCGGAGAGCTATCAATATATTTTCGAGGATCTATCCAACATATTTCCGGCTGCAAGTATAATAGTAAAGATTTAGGTAACCGGATCCTACTGTGCTCTTTCTCTCTCAAGTTAGGTGAACTTACCGGCAATGGCGTGGCGGTTCCCCGTGTTGCCGGCGAAGGTCAAAGGTTTATACTTGAGGCGTTGGCGTCCGACGTGACCACGAATCGGCGGCGGAGAGCAAATCCCGAACAACCGTGCGAAGCACATGTGGAGACTGACCTTGCAGGGGCGGCGCTCGAAGCTTTTCCAAGGAAGAAGATGAAGTGGTGAGGAAGGTGAAAGAATGGAAATGACCGCCCGGTCAGGGTATTTATAGACCGCCCGGTGCTGGATCCTACGGTGGGAACTGGGCGGTCGCACCATTGGATTTCCGCAACATGTCCTAGGTCAAAAGCGGTGAAACTGAAGCGGCGGTGACCTAACTGCATGGATTCGATTTATCCAGCGAAGATTCGTTGTTTCGAAAATTTTTCAAGAAGTTATGTGTGGCATGGGGCAAAGATTCCGCTAAGTTACCGTTACAGAAGAATGAATGATTTTCCGGTTGAATGAAGTCGGAAACGGTGAAGTTTTGGAAGCTCTTCAAGATTCTCTCCGGATCCGAACAAAGGTAGGCGGAGGAATGGTGAATCTTGAAGAATTTCGGGGGCTACTGTTGTGGGTATACTTCATGGGTATGCCAACGATATGGCCTAGATCTGGCAAGCCCTGGTGACCCACAGATGGTGGTGGTGGCTTATGGCCTACCGGGCGGCCTAGTTGCCGTTGATAGAAGATGGAGGAAGTCAAGCCCAGGAACATGAACCAGATCCATACCAACCTATGCCAGTAGTCGGATCCATGGAGGCCCATGAAGTATCCAGATCCATGACAGCAAGCTAGATCTAGGTGGATTCTTGACGTGCATGGCAATGTATATTCCGTAGTTAGGCATCTTGAATTCCGGCTAGGACTCTCCGTAGAAACCCTAGATCCGGGCGTCTTTATAAGACGGATCCTAGAAGCCCTAGAGGCACAACCACAACTCATTGTAACAACACGAAAGCGTCAGACAAGTAGTAATAGGCCCTGTCCTCGAGTAGGTGTTCCGAAGCTGGGTAAATTGCGTACCACCGTCCCGAAAGCTTTCCGCCCTATGGCCCCTACTTCTTCCCCCCTCCGTGAGGATCCCTCCTCCGGGGTACCGTCGAATAGGCAATGAAAAATATACTTCAAATATATGCATTGGATAAAAGTGAAACCCATATGTATAAGTATTTTCACAATATATATTATTTTTTCACCATGTTGCTAAATACACGACTTCCTTAAAAGCATGTAATCAATCGTCTCTAGCTTTGAAAAGTATTGTATAATTCATCTATTCCAAAATAAGTTCCAAAATAAGTTCCAAAATAAGTGTTGCAAATTTATCTAGATTTCGTATGTATCTAAACATATTTGATCAGAGGAAGAATCCTAGTGCGACAACCATAACCAGCATCACTATGGTAGAATTTTCCTTGAGGTATATTGATATCATTAGGTCTAGATATGTTGTCCTCAAGGATGGTTAAATCACGTGTAGATCCTACCATTAGGTCTAGACATGTTGTCTGCAACGATGGTTGAATCTGCTGGTATTTGGCCTTGGGCCTTAGCCCATGTCTCAATACAAATTCTGAAATTCGGTCCCATGTGGGAATGGGATGGAGTGGGACTAAAGTTTAGTCCCATATTGCTAGTTGGGAGAGAGTTGGAGTGGTATATAAGGTGGGTTGTTCTAGTCCTACTAAGTGAGTGAGAAGAGAGAGAGCCCTCGCGCACTCGCCCGCCTCGCCTCGCCACGCCACGACACGGGTTGTGGGAATCTCGCCGAGCCGAGCTTATCTTTTTGCTGTTCGGGATTCGTTCCGGTTTTTCTGGATCGTGGACTCGTACGTGGGCTGCGTCACATGACCTTTCCGAACCACACTATATAAGCGCGAACGCAAACCCTAGCCTGTACGAGACACCATATGCGACAGCCTCTTTCCAGTTTATTGTGCTGCCGCCTTCGTCTTCCTCATCCCGTCCTTCGGCGTGCACCGAGCGGCGGGGCAGTAGGCCTCCGGAACCCTGCCTCTCGTACACCTGTACGGTTGAGGGGCAATCATGCTATCAACCTAATCAGCCGGTTCTAGCATCAGTACCATCTAAAACGACTATGGGGTGAGGGTGATCCGTGTATCAACGCCTGCCGCCGCCCAAGATCGCTGCCAGAGTAGGAGAAATTGGCAGGGCAAGCAGACCCGTGTCCAGGCACGTTGCTGAAGTTGGACAAATCACCGGGGAACGTAGATCCATGTCTCAGCCACCTACCACCACCACATGTGTTGAATTAGGAAAAATGGGATTTTTTTGTGAGGGTTCCAAGCTGAGAGGTGAGCAACGGGGTAAGGTCAGGGTACACATGGCAGAAAACACGTGGGAAATGCCGCATTTCCCGCCTACCCGGCCACAGTTGTCGTGAGCTCGCGTGTTCACTTTTGCATTGCCCCGGCATGGCTCGACAAAAACAGTAGATTCAGCCTTTGTCGCCGGGCCTGCCTCAACGCTATTTTGAGCTTCGCGCTTCTCGAGAGGATTCCTCGCCATATTTGGAGAGTCAACATGCTACCAAACGCGTCCCTAACGGGTCTTTGTATGCCGGGCTGTGCCAGGCACGTGAAGCATCGTGCCGGGCCTGTGACGTGCCAGGCCGACCCGTTGGCCAGGTATGGTCAATTATTTCAAGAGTAATAAACCCTCTTTTTTTTGAAAAAAAAAAGTTACAGATTTTTTACTCTTTATTTGTATCCGCACATAAATTTTCCTGCAGGTTGGCGGGTACTGTAGACTTTGCCGAGTCTTGCACTGCGAAGTTGCCTTTCTTTTTCGCGGAGCTAGGCACGACTTGACCTGATGAGAGTTAGGAAAGGAACAAGTTGAGAGTGAGCAATGGAGATTCCAAACGAGAGACAGAACGGGCATAGCATGCCGCTATCGCTCACTAGTTGCAATTAGCTGCATTTCCTCCCATCTTCTCGACTGGGTTGAATCATTCCAATCCTGTTTCCCCCCTCCCCCGCTACTGAGTTGAATCATTCCAATTCATAGCTCCGCCCCGCAGATAAATCAGTTTCCCAAGCCGATTTAGTCTGTTCTCGTCTACTACGGAGCAAATCGTTGCTGCCTTCTCGACTCCACCGCAGATCTCATACTTTGCTCTTGCGCGAGCATCCATCTGGTACTTCTTCTGAACTTCGCGGCTCCCCCTTTTATGTAAATCTCTGCCATCTCACCGGCATATATGTCAGCACTCTTGGTCTGAGCTAGAGAGTTTCATCACCAGCTAGACTATGTCGGGGTTTCGGGAACATCGTAGTTGAGCAGTTTGAATGTTTCATGTGGAGCTCATGTACTCCAAACAAAGCTTTTGATAGCTGTTTGTAGTTTTACAAGCTAGAAAGTTGTCGCCTGCCACGTGTTCGACAGAATATCCCACGGCGACCTAGAGAGTGATTCCCGCAGCCACACAGGCGGGTGTCGAGAGCAGAATTCCCTCCCTTGTCACCTGGCTGCGTGTCGGCAGCGCCGAGATAGATTCTTATTATCTAAATTTCTAATGTCATATCCTTCCTCTCTCGAAATAGTCTTTCGTTCCGCTTTATAGATAAACCGCTTTATAGATAAACCAACGGTGCAACACCGTCATGTCTTTCCTCCTAGTAGTAACTACTGTTTATTTTATTAAAGCTATACTCTTAATCGCCCTGCATCTGTGCCCTTGGCAACAGATTCTGATGTTCAGCTTCTATTTTCTTATGCTGCAAAATTGATCACGCTCGCCGTTCAATCGACAGTTCGGCACGTAGTTGTTGTCCTGCTCTGTAGGCCACCTACTAAAGATTTCCAGAAGGTGAGCATTAGCTGTTCATGTGAACCACCAGTACCAAATGTTGCATTTTCAGAAGATAGCTCTATGACTATGTCCTGTATTTTACCAAATACGATAAATTTGCTAGACAATTGCAACCTTGTTAGAAGCAGTCCACCAATCAGTTGTGTTTAATGCGCATGCTGCTTCAAAGAGTTTTGTGCTCAACTAGTACAGACATCAGTTGGTTGATGGTCCTTGTCTGGTATCCTGGGCCTGTCGAGCCTCCTGCAATGAAAATCGCTCCAGTTCTCTAGTCACATTCAAAAGGGGATATTTGTCCGGCCTAGCTGGTTTCGCCTTCTCTGATCTTTGTGCCCACCTTTCATTCACATTATTTATTTATTCATTCTTGGATAGTGCTGACTGAACCCATGTTTGTGAAGAAATTTATCTCTTGGATTGGGTATCTGTTCTACAAATGACCAAAAGCCCTAATTCTGCTGGGCCAAGTTCATTTAGGAATTCCATCCCTTACTAATGCTATCAACTCTGATCCATGAATATCTCCGTCAACAAAAGACGGATTCTCTGATGTGCTGATACCTGATACTTTTGTGCATGAGCTTGATAGGTCATATTTTAGTCTTTGATATGCTCTAGATGGATAAATTATGTTGAAACAAAGTGAAATAAAATGGAACAAAGGGAATAGCTTTATGTTTTCTTCGACAAAGGGAATATATTAATATCTCGAAGATACCAAACACACATAGCCTCTGCAACAACGAAATATCCTAAAGACATTACGGATGCACATAGCCGTACTAAAAAAAAGAAGAAGAAAAAACAAAAGATCCAACTACGGTGATGAAAATCTTGTAGCTGCAACACAAATAACTACTAAAACAGCACCTGGAGTCTAATTCTCGAAAATCGATGTCTCCAAAAACGAAACAGGCACAAGCACCGCCGCCTCCTGATCATAAATCTTAGGTTTTTATGCTGGAGAAAGTCCACATTCTCAAAACAATATCTTCGACAAGGCCATTGCCAAGCACAACTTATTAAGGCCAGACCTTGGAGTTTCACCCTGAAAGAGAAGACTTTGTACTCCTCCTGTGCTGCCGCCCCCGCTTGCCGATGCCGCTGCTGCAAGTCAAGAAACACCGAGCAAAGTCCTCATCGCCTCAAAGAGTCACTTCCGTCATTATTAGACCTCAGACCTCAGCCCCGTGACATTCTCTGCCATAGTCTTCTCCATGAAAATTGAAAACCGACATGTCCCATGATGGCAACAGATAGCTAAGCTTCGTGCCACTACCTGCTGAAGCCGCATGGCCTGAGAAATATGGATGCACACAACCGAATCCCATCCAATCCAGCAATCTACAGACATCAGGTGCCCAATGGATATCTCCGGTGGAAACTTCCGAAACTCGTCACTTGCCAGATCAACGAGGGTAGGCATGAAGCAGAACCCTATCTTGATGCGAGAAGAACCCAAGGACCGCACCTTTATTAGGTAGATCGGCAGGCCTCCGCGCCGCCGCACACCGGCTCCCAACAACATACCAAAGATCTTAGCGGGCACTGCCACCACCACCTGCACCACGCACAGGTGAGGGGCTGAGCCACACCGAGTCCTCCGAGTCAGGCGTCTTGCCGCCCTTGCGGCCACAGTGGTCGCCAAGGTCGCCGAAGAAGCCTGGGGCCGCCGCCCGGACGTCCATCTCCGCCGGACGAGACGCGCCATCCAGGGCCGCCACGAAGTTGCAGCCAGAGATCTCACCACGCGAGGAAGAATAGGCTCCCGTTGTTGCCAGTCGCGCTCGGGGTTGAAAGCCCGCCACCATCGTCTGCCGCACAACCTTTGACCGGCGGCATCCTTCGGCGGCGGCGGGTGAAACGGGGTTGGAGGGGAAGGGGGAGGCGGCGGCTAGGGTTCCGCCTGAGCCGCCCCTCCTGGGAGCGATGCGGGGGGCTCTCTTTATGCATAAGTGCATAAGCTAATTTGGTACCTTCAGTTCTAGATTTTTTTAATTCTATCATTTAATATGATTTACCTTTGCTATTCAGCTCAAATGGCAGAGGCGTTACTCATGGCTGTGTCAAAGATTGGTTCCGTTGTAGCAGATGAAGCCGTCAAGGCCATCCTGGCGAAGTTGTCTGAAAAAGTTACGAATATTAAGAAACTGCCAGTAAAGATTGAGAAAATAAGAAAGCATCTGACTATGATGAGCAATGTTATAAAGCAGATAGGCACGGTATACCTCACAGATGAAGTTGTCAGGAGTTGGATTGGCGAGGTCCGCAATGTGGCCTACCATGTTGAAGATGTCATGGATAAATACTCATACCATGCTCTTCAACTTAAAGAAGAAGGGTTCCTCAAGAAGTTCTTCATCAAAGGAACACATTATGCCAAAGTTTTCAGTGAAATTACGGATGAAGTAGTTAATGTAGAGAAGGAGATTCAGGAAGTTTTTCACATGAAAGACCAGTGGCTGCAGCCTTCCCAGCTTGTCGCTGACCCACTTACTGAGATGGAAAGACAACGGTCGCAAGACAGCTTCCCTGAATTTATCAAAGATGACGATCTGGTAGGAATTGAAGAGAACAGGATATTGCTGACCGGATGGCTCTACTCCAAAGAGCCGGAGAACACTGTGATAACAGTATCGGGCATGGGTGGGTTGGGAAAATCTACCCTGGTTTCAAATGTTTATGAACGTGAAAAGATCAACTTCCCTGCACATGCATGGATTACCGTTTCACAAACTTTCACTGTTGATGCCCTCTTGAGGAAGCTACTATGGAAGATCGGATATACCGAACAACCATTGTCAGTAGGCATTGATAAAATGGATGTGCATGACTTGAAAAAGAGAATACAGCACATACTCGAAAATAAAAAATATTTGATTGTACTGGATGATGTCTGGGAGCAAGAGGTGTACTTCCGAATACGTGATGCTTTGCAGAATCTCCAAGGAAGTCGGATCCTCATTACGACACGGAAAGACCATGTCGCAGGAATTTCTTTTTCCACCCATCACCTTGAGCTGCAGCCATTGAGTAAGCATGATGCATTTGACCTCTTCTGCAGAAGGGCTTTTTACAACCAGAAGGGTCATACGTGCCCCAAGGCTCTTGAGATAATTGCTACTTCTATAGTTGACAGGTGTCATGGTCTGCCTCTAGCAATTGTTACCATTGGCAGCTTGTTGTCTTCCAGACAGCGATTAGACATTTGGACACAAAAGTACAATCAGCTTCGAAGCGAGTTGTCAAACAATGATCATGTCCGTTCAATTCTAAATCTGAGCTACCATGACCTTTCAGACGATCTCAAAAATTGCTTCTTGTACTGTAGTCTGTTCCCTGAAGACCACCACATGTTACGTGACAGCCTTGTGCGGCTGTGGGTTGCGGAAGGCTTTGTGCAGAGTAAAGAAAAGAACACACCAGAGATGGTAGCTGAGGGTAATCTCATGGAATTGATTCACCGCAATATGCTTGAGGTGGTGGAGAACGATGAGCTTGGTAGGGTCAGCACCTGTAAGATGCATGATATTGTGCGTGAACTGGCTATATCTGTTGCTAAAGAAGAGAGATTTGCTTCAGCAAATGATTATGGCACAATGATACATATGGATAAGGATGTTCGCCGGCTATCATCATTTGGATGGAAAGACAACACTGTGCTGAAACCTAAACTTCCACATCTTCGAACTGTGGTGGCACTCGGAGTAATTTCATCCTCCCCTGGCATGTTATCTTCAATTTTGTCCGAGTCTAGCTATCTTACTGTTCTTGAGCTTGAAGACTCTGAAATCACTGAAGTGCCAGCATCGATAGGTCATCTGTTTAATCTACGTTACATCGGCTTACGACGCACCAAGGTCAAATCGCTCCCAGATTCTATCCAGAATCTGTCTAACCTCCACACTCTGGACATCAAGCAAACCAAGATAGAGAAGCTACCACGAGGTATTGCGAAGATCAGGAAGTTACGTCACCTTTTAGCCGATAGATATGATGATGAGAAGCAGACAGAGTTCCGTTACTTTATTGGAATGCAAGCACCTAAAGATCTGTCCAACATGGAAGAACTGCAAACCCTTGAGACTGTGGAATCCAGTAATGACTTGGGAGAGCAGCTGAAGAAACTGATGCAACTAAGAAGTGTGTGGATTGATGGCATAAGTGCTGCTGAGTGTGCTAATCTGTTTGCTACCTTGTCAAGTATGCCCCTTCTTTCCAGCTTGCTTCTTTCTGCAAGGAATGAGAACGAGGCACTTTGCTTCGAGGGTCTCAAGCCAAGGTCTACAGATCTACGCAGGTTGATTATCAGAGGGCAGTGGGCAGAGGGGACACTGAATTGCCCGATATTTCTGGGTCATGGGACAAACCTGAAGTATCTAGCTCTAAGCTGGTGTCACCTTGGGGAAGATCCACTGGGGATGCTTGCACCGTACATGCCAAACCTCACATATCTCAGGCTTAACAACATGCATAGTGCAAATACTTTGGTTCTTTATGCAGATTCATTTCCGAAACTGAAGACGCTTGTCTTGAAGCACATGCATGATGTCAGCGAGCTAAAGATCATCGATGGTGCTCTTCCGTGCATTCTAGGTTTGTATGTTGTGTCGCTGCAGAAGCTTGGTAAGGTCCCTCAAGGCATTGAATCACTTCACTCCCTGAAGAAGCTCTGGTTGGTGGGCTTGCACAAGGATTTCAAAAGTCAGTGGCTCAATAGCGGAATGCACCAAAACATACAGCATGTTCCAGAGGTTCGTGTCTAGAAGCAGTAAGTCGGTTCTTTCAGCAGCGTCATTCTTGTATGCTGTATCCAGTGCAACTGCTTCGTACATTTAATCATCATGCCAATAAGTTAGCAATTATTAACATCGCTAGTAGCATTTGGTCAGTACTCCTATGCTGTAACACATTTATCCCTCAAAGATTTGTGTACATTCCCTTCCAGAGGCCTCTGTACCGTGATTGTGTTGTCCAAGTGACATGCTTTTGTACGATTTCATGTAACGGTATGTATTGTTTCTAGTTTCTACCAAACATTTTCTGTGATGAATCCTAGAAAACATCCACTGTATCATTCCATATTTCCATGATACGGTCGTTCTGATCCGCCAAGAGGTACATTCATAAATGGTGGATACATTTTTTTTTGCAGAAGCTTATTTGTGTCTTTTCCTGGTGTTTAGGTCCTCAAATTTAAGACCAAGAGGTATTCTATAAACTTAATTTATTTTTGTTGTCTTTGCAGTTGCACTTAGGTCCTTTAATTTCGGTGGTCCTACATTAGATAGCATAAAAAAAGATTAATTAGTTGGAAAGGAAAGCTATTATTTCTGGGAGGAAGATTGGTTCTCATTAATTCAATACTGAGTAATCTGGTACTATATATGATATCCTTCTTCCAGTTACCGAATTTTTTTTTGCATCGATTATATTATTTTTGATTAAGATTCTTCTGGTAAGGACATAGCAAGAAAAAGAAATATCAACTTGCTAAATAAAATGTAGTATGCAGACCTAAAGATCAAGGACAATTAGGGATTCATGACCTCGAGGTCAAGAATAGAGCCCTCCTAGGTACATGGCTTTTTAAGCTTATCACTGAAGATGGGGTCTGGCAGACTCTTCTAAAGAGAAAATACATCAGCTCTTTGCATTATCTCAGGTTTACTGAAAACACGGGGATTCGCACTTTTGGGCCGGCCTAATGGCGTCGAAAAAATACTACTTCCCATATAGTTCATTCTCAATTAAAGATGGCTCAAAATAAGATTTTGAGAGGATAAATGGCTAGTTAATGCAACCCTCCGAGAATAATATCCAACATTGTATAAAATTGTGCGCCACAATAGTAAAACTATTGCTAAGGTGTTGAAAACTTCACCACCAAATATGATATTCAAATGTGACCTTGTTAGCCCCCGGCTAGCATCCTAGAATGCTTTGCAACATCGATTGGACTGGTCCAATTGACGTCAGGGTGCGACGAGTTTCTATGGACGTACATGAGAGTGGTAAATTCTCAGTTGATTCATTGTACAAAGTTCTAATACATAAAGAAGTGCCAGTGGATTATAATATTTTCCTTTGGAAGAAGTAGATTTCGCTAAAAACAAAGGTTTTCGCATGATATCTTTATCGAGGTGTAATACTCACTGAAGACGACCTTGTGAAACATAATTGGCATGGATATAAGAAATGTGTTTTCCGTCAACATGGCGAAACTATCAAACATTTATTATTCCAATGAAATTTTGCTAGATATATATGGTCAGTCATCTAGATAGGTTCTATCTTATACCCACTAACTAGTGTTGCGAATATTTTTGGTTTTCTTGGCAAATGGCTAAATGGTGTGGATTATAGGTTCAAATTACATATTAAGGTGGGAGCGCTAATTTTGTCGATATGACTATGTAGAGATTACAAGGTTTTTAATGATAAAATTTGTCTCTTAGGCTGGCCATAGTGGTAAGTACCATGTAGTAGTATCATGCATATAATACTTGTGTATGGTACTATCTCTATAATGGTTAGTATCATGAAGTAGTATCATAGTCATGCTATATTTATTGCTTTTTAGAATCCCAATGCAAATTTGTGCACAAGATTTGTTTGGCATTAACTTTTCTCGTGACATGCCCTATGATACAATATTCACCTATGTTATTCTAATCTTCTCTCTCTCTCCTTCTTAATTAGCTGTCACATCAGCATTTTTGTGGGACCAATATGCATGATACTAGCACTGTTGCTAGCCTTATGACCAGTGCACAGCTATGCCTCTTTTTATGGTTGTCTCTACAACGTGTGGGAAGTCGTAACCTATTTATGGATGTGTCTATGGTTGGAGGAGGCATATCTTTATCCAACTAAGGAGAAGAAACACAAATTGCATGCCTTTTAGGAGCGTGTGCTTTCTGTTCAGAGTATGGAGTAAAAAACGCTTTCCACTGACCTCAATACGTCTGTCAGGTAGGGTATGCTGCCTTACGAAATGTCTCTGTAGTATAATGTTGTTTCTTGCCCGAGTCTCTGGTTCAAGGCCCAAGAGCCAGAGCTTGGTAGGAGTTTAACAAGGGCGTTTTGCTATCATCATTCTAGCGGATACAAGGATCGCAATTTTGATTGTTTTCAGGCGCTTTCGCTGCCTGGATATTAGCAAGAATTCAGAACTCATAACATTTTTCACTGTGCAAGCATGAAACTGCGACCAGTGATGACCTCGGGTTCATCGTATCATGTGGCTTCAGGTAAAAGTGCAAATAGGTAACACATCAAAATAAACCATATTTTGCTCCAACTGCAGATATCACAAGGCTTACAGGATGACATAGCTTGCCAAGATTTCACTAAACAAAGACAGGCTATCATTATTGAGAAATCATCAGTACAACCAACTTCATTAAACATATTGGCTCAGGGAGGAATAACATTCTATTTGGAGTCCAAACTATTCGATTACAGAGCAAAAGATATGTGAGTAACACTGTAGCAGTTACAATAAGAAATAGAATTAGGAAGTTCCATAATGGTGTGACTTCAAAGCGTATTATTTTCGAAGAAAATTCATTCAATTATTAATATGCCATGTTTTTTCCCCATGGTGCAGATCTTTCTTGAGGAGAAGACCCCAGCTTAATCCTCGCTTGGAACCGGTGGAGGTCTGAAATTTCATAGTATATGTTACGATACCAGCTTAAATGCAACTAAAAGTTAAGAGGGTAAGATACAGAATAACAATCCAAAATCAACACAAGAAGTGTCATTCTGCAGATAGGAGTTGCAGAAAATCTTAATCCGAACATTTTGTGCTGCAAATGAGAGAAAAGTACATTCTCTAACAAGCCCTGATACATCTTAATAAACTGCCCATGCCAAGTTGGCATGCCATCAGAATATCAGATAACATCAATAAAAGGTGCGATTCATATTAACTATTAGGGTTTAGGCTGTGCGGTTGTTGAGTTGGGTTGTGGTGAATTCAATTTACTTCATATTACACAAAAATTAGTCGTAAAAAAAATTAATATAGTTGGCTTGCTAGTTTGGCAGAAGGATCATCACAATCCGCTTTAGTCCCAGCTACATGCAATCTAATTTCAGCTGTAGATGTGAACTTTGGAGGGTTTAATAACTATTTACATTTCGATTCCAAAATATTTACATGGATTTTGTGGAGTTTCGTCATTTGGAACAGTATTACTGCATAGGAAGCAATAGGATATTTCAGCGATAGATTTCTCAGAAAGTGGTAAAACTACTGAAACTCCTTTGAACTTTCATGTAACTATAAGTGGTCTCAAAAAAGAGCTCCTGATCCAGTCCATGGTTAATATTTATACCTGCTTTTCCATTCAGTTTGCACAGCGTCCATCGAGCCTCTCAACTATTTTTTCAATGGAAGGTCTACTCTTTCGATCAATCTGCACGCACTCTAGACCAATTTTGATGCATACTTTTACTTCCAGGAGGTCATTTGGGTTTAGCTGTGGGTACTTGGACGCTATGTGTCCGTCTGTCCAAATTTTTTGTACCTACGTAAGGAATGTGGAACTGTTATCCTTGGTGATTATATAAAGATGAAATCTAAGATGATTACATTTCAACAGTCAAATAATCAAGTAAATCTTACTTGGTCAATAAATCCCCTTGCTGATGGTTCGTTCTGTTTGGGTTGATTCTTCTCGCCAGTGGTGGTCTCGATGATTAGTAGGCCTAAGCTGTATATGTCTGACTGGGCGGAGATTTCACCTCTGTATAGATATTCCGGAGCTATGTATCCGCTGCATATAATTAATATCAATAATTTAGTAGGCATTACTATAAGGTGAAAATACAATTTACTCTATGATGAAGGAACAAAATACAGTTATGGTCAGCTTACTATGATCCAACAACATTCTGTGTGTTTGCCCGTGTTTGTTCTTGGCCAAAGAGCCTGGAAAGACCAAAGTCCGCAATTTTCGGCGTCATGTTATGATCCAACAATATATTCTCAGGCTTCAAATCCATATGGATAATAGGAATCCTATGAAGGAAGAGTAAACCATTACAGATCCCCTTAATTATTTTGAAGCGCGTGTGCCACGGCATGTTACTGGGTCCTTCTGAAGAAGTTAAAATACTGAGTTAACGCAGTGCCAAGATTTATAGTTCAACAGGTGCACACACTCGACGCTCGTAACATTGTAAATATTAGATCAAAGTAATAGAAATGTATATGGAAGCGTCACATACCAAACAGGTTCTTCTGAAGGCTTCCCACAGGTAAATATTCGTAGCAGAGCAAACTTTCAAAGACATCTGCAACAATATATCTTCCATTGTTCTGTACCACTTTCTTTTGCCCTTCATGGCAGTACCCAAGCAACTTGACTATATTGTCATTGCGGAGAGCCATCATGTTCTGAACCTCATTGGTAAACGCTTTGTCGCGTGCGAGCGGCGCATTTTCCGCAAGTTTCTTCACAGCAATCAGTTGCTTGTCTGGCATAATTCCCTGTTCAAGGTCACAGAGATGTTCTCAGCAACTATTGGGATTTCTTTCGGCAACTTCCTTAAGAGCAGAAAACGTTAAGGGGTGAACCTACCTTATAAACTGTGCCAAATCCACCTGTACCGATAATATGGTCCGCTGAGAAATTATTTGTGATAGTCCTCAAGAAGTCTAACGGTAGGTCCTTCGGCAATGTGCTTAGAACGCTCTCCTTATTGGCCATTTCTGATGATATAAGAAGTTATGGATGTAGATGCTGCAAGCTATGGATTCAACAGAGGAATTGAAGAACAATAAAATCTTAATTTTAGAGAATAAAAATGCACGCACAAAGCTCTAAACATGTTTTTATACTAAGACATAACCATGGTTGTGCTACAAGTACCAACATCTTCTCAGTATAACGAGCTTCTTGATAATAAAAAAAGCACTAACCTTGAGAAGATCGAACACTTGAGATACCCTAGAAGCTGGTAAGCTGGGAAGAGGAGAACCAAATGGGGTGGAGGCTTGTGAGATGAATGGTTTCCTTGCTAGCTGAAGGTGCATATAAAACAACCAACCTAGATGTGGATCTATCGAATGTGGAAGGATCGTGGAAGCAGCAGTAAGTTGACCTCAGATCCCCTCAGGTCTTTCTGCAAAAACACGGTCGTTGGGAATGATGCAGAAAGACTTGGGTACCCAGGTCGCTACCGCGTGCCTTGCGAGCTGATGACGCGTTAGCGCGTCTCCGTTAGAGCATCTCTAACAGAGTCTCTATTTTTTCGGAACCAAAAAAAGGGAGTTTACTCTTTCGAAAAACAATTTGGTTGCGGATTTAGCGACGGCGCAGAATAGAAATCGAAAATGTGAACCGAACTCGATGAAATCAAACGTCGCGGGAAACCAAATTTTGCGATCGCACTCGATTTCATCGGATGAAGCTAAATTCGTTCATAATTTATACAATACTAGGCAAAATACATGCATATTGCACGTACATTACGAACTAGGGACCTAAATTAAACTAGAATTAGTCTCCGGAGTGACTATACTGTCACTGGGGCGCTAATGTCGCCGGCGGAGAGTTTTTTCTCGCCGGGTCTTCCTAGGCGACGACGACCGCTGCCACCTCGACGACCGCCGCCTCGGAGGTGCTCCCTCACGGTAGAGCCGTCCCGGCGGCGTCGTCGTCGTCGTCGCCGTGTTGGGGCAGCGGCGGCAGAGGAGGGCTGCACGCGCCGGCAGCGGGGGGCGCCTCCACTTCTCCTTCCGGTGCCTCCTTGGCGCGCGCTTGGAGGTACGCCATCATCTCCGGCCACATCCGGCCGGCCCTCTTCCACGCGCCGTTGGAGCGCCTAATGGCGAGCTCCGGCGACGCCCGTGCACCCGGCGGATGCCGAGTCGACCTTTCGGCGCCGGATCGGCCACCTCCCCTACCCACGCGTCTTGCACGCGTCATTCTGAACGGAGGGGAGCTGGCCAAAGTGGCGGAGCGGCGTCGGAGCGTCCGGAATCGCTCGTCGGAGCGGACGCAGGCGGCGGCGGGAGAGGGGAGCGGCGGAGGGGAGTAGGGTTTGCGAACCGAACTCCCCTCCGCGAACCTTTTAATAGGGGTCGTGCGGTGAGTTTCTCGGGCCCCCGAACTTCCGATTCGGGCCGGCCCACCGATTCGGGCGCTGATCTGCGCCACTTTCGGCCCGAACCCGTAAATCCGCCGGAAAAGTTCAGTTCCGGCGGGATTTACGGGCTCTGTTAGAGATGCTCTTACGAGTCAGGCCAGGGACAATAGCATAAACGCATATTCTAAACAGCACATGTGGGCACACCGTTCCGGGTTTTTTTTTAAGAAGGTTGAGACCTGACAATAGCATAAATGCATGTAACCTATATTTATATTTTACTAGGACAAAGCCCGTGCTTCGCTACGGAAAAAATATTCGCAAAAGTGTCTATACGTTGTATTGGGAGAAACAAATACTCAAATGAATTATATCGTGTGACTCGCTTCTCTACACTGCTTTTACAGGGGTACATTCATACTTGACTCCCAAATGTATACTGAAACAAATAAGTATTCAATATGTATCAATTTAAAAATAACTACTTTATTGCCATTATTAAGAATTATCCCATTAAACTTCAGGATACTTTACAATTATAGATTGCTCGTGTGTACCATAACTACTATACTAAACCTTAACAACATCGATTTTTCACAGATTTTTGAATTTTTTTTGAGATTAACCGCATGCTGACACGTGTATTCTTGGTGCACTACGTTTTTGCTGTGTAGTGTTCTGGTGCTCTCTAGCATTTTAAGAAGGCTTGAAAGCACCTATGCAATTTTTTTGTCTTCCTTATGTGTGTACATGTAGCGTTTGCACATAAACAATCCAAAGTCCTTGGTTTGCCCACCATGGACAGTCAAAGCGGTGCGTAGGTCCACCACCGCCATGGAACGACCCAGTCCTCTTCCTTTCCCAGCCCCAATCCCATCTATTTCCAATGCTCTTTTTCTCCTCAATCCACATCGCTTAGATCAGAAGAAAAAGGCCTATCGCTTGCGCCGGCGCCCTCCTCTTCTTCCCTGACCACCGTGCATATACATGCGTTTTTGACCGCTTGGAGGAGGTTTCCTCGCTGCCATCAATGGTGCCTCCATCGCTCAGAAGGTGTGTGCAGACGCCATGCCAGCTGTCATCGACCAGCGTACCGTCATGGGGCGTGAGACGCTGCTCCACGTCGTCGTATGACTCTGCGACGTCGTGGCAGCCAAGATGCTCAGCGCGGCGGCGCCCATCTCTTGTGCCGAATCGGCGACAATGGCCGAGATGGGCTCAGGCGACTCCTGCTGGAGCTGGCCACGAACGTGCTGCGAAGGACGCACTGGAGCCATCGACCAGCCGGTGCTCCTTTGGCGCCAAGCCGGCGCAAGCTGCAGCTGGCAAAGGGCGACAAGGCTACACAGACCTGCGTGGTGCCGTGGTTCGTGGCCACCGACCAGCTCGCCGCACGCTTTGGTGGAGGAGGCGACGGGCGTCGCCTAAGAGGTTTCGTCACGCCCACCGTCTGAAGTTCTATTGGACTCATTGAATCCGCGGCTTGCTGTCTGCTGCTTGATGCCATGGAGGTTGCAAGCGGTGTAGTCGCGGCGGCGCCGTCTCCAGGTCAGGTATATCTCGCCTCTGTTCCTCTGCGATGGATGGGCTTTCCTTTTTTTAATTTTATTTTCTTTGCCATGACTCAGATGTATGTAATTACCTGCCAATGCAGGCAACTGGATGCTTGTGCGTGCTCTAATACGTGAAGGCCAGGCACAAGAACTCCCTGGCGATTCCGGAACAACGAGCAGCCTGACCTCGAGCCTGGCAGCCGTTCCACCCACCACCGACGCAGGCAGGTAACCCATCCTTTCCATCGCCTAGAACTGGTAATTTCTCCAGTCTTTTGTCTTATGTTTCAGTTTATTGACACAGGCTGTAGCATGTTCAGAGTCTTTACCGGTACGAATTCCTTAAGCACAATATTCAGTAGATTAGCCGTTAGTAATAAAAGCGCTATCATTGAAATAGTCAAACTATTTTTTCCCGTAGATTGTCTAGCCAAACTGAAATCCAGGTGCAAGTCTTACCGTGTCTACTTTTGCCTTTACACCATCTCAGTGAATCACAGGAGAATAAAATATCCACTTATACCATATGCTTTTTTGTTTCAATGTTTGTCATTTAGATCATGAACCAGTCCTATTATTTTATCTTTAAAACATGATCAGCATATAGTGACCAATTTTCAGCAATTACTAACGCTGCTTTTCAATCATATACATGGAAACGATTTACAATTGCTTGAATCCCTTCATAGTTAACCGCCAATCTGGCATAGTCCTAAAGCAGATTAATATATGTAGGCTGTCAGTACCCAAGGAGTAATTAAGTAATCCATACCTTAACTTCGTGCTATTCGATATTGAAGATCATTTTTCTGTTGATTATCTTCAGGAGTTGCACAGTAACTCTCTTTTTGTTGAATGTGAGCTGATCAGTAACTCTCTCTTCCGTAAATTTGAGCTGACCAGTATCTAAGAATATTTGTGATCACTTATAGGAACAACAGATGCTTCATCAGTCATTATGACAACCCCCGGCCTACGTGCGATGGTGATGGAGTTGATGTCAGAACCTCTATAGAGCTGCTTTGACTTTGACCCCACGAACCTCGGAGTTTTGTCATCAAGTTGTCATCTTATCGACTTCCCTTTGTACCTTGCATACAGATTCTTCAGGTCATGTTGCTTCTGCTTCTCCATATCAGGCTGCAATGCTCTGTGTTAGTGTATTATCTTCGGTTGGCCCCTCCGATCATATTGACACCTGCATTCCAAACATGCTGGTGTTTACATATACCCTCCATCAAGTGTGTTCTTCCATGGAAGGAACATAGATTTAGACTCCTATAGGTGCTACGCCCCGGTGTTTCGCACATAATATTTGTGTGTTGGAATCATGTAAGTAAGAATTCTTCAACTCTCTACTTAGTTTATTTTCTTTTCCTCATTTTCAATTTATTGTTTGTCAAATGTTTTGATTTGTATCGCAAGATTTCTACAATGATAAGATCAGATTAATTGTTTCATTGATACTGCAATATTCCTTATTTGGAATCATGTAAATTAGAGTTTATATGCCTTTTTTGCATTTAGTTCTTACAGTTTGCTTGCTTTTTGACCATGACTTTCTATTTCTAATTGTCTCTCCCCCTACCATAGGGAGGCAGTATGAGCTATAGTATTTATTGGAAAAGAAGGAATCCAGCACATTAATGGATGACCCTATCAGTTTTCTATACGCGACACATCGGCCATCTAAAGAGTATAACTATTGATCATCAAGTACCCAAGCACATGTGGACATGTTGAATTGTGCAGCAAATGCTATCTCCAACTCCACTAGACTACATTGATCAGGAAACAATTGCAATGGACGTCCCGTCTGGGTTCACATGTATTGTCCATTCTCAGAAGATTATACGGATATTAAATCACTATCAAAGTTCCTCAAAATGACACAGCAGCAGGTTCATCTTCACAAAATGCACTGGCATCTCTGTTTCTCAATTATACACTGTTTTTGTGGTCAAGGCTGAGTATCTTCATGGGATAAGTAAAGGTTATAGGTATGACACCACACCTACTGCATCTACAAGCTGTATAATTTATCATGCTGAAATACTACATTTTGCCGAAGTTGCTTGATCTGGGCACTATTCAGAAGTATTCTTCCACTGTGATCTTGGACCGTAAACCTGATACTTTCCATACCTCCAACATGTGTGTGTTTATTGAAGAAAATGTGCATGTCTATGTTCGAGTAAATCTACTACATGACGGTGCATATCTGCTGCATTTTGCCCAAGATCACCCCCTTATATCTCTGTATAAAATGTTATCCATACCATGAACAATGGTTGGAAAATGGCGATGGGGAAATACGCTGTAAAGAAACACATGTATACATTTCAGTTGATGCGCGATCACTCAATTTGTTGATCCTGGGATAAATGGACTACCTTGCAGTCTAAGCTCGACGTGGGTGGTGGAGTACACCACATATAAGCTCACTACATGGTGCATTGGCATCCAAGTCGTACCAGTTGCCCTATGCATTGAAGTGTCAGCACTACAGTTTAGAGATTTACTTTGTTGTATTCATAGAAGTAGGTTGCCAGATGAAGTGTATTCTCTTCTGGTGGGATTGTAATAAGTTGTTGGGACCAAATGGTAGCGTGATTTCTCACTTTCATGTTCTTTAGTCTGTTGTTCCATAGTTGTGATCAGTTTGCTCTGTACCATGTCATTTTCATCGACTTAGCCAGCGTGTATTTACTGTTTTGTATATAGGATAGGTGAGCAAATCTGCATCTTGAAGAATAAGATTGGACTGTGTCCCCTATCCTTTTTGTTTACTTTTGTTTTCCAGTTTTGTCCAGTGACATCTCTATAGAGCCAAAATGATCCAGGGTTACAAGAACAAAATTTACTAAGACGGGCAAGTCACAGAGTGAAGTGATTATATTCGATTCCTTACTGGCACCACTGACAAATAATCACACCACGCATTTCTTTGCATCCACAACGTCTGGCACCACAACGTTCCATGATTATACTAATCTCGCTCACCTAAATAGTCGAAAAAACTGATATTGCAAAATATGCATCTTTCTTGCCCAATACTGAAATGAAATGATTTGTATGGTATTTCTGCACAATCACATGGATCTTTATATCTCCCCGATGAGAGAACAAGAAGACCTGAAGAACGTAAACGAGAATCACACCGTGTTGTTGTGCTTGCAGTTTCTGCTTTGCAAACATCAATACACGAGCTTTAATGAAGCTAATCTTCACTCTTATGTTGGAATGCCTCTTCCCAACGCTATATTTCCTTTTTACAAAACAATGCTTGGTTTATGTATGTTCCACTTAACATGACACTTGCAAATCGAAACTTGAAATTAGGCGTGCCAATGTTCTGTTGAAACGAAAATGCACCACAAACAATGCAACGGATTCTAGATGTATAACGAAAAAATGTAAGAAATTGCTTCGTACAAACAACTTAGAGGTACAATGAAAAATAGAAGAAATTGCTTGGTACAAACAACTTAGATTTGGGACAACCAAAGAAAACCCGGGATCTAATATATGTAAAAGAGGTGTGCAGATTCTTACAGTGTTATGGCGGATATAAGCAGTTATGTCATGCTGCAACCATACAACATAGGATAGTACAATGGTGAGAAAAAACTCCATTACATATACAGGTCCTGATCATGAACAAATGAACCTTGATTAGCCCACAAACATGAGAAAATGGCCTTGGTGATAACTGTCAAACATCAATATCGAAATGACATGATGTTGAGATAACTAGAAATAGAACAGGGAAATTAAAAGGAGAACTCCAATATTCAGCCATAGAAATACTATTTTAGTGAGATGATCACCTAAGACGAAACATAAATTCATCGAAACCAAGTATTGCAAGAAGAAGAATGCTCCATGGAGGTGGTTATATGCTAACATACAACCACCAATGCCGCCTCACTGGTGTTATATGCTAACATACAGTAATGCGTTATATGCAGTATCTTTTTTGATGCCCGCTTATTTACTTGATTCTCAGGATCAGTTTTTTATGCACATAATTTTAATGTATGTTGTATCAAATTTTGTTATCAGCCACCTTCAAACCCATTGTTTAAACAAAAAATAATCATTACTTTTATCAATTCAATTATGATCTTAAAATTATTAACACTGGTCGGCGCGGCGTGCCGCCGCGCCCATTCCTGCTAGTATACCTTATAAGGCATTTTGCGGTATACCTGAAAGGCTTGATATCTCTGCGTGAATGTAAAGAAAATGCCATACATATCTGCCAAAAAGTAGATATTATTTTAATTCATCAAAGACCAAATCAACGTGATTTGGAGCTAGCTAAGGTTTTTTGGAAGGAGTTGCTTTCTTATGCGAACTGAACATGCTAGTAAAGTACATGCACATAAATATTACTATACAACTTCGCTTGGATAAGTGGCATGTGCTGGTACATGTTGTAATGCTCGATTACAACACCATGAACAGTCTCAGGCGTATACTACAAAACCAAGTTTAGATACGGCTAATCCTTCTCAGTTATAGAAAAGAAACATTGCATAGAGCTCACGGTTCTTGTAGCTTTCATTTTTGCCAGCAGTACTTGTCACAAATATACCAGTCTATGTTCCCTTGTCATTAATAAGAGTAGTTTCCACTTCCTTGGCATCCAGTACTGAATCTGCCGCTCTTGTGCGTACTGAAGCCATCTTTTGAAGAAGAAACAGACGCGGAGTCAGCTGTGCATAGTCTTTTGGTGCATCTGCAAATCTGCATAGCTGCAGGCAAAGAACACGGGAAGTACTACATTAGCGATTGCGCTCGCATGAAATATATTCTAACTGGGGAACTCTCTTCTGCATCTGTTAGGTAGCATCCACCATTTGTGCAAGCATCAGCTCTCTCTTATACAAACAGAAGGGCAGATACGGATCAGAGCGGAGCAGGCCGGTGAGGGACGGTTCAAGGCGGAGCTCTCCCGCGACCATGGACGTTCCGACGGCGAGGAACGGATCGCGGCTGAGGTCCAGTGAGAGGGGCGCGGCCAGGGAGCGTGTGCCGCCCTGGATATGCGGGAGGGCCGGCAGCTCAGCAGCAGCACCACACACTTTTCAGTATTTGTTAGTTGCTGCACAGTCCCGCCGCCGCCAATCGCCGGCTCCTTGGTGCTCCTTCCGTCCAATTCGCCTCTCCCCGCTTACCCAGCTCCCCCGGCGGCCGTCTCCTCTGCTCCCTACTCCCGCGAGTTCCCGTCGATATCGAGCAGTGCGGGAGGAGCTTCCTCCACCCATCCCTCCTCTCACTTCCTTAGGCGCGCTGGTTGTGAGGGACACGGTTCTGGAGGATGGGAAGGACGGGGGGGATCGAGGCCTCGGGGTTCTTCTCCACGCCGCTGCCACCTGCTCCGACAGCGCTGGCATCCCACGGCCAGGCATCGCAAAACATGCAGCCGCCGCCCTCCTGCGTGGGAGCGGACGTCGCAGGACACTTCCAGTCAATCTTTGTGCAACACCCATCCACAACAGTAACCACCGGTAATGCTACGCTTACGGACGCAGGTGTGGCATCAACTTATGGACAATTTGTTACGGGAATAATCTTACGGGCAGGCGTGGCGCACGTATGTTTCTCCTGGGATGAATTCTTTTTTAAACAGAAGGCCCTCGGCCCGGCTTTATATATAAAGCCCTCACGGCAAACAATCCACCACATACAAATAACGTCTGGGACCAAACACACACACGTACCACCAATCCATACAAATGCCTCTCAGGCTACCCAAGACAAGACAAAGAAAAGGTAGATACTAGACTAGGACGCCGCCTGTCGTGGAGCTCCGGTCCTTGTCCTCGCCTGAAGCCGCCTAAGCTCTCCCAGCGCCTCGTCCAGAAGCTCCCTGTCCCGCTGTCTGACCAGTACCCTCCAGCTCTGCATATGTATCGACATTGTAAACATAGCGTCAGCTGGGTGTGCGATCATTTTCCCCTCTAGCGCTAGCTTGTTGCGTGCATTCCAAAGCGTCCATCCTAACGCCGCAAAGGCAAACCAAGCAAGTCTACGTAGGGGCCCGGACAGGCCTTGCACTAAGGAGATGAAGTCCCCGACCCCTGCCGGATTCCAGGTACATGAGAGGAGTTCCCTAACTCCAGCCCAGAGAAACTCCGCGAGGTGGCAGCTGAAGAAAATGTGGTCGCAGTCCTCCAGCATTCCACACATCGCGCAGCTCCCGTCAGAGGGGCCATGTCTCTTGGCCACCTGTTCAGCCGAAGGAAGCCGCCCCCTAATGAGTTGCCAAAGAAAGACCCTTATCTTTGGGGGAACTCTAGTAGCCCACACTTCTTTGAAGAATGTGACAGTCGCCCCTTGCGACAGACGTAGGTATAAGGAGTGTGTGGAGAAAACCCCTGATGGCTCCAGGCCCCACGAGACCTGGTCCTCCCCCATGGAGTGAGGGTGTAGATCAAAGATCCTGCATAGGTTATCCCATTCTACCACCTCAGCCGTGCCAAAGGTCCGGCGGAACCTGATGTGCCACCCCCCCTCTGTCCTAACCCCAGCCACCGTAGCGAAGTGGTTGTCACAGCAGGCAAAGAGGCGCGGGAACATCAGGTATAAAGGGGCCCTCCCCGTCCACCAGTCAAGCCAGAAATATGTCCGTCTCCCATCATGGACGTGGTGTTTAGCTCCCAGCTTGAAGTACCATTTGAGCTTCTGTATCGTCTTCCAAAATTGGGACCCTTTAGTCGGTACCAACGGGGAGAACAAGTCATTGTTGCCCAAGTACTTGGCCCTTAGGAGGTCCGCCCATAGACCTTCCGCATTTTGATAGAGCTTCCAAATCCAGCCTACCATAAGAGCAATGTTCATGTTCTTCGTATGGAGGACACCCAACCCTCCATACTCCTTAGGTCTGCACACTGTGGCCCAGTCCACCATATGATATTTGCGTTTGTTTCCCACACCTTCCCAGAAGAAACGGCATCTCGAGGTGTTCATCGCCCCATGCGTAGAATCGTAGAGAAGGTACAAACCCATAGCGAACATCGGAAGACTCGAGAGACAAGAGTTCGTCAACTCTAGTCTACCCGCCGATGCCAGGAAGAGACCCTGCCAGGGATCAACCCTGTGTCCGACCTTCTCCGTCAGAAAGGACCAATCCGCTACCGTCAGCCTCTTGTCACTTATCGGTAAGCCTAGGTAACGAAAAGGAAAGCTCCCTAGCTTGCAATTGAGTGCGCGTGCCACCCTATTTTGTTCATCCAATGAGACCCCTGTCACAATGGCTTCACTCTTGTCGAAGTTAATCTTGAGCCCCGACATGTTTTCGAAGCACAGCAGGATGAACTTCAGGTTTGCGATACCCAATCGTGAAGGTTCAATCATAACCATAGTGTCATCCGCGTATTGAAGGTGAGTCACTCCTCCCGGTATGAGGTGTGGCACAACACCCTTTATGTGCCCCGCCTCGTTGGCCCTCGAGAGGATGGCTGCCAACGAATCCGCCATGAAGTCAAAGAGGATGGGCGAGAGCGGATCCCCCTGTCTCACGCCTCTCGCGTTCCGAAAGTAAGGACCAATCTCCCCGTTGACATTCACCGCCGTCTGTCCCCCAGTGACCAGCTGCATCAGACGGTGCACCACCATTGCTGAGAATCCCTTTCTCAGCAGGACTTCTCTCAAGAAGTCCCAATTGACCCTGTCATAAGCTTTCTCGAAGTCCAGCTTAAGTAACAGGGCCTTCAATTTCTTAACCCGCAGTTCATGTGTGATCTCATGCAGCGCCAGCACACCCTCGTGCAGGCTCCTGCCTTTGATAAAGGCAGTCTGGTTCCTATCGATCGTCCTGTTGGCTAGGGGTCCGAGCCTAATCTCGTACGCTTTGGCTATAAACTTGAAGATAACATTAATAAGCGCTATAGGCCTAAACTGTCTGATATCATCAGCCCCTTTCACTTTCGGGATAAGCGAGATAACGCCGAAGTTGAGCCTAGCAATGTCCACCCTCCCTAGGGCGAAATCGTTAAGAATCTGAAGAATAGGTGCCCTAAGAATTCCCCAGAATTTCTTAAAGAACAACACCGGAAGCCCATCCGGTCCCGGAGCCGAGTCCTGCTTCATAGAGTCGAGGACTCCGTCTAACTCCTCCGGAGTGAAGGTGATCTCCAAGGATAAGTTCTCCTCCTGTGAGATCATCGCGGCCTCGTCCCAGAGGTCAGGGCCAAGTGAGAAAGCCTGTGGCTCACCTCCAGCCCCCATGAGACCAGAGTAGAATCCATAGATATGCTCTATCATGCCTTTCTGGTCATCAATCTCGCGGTCGTCTACCCTAAGACGCGGGATCATACACTTCCTCCTCCTCCCATTAGCAATGGCATGGAAGTAGGCCGTGCAGGCATCCCCTTGGAGGGTCCATTGAAGGCGGCTACGCTGCCTCCAATATTCCTCCTCCACCTCGTCAAGGTGGACAAGCTGGTCCTCTAGGTGATATCGGAGAGCCCAACCCTCCTCATCCAGCCCAGTAGAGTCCGCAGTCGCATCTAGCTCGGCCACCCTCCGAAGTAGACCCGACCGAAAATCCCTTTTCTCCTTACCAAGATTCGCGCCCCATCCCTTGAGGAACTGGCGCAAGCATCTGGAGATGCACTGCCAGAGATCAATGCTGCAGCGATGAGGACCCTTCTCATGTATGCAGTGCTCGATCTTGCCCCTAACAAGATCATCAAAACCCGCCACGCTAAACCACCAAGTCTGAAAAAAGAATCTTGGTGGCCGCTTAATCCCATTCTCCCCGCTATCCATCAACAGGGGGTTATGATCAGACCCGATCCTCGTGACAGCCAAGAGTGAGCACAGAGGAAAGATAGTCTCCCACGAGGGGGTGACGAACACCCTGTCCAACACCGAACGAATGGGATCAAGTTGGTTGTTAGTCCAGGTGAAACGAGCCCCTGCCCGATTCAGCTCCCTTAAGGACATCGCTGCTATGGCATCATTGAAGCGTCTGATCCTCGACCAGCAGACCACCTCATTACTCTTGTCTTGTCTCCTCCTGATGAGGTTGAAGTCGCCCCCAACCACCAGAGGAAGTCGGCAGTTGGTCACTTCTGCCTCAAGCTCCTCTAGGAACTCCCCTGTCCTAGAGTGATCAGCTGGACCGTAAACAAGCACAAAGCACCACTTAACTTTGTTGTTGCGCTGGTAGACGTCAGCACTAATGAAGAATTTCCCTTTTCTCCACACTCCGACCTCGAAGCACTCGTCCCTAAAGCCCAACAGCATTCCCCCTGAATGTCCCTCCGCTGGAACCCAGTTCCAAGCGAACTGTCCGCCGCATTCGAGGCTACGGAGTTCCCCGGCGGTAAAATCCTGTCTAATGGTCTCTTGGAGGCCCAGGATATCCACCCTCTCTTGTCTCATATAAGTTTTGAGTTGAGAGCGGCGCCCTAGCCGCCCAAAACCCCTGAGGTTGTATATGAGCGACCTCATTTGGAACCCTTCCTCTTGGTCGAACCCTTCCGGACCGTTCGCATGGGCCTAACAGGCTTAACACAGCTGCGCCTAGGTCTCTCTTTAGGTCCGATCGGTACAGGCCGAGTAGCGGCCACCCCCAACCCACCCAGATCCTCCGCGTCAGAAGCCACCGCTGGTGCCTCAGACGGAGTGAGGGGCGACGCAGATGTCCCTGCATCCGCGCTGGTGGTTGCCCCTGCCACCACCGCGTCCGACGCCTCCCGCCTGGCCAGCTCCTCTGCCTCCAGACGGTGTCGGGTTTCCGCAAGAGCAGCTTGCACCGCTTCCTTCGCCCTTACCAGCGACAGCGCCTCCCTAGGCGCCCCGGCCTTTGGGTGAAAGATCAGACAACTATCCCTAACTACCGAGGATAGATGGGAGTCAGGAAGAACATCAAGAACCGTAAAATCCGTACCTTTTGCCTTCTCTTTGCCCTTGACGATCTCCAGGTTCTTCTCCGCGGCAAGGCGCTGCGCCTTCTCGAGTGCCGGGGTCCCCGCATCAGCGCCGCCGTTCCTGCCGCTCTTGCGCACCGCCGCCACCACCTCCTTGTTCTTGCGCGTGTATGGGATCGCCTTGGACCTCCTCCCCTGCGCCAGCGGCACGTCGCCCATGGCCTCCATCAGCAAGTTCTTGTGCGTGGCAGGGGCCACGACAGCCTCCCTCTCATCGTCATCCTCCTCCTCCGAGTCAGTCACCACCCAATCATCCTTGTCCGCCTCCAGCTCCCTCACCGGCGAGCCCATCCTCGTGATCTTGGTTGGGGGGCCTCCCATGGACGGGCTCTCAGCCACCCAGGAGGAGAGCGGGTCCGTGACCTGAGAATCCGTCTCCGTGGACATCAGCGAACCCTCAGTGGCCGCCTGTGCCCCACTCCCTGGCACCAGAAGCGCGTCGACTGCAGGCATCTTCTTCGCGCCCACAGCCGGCCCCACCTCCTTGTCTGAGGCCCTCCCCAACCCGAGCCCCACGTTGGTTCCGTACTGGTCCAGAGGCTGCAGCAGCCCGCCCACTGATCCTCCCTGGCTCCTGGACGCGGGGGGCGCACTCTGTGAGGTCGTCTTCTTGGCCCCAGCCTGGCCCGAGCTCTTCCCAGCTCCCAAGTCCGTCCCCTTGCCTTTCTCTTTGTCCTGCTCAGATGATTTCTTCCTGTGTTTGTTCCATTCGTCATCAGAGGACATCTCCTCGGAGTCAACATCATCCTGGTCCGGTCGCGGTGGTGGCGGAGGCCCGCCCATACTGCCACCGGCTCCCCCGCGAGGCCCTTCCTCTACCTGCAGCATGACCGTGAACCCCTCGCCATTGACAAACACCTGCACCGAGCCCTTCATGCGCTCCGGGTACCTCCCCTGGAACCGGATGCGAATAGGCTCTCTGTCACGCTTCATGATCGACAATTCATCCACATCAATCGGCCTGCCCACCATAGCAAAGGCCGCCATGAGACGCTCCTTGGTCATCAAGTCCTCCGGCACCCCGGTGAGACGAACCCAAGCGGACGGCAGCACGAGGCTAGGTTTGGGTGCAAGGAACGCCTCACGGATCGCTGTCTCCTTCTCACTGATTGGCAAGAAAAGCTTCCCACTTGCAGTGGCCAGGCGGAGCGTGGCACGCGAGGGGAACACCACAGTGAACTCCGACTCGGTCTGCTTGGTCACTTGCCAATCCCAAAGGTCATCAACGAGCAGCTTCAGCTCCTCCGATAGCTTGTCCTCCGACAGGGGCTCGCCGTTGAACTTAATGACGGCCGTGAAAGTCTCCCCGGAGACCTGGCCCGCCTTCAGAGGTTCAACGTCGATGTTATAGAACCCGCCCCCGGTTATGGCATGACCCATCGATTGGAGCCGCAGCGTCTTCCCGCGGCTCGGGCAGCTCGCCGAGGAGTGCCCTTCACCGCTGCAGATGACACAAAGGGGCTCAAACTGGCACTCGGATTGGTAGTGCCCCTCCCGGCCACATTTGAAGCACTCTCCAGCCGCCGGTGCTCCGGCCTTGGTTTGCCCCACCTTGTTCTTGCCTTTTTGCGGCGCCGCCCCCGCAGCATTGCCGGAGATCTTCTTCCCTTTCGCCTTGGCCTGCGACCGAGGCCCTCGGTCCCCTTGACCGGCGTAGCCCTCCCAGTCGCCTTGCCGCCCGTCGAGCGCCTCTTCCCTGCGCGGCTGCTCTCTCCATCTCTGCGGCGGAGCCTCCCAGCCCTCCCTGCCGCGCTCTTGGTATCTGTACCCCTGGTCGCCGTCTTGGTACCGGTAGCCTCCATCAGATCTTCCAAGGTCTTGTCTCCAGCTCGTCTCCCTGTCCTGCCAGCCGCCGTCTCCCCTGCTACCACCGTCCTGCCTCCCTCCGCCCGCAGCTCTACCACCCCCGTCCCGCCTCCCATACCCCTCGCCCATCGCACGCCGTCCAGGCTCGTCGAGGCGCCTCTTGCGGCCTTCCTCGCCACGCTCCATCAGCGCCGCCGCGAAGGAACGGGAAAGTGGAGTGGGAGGTGGGATCCGACGGAGGAGACGGTGTGGCGGCGCAGTTGGATCTTGCAGCCGCTGTCGTACCTCACTTGCTCTGGCTGGGAACCCTAACTCTGGAATGGGGCAACCGGCCGGCATCCAGAGCCATTTATACCTCTGCCTCGTAGCTGGGCCAGAGTCAGTGGGCCTAGGCCCAGCCTGCGGCCCGTCCCTCCCTTCCGCCCGGTTGGAGGAGGGCGTCACAGGCCCCAGCAGGCCGCCTTCGAATCCCGTTGGGCAAACCACCAAGGCCTCCGTAGTGGGCCTGGTGGCTGGATCCGGCCCACCCAGGACCAGCTCGCTCGTCCCTCCCACCGGGAGCGCCTCCGCGCAAACCCTAGCGTCGTGGCTTGCCCCCGTCAGCGGCGGCGCCGACCTGACCGCCGCCCCGCAAGAGCCAGCAGACCCTGCCGGCCCCGCAGATCCTGACGACACCACGCCGCCGCCGGAAGCCGCAGCCCCGCGAACGCCCCCCAGCCGCCAGAACCGCGCCGACGCCGTCGCCGGAAATCGCGAGCCTCTGCCACCGGGGGCGAAAGCGCCCCGCCGGCGCCGGTGACGAAGCGAGCCCCCTAGCTCCTCCGCCCGATGAATAAAGTCCTCCAGGGTGGCCGCCGGTGAAGGACGCCGCCGAGGGGAAGTAAGCCCCTGCTCCTCTTCCCCATCCGACGGCACCGACTCCCCCTCCGCCCTCTCCTCATCGATGTCCGACGAGTCGGCGAGCACCCAGAACCTGCCACCGGGGTTTCCCCCCCCCTGGGGTCCCCTCCTTCCGGCCAGCAGGCGCGGCCCAGCCTCCTCCCGTCACCGGCGGCGTCGCCGGGCTCTGCACGCGCGCAGGATCGCCAGCGTAGTCGCCGCACTCAGCACTCTCCATCCTCTTTCCAATTCACGTATTCCTGGGATGAATTCTAGGACCCACCACTACTTCTCTGCCCAATTGCATGATGTCACATCTGCATCCGTAAGTTGATTCCGTAAATCCCTTCCGTAGGTGTAGCAATACTCGTGGTGGGTCCAAGTATTCAACCTTGGAAAAACATCAGTGTCCGTAACAATCGTCCGTAAACCCAACATTATTGAGTAACCACTGATTTACTCCACCACAAAGCATTGCATAGTACTCAATTGAGAAGACCCATATATTGACAAGTTATTTATTCCACCACAAAGCAATGCATGTTACAGAGTTGATCTAAGAGCATGTCTAACAGGCCCCTTACTTTTCTGCTCCGTATAACGCTCGAAATTCGCCCCGTATAAAAAATATGGTCGATCAGACACCGCTCCGTCTAGCAGAACCCGTATTTGACCCCGTATATTTGTAAATTTAAAACCGCGGGAAAGTTTCATTCATAGTTCGTTGATCATACATAGAAATCGACGTACCTACATACATACAAAATGCGCGATAGGATCGCGACTTCTAGTCGGAGAGGTCGATGATGAACCCATCGGCCTCCGCCTCCGCCTCCGCGCCGCCCGCGCCTCCGCCTCCTTCACGACGGCGATGGCCGCCGCCTTTTCTTCCTCCTCCGCCTTGTCCTTCTCGGCGGCTTCCTTGAGGGAGTCTTGAATCGCCTTCAACAAGGCGGGGTCCTCCTCCTCCTCGGCTTCCTCCTCCTCCTCGCCGGCGAGCGGGGCACCTCCGCCGCTGGTGCTCCCGATCATCGCCCTCCACGCCTCGTTCACCCGGCGTTGGCGCTCCCACTCGGCGAGCCACGCCGAGAACTTCGGGCCGCTCATCGGCTTGAGCGGCGGGTCCTCGTGGTACCAGCGGCCCCGCGTGAAGTCGACGAGCTTCTTCGACACGAACTCCCCGCCGTCGTTGCAGGCCGCCGGCGGCGCGGCCGGCGGCGGATCTTTTGCAAAAAAGCCGCCACGCGTCCTCCACGTTGTCCGGCGAGCGGGATCGCTTCGATCCGCTCGCCGGGGAGGCGCTACTGCGGCGGCGGGCGTCCATCTCGGCGCTGGGGTCGAATGCGGCGCGGGGGAGGGAGGAATTGCTCGCCGGAGCGGGTGGAGGCGGCGGCGGCGCACGGCGGAGCTAGGTAGCGAGTGAGGGTTAACCCTCACTCGCGCACTGCGGCCAGCATAAATAGTGGGCGGAGGGGCCGATTTCCTGGGCCCCGTATTCCGCCGAAACGGGGCGGCCCGAATACGGAGCCTGCTAGACGGCCCAAACCGCGCCTGCCCCCTATGTCGCCGGAATTTTACGAGGTGGGCGGGTTATAAGGGGCCTGTTAGACCTGCTCTAATAGATACATTCCCAACTATTAATGCATTACAGACAATCTTCATTTGACTTGCCTATAATAGCTAAGCATACTACAACGACATAACTGTCACTCCCAGGCTAGAAGCTTAATCATAATCTTTGCAAGCTATCTTCTTTACAGAATTAGCTTGGTCATGCACATTAGCTTCAGTTTACACAACCTGCAATTTAAAGGGAGGCGAACATGCATGGACAAGATGGAAAATTGGTAGGCGTCTAGGCCCAATTCGTTGACCGATGAAAATTTGTTGGACGGACGGATTTTTTTAAGAGAACACTCATCCATTTTAACATGATTCAGCACAATCTTTTCTGCTGCATCAACATACATCAACAGTTTTGGGGCTAAAAGCACGGCTCATGGATCCCCCACTACAGGAATGGGAGGCTATGCCGAGGGCCAGGCTATACGCCGACGGCCAAAAGTCGGGGCCGTCGGCGTATGGCCCGGCCAGGCCAGCCTGCCCTTTCAACCCTCGGCGAAACGTGGCTGTCGGCGTAGCGACCTCTACGCCGAGGGCAGCCCTCGGCATATCTTTGGCCCTAGGCGTAGACAGGGCTACGCCGACGGCCACCCTCGGCGTAGGCCATTTTTCAAATTTGTCTAATTTTGTAAAAATCATAACTAATTCATATGATGTCAGAAAAATACGTATGAGGTATCAAAATGTTCAGAAAAACATCCTCTATCAGTTTATGTCAAAATCATGCATATTTGAATCATGTACAATAAGATGTTAACATAGACAAAATTCAATCACTTTCTTCTATGTTCTCAGGTTCCCGTTTTAGGCAGATGGCAATTTAAACGAAGTCAGAAAATCTCGCGGAGCCGCATGGCATCATTTTATGTGTCCTAGTAACCACTCCAAAAGATGGAATTGGGATACGGCAATTATTTTGGAAAACCCTTCACGAACAGGGCTATCAAGTCCGGAGTTCTATGGCTTTTAGGGCAAATGAGTAGGAAACGGCCCGTGACACCGCATAGTTTGTCGGAACGAGGCAATATTTGGCACGTGCGTGGTCCTTGGGATGGGAAGCAAGGCCCCGGAGCGGATTTCCAATCCGACCCATGGGCGATGGTTTTTTCATTTTCGGGGTGCCAAAGATTTTTTTGTGAAGGAACTACATGAGGCGCATTTTAGTATTGCGCGAGACCTCTGCGTAGTGGTAGGACACCGCCTTCGAACCACATATCACATGTCATATGTGCGCGCTAGCTATCTGGGAATCCATGCGGCTTCCTGCGGTGTCCCGCCGAATCCGCTGGAAAGTGACCGGATTTGAACTAGGGCTACACTTTCCGTCGCTCAATAAATTCCGCAAAAAATGTTTTTAGGTCTATGACATATCAGTTTATGTGCTATTTTTTGTCCGTTTAGCGCGATGGTAAACGGGTGCACCAGCGCGCCCGGTACGGTCATACCGCATCTCCGTCGGGGCCCGTTTTGGCCAAATGACAATTTAAACAGAGTCAGAAAATCCCGCGGAGCCGCATGGCGTCATTTTATGTGTCCTAGTAACAACTCCAAAAATCGGAATTAGGATACGACAATTATTTTGGAAAACCTTCACAAACAGGGCTATCACGTCCGGAGTTCTATGGCTTTTAGGGCAAATGAGTAGGAAACGGCCCGTGACACCGCATAGTTTGTCGGAACGAGACCATATTTGGCACGTGCGTGGTCCCTGACATGGGAAGCAAGGCCCCAGGAGCGGATTTCCAATCCGACCCATGGGCGATGGGTTTTTCATTTTCGGGTGCCAAAACGGGTTTATTTTGTGAATCAGCTACATGGGGCGCATTTTAGTATTGCGCGAGACCTCCACGTAGTGGTAGGACACCGCCTTCGCACCACATATCACATGTCATATGTGCATGCTAGCTATCTGGAAATCCATGCGACTTCCTGCGGTGTCCCGCCGAATCCGCCGGAAACCGACCGGATTTGAACTAGGGGTACACTTTCCGTCGCTCAATAAATTCTGGGAAAAATGTTTTTAGGTCTATGACATATCACTTTATGTGCTAATTTTTTTCCGTTTAGCGCGATGGTAAACGGGTGCACCAGCGCGCCCGGTACGGGCATACCACATCTCCGTGGGGGCCCGTTTTGGCCAAATGGCAATTTAAATGAAGTCAGAAAATCCCACGGAGCAGCATGGCGTCATTTTATGTGTCCTAGTAACCACTCCAAAAGTCGGAATTAGGATACGGCAATTATTTTGGAAAACCCTTCATAAACAGGGCTGTCACGTCCGAAGTTCTATGGCTTTTAGGGCAAATGAATAGAAACGGCCCGTGACACCGCATAGTTTCTCGGAACGAGGCCATATTTGGCAGGTGCGTGGTCCCTGGGATGGGAAGCAAGGCCCCGGGAGCGGATTTCCAATCCGACCAATGGGCGATGGTTTTTTCATTTCGGGTGCCAAAACGTTTTTTTTTGTGAAGCAGCTACATGGGGCGCATTTTAGTATTGCGCGAGACCTCCGTGTAGTGGTAGGACACCGCCTTCGCACCACATATCACATGCCATATGTGCGCGCTTAGCTATCTGGGAATCCATGCGGCTTCTGCGGTGTCCCACCGAATCCGCTGAAACTGACCGGATTTGAACTAGGGGTACACTTTCCGTCGCTCAATAAATTCCGCAAAAAATGTTTTTATGTCTATAGCACATCACTTTATGTGCTAATTTTTGTCCGCTTAGCATGTTGGCGAACGGTGCACCAACCCGCCCGATACGGTCATTTCGCATCTCGCGAGGGGGCTGTTTTGGCCACATGGCAAATTGGGCGTCATATTTGGATTCCTATAATTTTTAGGTTCAAATGATGATATGTATGTTATATTTAGATTCCTCTCATTTTCTGATCGATTTAGACATATTATTTGTGGAATTTTGATTTTCCGATTTAAAGATATTAATTATTCAATATTAAATAGAAAAAAGACCAAAAAATAAAATCATTTTATTTTTATTTGAATTCAATATTATTATTACTTATATATATTCATTGTTATCTACTTAAGTAATTGTTTGGGATTCAAAAATAAAGAAGTGTGCATCACGGTTCAAGGGTTAATAGGGTTGATATGCTATTATTATCAGCAAGAGGTGTCAATTCTATAATGGAAGCTCATCCGAATGGAACCAAGAAGTTAAGCGTGATTTGGAGTAGTGTGAGGATGGGTGACCGAGGAAGTTTAACCATGATTGTAATTTGACATAAGATTAAGTGTAGTTAGAGTTAAAAGTGTATTGGGTGAAAGATAAACAAGTAAAAAAAGAAAAAAGAAAAAAAGGAAAAAAATTGTGTAAAAGAAATTAAAATTTTAAAAATTTTAAAAGTCTATGCCTAGGGTTTTGCCGTCGGCATATAGAAAAAAATATTTTTTTTTCGAAATTTTTTTTTTAAATTTTTTTGGAAACGGGAAATTTGAAGTTTTTTAAAAGTCTATGCCGAGGGTTTTGCCGTCACGCCGAGGGCCGGGCTACGCCGACGGCGATAGTGGCTTTGCCGAGGGACTTACACGCCGAGGAGCTATGCCGAGGGCGGCCCTCGGCATAGCCTACGCCGAGGGCCAAAGCATGCTACGCCGAGGGTTCCCGGCCCTCGGCATATAGCCCCATTCCTGTAGTGCCCATCTATCCATGTACAGGTTAATATATGTACTGGTTGGTTTGCATATATAAGAAAAAAATGGTATATGCTCTAATGGTAGCATCACCACATTTTCAGTTCTCTATTCACACTTTAATTTATATTTGTTAAGTGATATACACCAGAAACTCGTGAGAGACAAAACCAAAATACTCGCGGAAATACAAAATGAAAGCATGTACGTAAATGGTAATCCGTGGATATTACTTGCAAAAAAAAAGTACAATAAGCATCTTGTCACAGCCTCATCAAGCAAAACCTGAACAACTCCGTTAAAATTCCCTTTATGCCACCAGAGAGAGAGAATGCTGTACGCAAGACAGCAGCAGAAATTAACTTAAGCAAAGGAGTGATTTCCCCTAAGCCACTGAGTAAATTGGTTTAGCCATGCAGCATTAGCCTAATTATTCGAGTAAATACGTACAGTCATCGACCATTAGGAGAACCACGACCATATATAAACTGGCATGATTTGCTAGCAAATATGGTTGTGTTTTCTTTGTTCCCTATAAAATTTCACCATGCATCCAATCTTGGTCATTACTTCTCGTTGGTTTCTTTCTAATATAAGGAAGAAAGGAAAATACTAATATCTTGTCCGATGGAAGTAGTACAAATGTGCTCACGCCTAAATACTAATGAGGTATTTGCTCGTCTACAAAATCAATTCATTATGCAAACAACTAAATGAATTTGTGGAGATTACCTATAAAATTTCACCATGCATCCAATCTTGGTCATTGCTTCTCGTTGGTTTCTTTCTAATACAAGGAAAAAAAGAAAAATACTAATATCTTGTCAGATGGAAGTTGTACAAATGTGTTCACGCCTAAATACTAATGAGGTATTTGCCCGTCTACAGAATCAATTCATTATGCAAACTAAATGAATTTGTGGAGATTCATCACATCATCTTTCCTTTAAAACACACAGGTTGAACACCTTGAAGAAATAAATTAAATAATCAGGGCACAAAACATAGGTTTGAAATTTAATCAGGATCCCTTCAAAAAACATGTGAAACCCGAAACTGGCTAAATAAGGTAAATAGAATTCATACCTAAACTTACTGAATTGTTTTTCTTGGGAGGACTAAGAAAGCAAGCGATGCTACTTGATCTGATCTTTTCTTATTCTTCTTGAGAAAATTATATATTGATCTCTTGGATGTCCTTTAGCCTGGTCTATTGCTCACGGAAGACATAGTAAAAATACCGTTTTCCACGATGAAAAAATATGGCTCCAACTGCAATGCAAACATCAACACAGATCTGTTGAGATTACTCCCATTGTCCTGCATCAACAATAATCTATCAAAAATAGATATGCAGTTATATCACCCAAAAACAATGCAATTTTTTTTCTCAATGGGCTCCACGATACCAAATAAACATAGTTATATTACCCCAAAACAATGCAACTTTTTTTGTTCTCAATTAGCTCCACAATGTGACTTTCTGGTATCAGAAGCAAGCCGTACAAGAAGTCAAGAAGACAAAGCTACCTAAACCAAAGGGTCCTCTATACCGTGCAGCCATATATCGGAATATAACTTGTAATCCACAAAAGCAACATCAGATAGGATATAATTAGTATATATCTGTTGAAATACAATGGTGTAACCTACATATTGCAATAACCGTTCACTCGACAGTCCAATCCACCTGCGTTTTCAACAAGTTCTGCAATTAGGGAGACTATCTTTTCGGCAGCAGCCCTGGTTGGGAATAAGCATTTAGATTGACCATGGATTTAGACAGCTCAACTGGAGGAACATACAAATGCAACACTGAAAGTCGAAACGCTGGTGGCTGTAAAATTGTTCAAAACTTACAGAACATATGCAGGGGAAGCCTGAGCCGGACACGTCGTTGGCGTACTCGACCGTGACGGGAGAGGATGGACGGCTTGACCAGCGGCAACCATGGGACAGGTGGGGCAAGCGTGAGGATTGGTGGCGGCCTCAGCGTTGGATCGCGTGGAGGCAGCAGCGCCTCCGCCTCTAGTTGCGGCAGCTGCGAGCGAGGACGACGGCGACAGTAGTCCCGCGTTAAGGATATGGAAAGTGAGAATGGAGGCTAAGGATATGCCGGTGCTGGGTGGTGGGGAGCGGGAGGCGATTGGCGCCGGGGACGGTGGATCTGGACAACCATCTCTGGTGGAGCGGCGGTGGCAGCCATGGATTCTTGAAAGGATCCTTCCGCCATGGGGAGTGCCGTCTCCGGCAGAGCGGTAGTGGACAAGAGACGCTCCTCCTATTCGTGCGGGACGGGAGGCCGGCGGCGGCGGCCACGCGCGAGGAAGGTGGAGCAGCGGCGTGCAAGCTGGAGTTGTGAGGGGATTAGAGCAAGAACAATAGTGTAGCCGGCAGTCGGCTATAACAATTTGTCACATCATCTATAGTCAACTTATAGCTAGCATGTACAATAGTAAGCTATAAAAGTGTAGTACTTTAACAATACATGGTCCACCTTTTAGTCTCACATAGTGCCTAGGAGCACGTGCTAGAGCTGGCTATTAGATAGTAGCCCACTTCTCTTCTCTCTCCTAATCTCTCTCCTCCAACTAAGCAAACATATAATATTTTATCTCTTATAGCCAGCTGACTGTACCTTATTGTACTTGCTCTTAGGACCACAGGTTGATTTCACATAAATTAAGGGGTTAAATGCTAAAGTACGCACTGTGCGATGGACGACCCGCGACGAAGCGGACGACGTACCATCTGATGACGGAACATGCTCCTCTTTTTTAAACTAGTATAAATGCCCGTGCGTTGCCACGGGTTCTCAAATTTCATTTCTCAATGCATATATATAATTCAAAACTCACTATAAAAATTCAAAACAAATCAGGGATATCATAATATACTGCAACATGATAATACCGAGCGCAATAACAAGACAGCGTTATTGTGCATCTGCGTGGTTCCAAGTTGTAGATCTTCTTTGTACTTCTCTGAGGTAAGTCCCACACCTGTGTTTGACCAAGCAAGGCGAAACATCTTGCCCTCCTCTAGCACAACACATGCACAATCAGTTGGCATATGAGTATCTAATGTTAGAATGAATCTGTTGATGTCAACTTTAATTAGCTGGAATTCATAGTCGAGACGGAGGTATGCTGAGAGCAAAAACTCTAAACTGATCGACCGGGAAATCAATTCCATTCTCTATCACAAACATGTAATTTTCCATATCCTTCTTTACTCTTCTAGTTTTACGGCCCTGCCTAATCAGAAAACAAACACGTTCCACTGTATATGTTTAACATCACAGTTATCCACTTCCAACCATTCAGCAAAAAAAGCATCTGCAAATAGAAGGATGTAATCGATAGATCAGAACAACATGTAGTAGCCCATAATATTTTGATAAACAGGAGAAGTAGCAATCTAGCGAATGAATAGAACAGGTCGTACCGGACAGTATGACGCGGTGAAGATGTACGTGAGCGTAGCAGAAACCAAAGCTTCATAGACCTAGAACATGTCACTGGCAGAATAATTCAGGGCTTCGCTCCTGGTTTCGAAAGTTCAGTCCAAAATTAGCAAAAATTTATAGGCAAAAATTATACGATATCAAGTTTCTATTAGAGGGATTCATGTACTCTATAGAATGGCATCAAGCCCTGTAAGCAACATCTTCAACCGAGAAAAGAATATCTCCTACATGGGTACTATTTACTCCAGTAAGTAGTCATCAGTTGAATCCTCAATTGCTCCAACATTACCCATACAATATGTAGTGCCATATCAGCATATGTCAAGGAGATCGTTTACGTCGAACATACTCTAGTCCATGTTTTCGCCCCACACCAGGTTAATCTCCTTGCACTTGATGAAAACATGTGTTCCTTCCTCCTCACTTCTATAGTTATATTGCCAAACACACATTTTTTGAAGGGGAACAACCTAGACACTGCAGGTATTACACATAAGTAATACTCCAACTGTCGTTAACAATTGAGATTTAGATTTGGGAGAATGGTTCCATACCAGCAGCAAAGCTAGCTTCGGCATGACCGCATGAGCGTCAGCAATAAATTCTTAGAGGGCAAAGAAGCAAATATGAGTAAGGGATCCACGGAATTTAAATTCTCAAAACCCATAGTTTGTTCCAACATATTACAATTCGACCTCGGTTTAATAGTACCCCTCCTTGATGTATCGAGCTCTTGAATTAGTGATGTGTTGCAATGAAATACAGATGAATAAATAGAGAAACAAAAAAAGGCAGTGTATTATGCACTATTTTTTTGAGGTAGTTTATTATGGACCCTTGACATAATGGTCAAAGTGGATTACCGAAGAGAATAGAGAGAGGATACTATCGTGCTCATGTGCGGCATGCTGAACTCCACCATCTCTCATTATCATCTTTGTTTCAGCAGGTTGAGTTCCTCAGCATCAGCTGGTAAGAGTCCAAGAAAGAAATTTTGTGAGGTCAAATAACCACAAATATTGCTTGCACAAGCATACTGAAAAAATCGTTTAGTGTTTATGCAATAAGCAGCCCATATCCCAAATTTTATTAGGGCCGTGGCAGATTCCAGTTACAAAACGAAAATACAAAAAACATTATGTATATACAGATTTGCCTCCTAATAGATATTCTGGTGGATCCACTCTAGATACATGTTGAAAACCTGAAAAAAAAACTGAATGAAGGATGTCGTTCAGAAATTTCAACAAAAGGAGAATAATTCTCAGGCACATATCAAATTATCTGGAAGATAAATATGCAGTAGCTGTGTATAAAAATGGATCACCAAACAATACCTGTATATTGTCATCCTCGATGGTGAAGACGACCACCGACAAAATATATTGCAGGAGTACATGTATATTGTTAAATCCAACTAAATGGAAACACGCTTAATCATACCGTGAAACTAATACTCCAAAAGCAACCATCCTAGCTAGCAGGTACGCCACCATGATAAAACCAAATCAATGCCTGGATGAAAGGGACCCTACACATTTTCATCTCTCGAGTTAGCATGCATATCAATCACTGGATAACGAAAGGAACCTACACTGCAAATTCATTTATCTATATTGTCGGATGGGTGATCAAGCAGTGACATGATCAATCAGTACGTATTGGTATGACTGGAAAAAGAAAAGCACACCATATACCTGAGATACGCCAAACTGGCACGGGAGTTGCAGAATCGGGAATAGAGGGCCACATGCGAGCTTTGCATCCGGCGAACTTGACGACCAGCGTTGTGCAAATTTTGGTTGCTGCCGCTGTGGATGTGCAGTATCACCTGCATGACGCGGCGAGGAGGTTTAGTGCATACCAAAAATCAATCGGAGCCTAGCTTGGAGGCAGTTCGGGACGTGGGCTGCTGAATAAATCACGTCACTGGCCGGCCAAGCAGGAGGCGGCGATTAGGATGGAGAGGGGTCCCGTGGTAGGCGGCATGACCGTCACATCCTTGATGCAGCTATCGCCGCGGCCGTCGCAGAGTCGCCCGTCGGCAACCCTCGGGTAGATGTCTTTCAAGTCGTCGTGCGCCTCCCCTGACAGCTTCCCTTTCGCCGCCCCTCCCGGAGAGTCCTCGGGCGCCACCGTATCCCGAATAGCAATAAATTTCTCGCGTCTGCAATAAATTCCTAGAGGGGAAAGAAGCAAATACTAACTAAGATTATTTAAGGGAAATTTTGGAAAGTAATCTTCTCACGTAACCCTCCTTAATTCTAGCGCCGGAATTTTCAAGACTTCTTTAGGGAATGGAGGAAGTATGGGGAAAAGGGGTGACCGCATGGCCAATTCTTAAATTTGGTGACTGTGGCAATCCCTTGATTGTTGGTATACAATGTATTTCCATAAATATTGCTTAGAGATTCGGTGGGAGGGTAAAAATGTCTTATTGAAAATATGTTGGACGAAACCCATCGACCGGAGGAAACAGAACAACTTCGTTCTTTTTAAGTAGTAGAGATAGAGATAGAGATAGAGATAGAGATAGAGAACAGATACTACTCCCTCCGATCCGGAAAAAGAGTGGGACGAGCTATTTTGCAAAAAAGCACTCGCGTTTATTTTTTGGTCAACCCGCACTCCATCCTCTCCTCTCGACGTTCTCGTCTCGACCGCACACTGCATTCGCCCCCCGCCCCCCTCTGCTCTGGTCCGCTCACTCTCTCTGCTCCCGTCGAAATTCCATCAGATCCCCTCCGAAAAAGGCCGATCTTTTGGTACAAGCCCGCGACGACTCGCCGGATCCGGCGTCGGCGAGGCCGGATCCGGTTGCTGCGATCAGGGGAGCTGGAGGCGAGCCGTGGAGGTGCAGCTGATCAGGGGAGCTGGCCGGTGGCGAGCAGGGGAGCTGGAGGCGGGCGTGGAGGCAGCCAGCACGGAGGCGATCAGGGGAGCTGCAGGCGGGCGTGGAGGCAGCGAGCTCGGAGGCTCGCGATCAGATCACGCGATCGGATCGGGAGCTAGCTGGACGAGTGCTTTTAGATTTTGAGTTTAGATCGGGAGGGCGTCTGCCTCTTTTGATTAATTTAGAAGGGCTTTAATGTAAAACGAAGTTGTATTACCCTTACGACTCTTTTTTCGGATCGGAGGGAGTAGTAGAGATTTAATAAAGATCTGACAAGAATATAGATCGAAAAAAGTCACAGCCAATGCGCAACAACTACAAACCTGACAATGAAGGAAGGTCATGCCATCAGAGTCTTATATGCCCTAAAAACACAAACAATACATAACTAGCTACTTAGCTAGATACCAGAGCATCACGAGTCGCCCTATGATGAAAAGGGAGAACACATCTGATCCAATGGGCCCTTGGTGAACACCTCATGCGCACACTCTAGAAATCATCATCGCCGTCAAATCACTGAGCCATGTTCAAGGTAGAGATACGCAATGTACATGCCAGGTACCTCCGCTGCAACTGAGCAAGCTTAGTTTTCATTATTGCAACATTTTGTTCGCAGCTACGTTTCCACGGATGAATCAGTTTCACAAGCTGATTTAGCGCGCTTCCCCAGGCCTTGTTCGGCAGAGGAGTTTTTGCAAAGTTTTTTGTGTATTATCCTGGCCCAGTTGAAAACACCAGAAACACGTGTTTGCTGTTCGGCAGACCGGTTTTTGGTGGGCTCAGCCCCATCAATCTTCGAAAAACACCTCGGAACACGTCAGGTCAGGCCTTGTTTACTCCCAGGCTATTTCCACCTCTAGGGATTTGGGGATGAGAGGCGGATCGGATGAAACCCTCCTTTCACACAATCCTCATTTTCCCTCCTAATTTCCCCTCATTTTCCCACACCCTCCCTAGTTACTTTGTTTTTAAGATGAGAAAGGATATGAGAGGACTGAGATCAGATAATAAATACTCAATCTTTGCATCCCAGATCATGATAATGGACAATCAGTATACTAAAAACTAAAAACTCTGTCTTTAACATAAACTCAGTTCCATGCAATTTTGTCATACAAATTTTCTCATACAAGAACATACATATAAATAAATGCTCGACCCAACAGATAAGCAACCGCTGCCATAAACTCAGTGTCATGTAGTTTGAAGAACATTAAAAGTCATGGCGCGCTCGTCGCCGAACACCGAAAACCACGCAGCCGCTGCCAGAGGACCTCCAGCTAGAAATACACGCACATGTAAAATTTAGTATGTATAGTAACTGCAACTAGGGAGCATACTTATAATTGTCCTTAAAGACTAAGTTAAATGCCAGAAATTCAATTCGGCTCCCGGGTGTGTATGCTCCTTCTACCAAAAAAACATATTTTGAAATGTCGAAAAATTTGGAAAAAAAATTCTACATGTACATCTTCATTATGTATGTGCATTCGTCAAGTTTCACGAAAAAACAATGTTTTTTATGGTCTATGTAAAAATGAGAAACTTTATCTTGTGAAAAGCATTATTTTTAGCACTGAATTTTGTTTTTTTACACACGTCACATGGTAAGTCGATTTTTTATGAAACGACTTTGTGAGCGCGTAGCACGTGAAAATGTACGCACCAATTTTTTGTTTCAATTTTTTCGAAATTTAAAATATGTGTAAGATACATTTCGAAATATAGGGAGCATATGCACCCATGTTCCAAAACACCACTCCCGTTAAATGCATACAACACTTGAGTTCAGATTCATATATGGCTAGATAGGCATACCCAAGGTTAAGTATGTTACAGGCAAGTGTCAACCCACCAAAGCATATCAACTTTTTTTTTTGAAATGGGGAAAAAATTGTCCCAGCTTGTGCATCCAAGGGATGCACACTTTTTTTTTATTAGATTATTTGCAACATCTTACGAGAGCAATACAAAAGATCAAACTCGAAGCCACCTTGCTAAACCTACAGAGGGATAAAAGTGGTGACAATACACCAACTCACATCATCTAAACAACCAAATGCCTTCCCAAGCCGCCTAATAGCAGGTGAGAAGCACATCCAGTCAAGCAGACACACGCCACAGAAATCGCTACCGCCGTCTTCCTCGCACCCATCTTCAAGAGGGATCACCGCATTGACCTAGCCAGACCTGTCGTCGATGTCACCATGACGCCAGACAGCTCCACCATCTTGCACGTGTCCTGCGGTCCGCGCCCGTCTTCGATACCCTGCAGCTCCACGCCGTCGAGAATCATCAACGTCAACGTGGTAGATGAACACCACTCCACCAAAGATCCACCTCCATCCAGCCGCTGCTCCAAAAATGATGCCCCAAGAGGTAGAACGACACAGGAAGCACCGTCATCATCCGATCCGGGAGATCTGGATCTAGGGTTTCCCCCGGAGCAGCACGAGTGGGTAGCCGCAGACTGCAATGACGATGCCTTCAAGAAGGAAGCGACGCTTAACGCCGCCATCGCCCGCCAATCGTGGCACGGTTTTCACCGATAGCCGCTAGTCCCCAACTCGGCAAGAGCCAGCGTAGAGGCCAGCAAAGATGATGCCTTCGCAAGGGAACGACGCCAATAGCCGCCGCCATCATCCGCCAAGAACGATGTTAGGGCGCGGTTTTCACCGGTGGCCCCTTCACCGATAGCTCGTCGTCGACTAGATCGTCATCGCCGGAGTAGACGGATCTCGTAATCCGCCACCCTACAAACCAGCCGACCACCTCCGGCGAAGGAGGAGGCCGCCACCACCATGCCAAGGACAGTCGCCCATGGCGTCCTCGTGCCTCGGAACGAACCCAGAAACCTGCACCAAGCCGGCATCGTTGTGACCGTAGCAGTAAGATCGCAGCCCACCCGAGCCCGCCAGGACCCAGATCAGACCCGAACCACCACCGCCCGCCAAACGATGTAGATCCTCTCCCTCCTCTGGTCACCGCCGTGCCATGGCACCGCCGTCGACAGCCCGATGCGGATCGCCGCCGCCGGAGACGCGAACCCGCGCCCCCACGGATACCGTGGTCGAGGAAGTCCGCCGCCGCCACGCCTCCAGGGCTTTGCCCGGCGGCGCCTCAGGCGGCAGCGGCGGGAGGAGGGGAGCCGCTGGGGAGGAGGAGGGGGGAGTCGCGGGGGGCGCCCGGGTGCGGGAGGAGATGGGGTGCGGTCAAAAAGTATATCAACTGTGATTATATTACAGAAACTGCGCAATATGATCCGATAATGCGAACATCAGTAGCATATCACCTAGCTCTAGGCCGGCACCATCCATGACTAAATATATAAGCCATGTACTTAAACAAATGAAATCAACAGCACTTGTTAATATGAACCAGAAAAAATAAAAGGAACAGATTGAATAATCCAACCTGACATAGCAAAATAAAATCTGCCAGGAATGCAAAAAAAGATCTGCTAGGAATGCAGACACCATAGATCGTTATCAAAATCTGTAGGTCACCGTCTACCAAAATCTTAATTACATGCATGGCATAGCGTTATGATGAGTAGTAAATAAAATATATGAAGCCTCTGGTTTGATACTTCCTCACGAAATGAAATAAATAACATGTAAACTGAGGTCAGTGCTGCATAAATATTCATTTAAAAGTAGTTCTAGATGCAGAGCATTGGTGCATTACTATTCAGGATTCATGTGCATTTTTAGAATATCGACACGATATGCAGGCTTGAGACAAAATACTCTAATTATCAGAGAACTCACATTAGCAGGATTAGTAACTCTTTTTCTACAGATAAGAATGGACGAAACCAAATTGCTAATACAATTCTAATTTACTAACAATGCTCATCTAAGATGCATGCCAATTATCATGTCAAAGAAGAAAATAGAAATGCAGGTACCTCAAGGTAACTCTTTTTCATGTATTTTTCCTTTAGAAGTATATGCACTGAGATAATATTTATTGCATCACATCAGCAATTTATCGAAGGGCCTATGGCCGAACTTCATTAAGGTAGAAGAAAAGAAGGTACAAAGTCTGGTACAAACTCGGCTGAGGTAGCCGAATAAAAGAAACAAAAGACCTCCAATACAATGGAGGGAAGGCTTTAAGAGAAATCTCAGCCGCAAACAGGTAGAGACAACTCACTAAAAAGCTTCAATGCAACCAGCCGCCCTCTAGGCACGGATGTCCTCAATGATCAACTCAACGACCATCCCAATCGTGCAGAAATTCTGCTGAAAAATGCGGGCGTTCCGTTCCTTCCAGATCCGCCAATGCACTAGAATGGCCACCGTGTCGAAATCCCTCCGCAAAACTTTTGGAGCCTTTTTCCTTGCTTGCAGCCACCAGTCCTCTGAACTTAAAAAGTCATCATTTGGGATGGGAAAATCGGCTTTAGCCCAATCCCGCATTTTGCTCCACACCTGATGCGAGAACCGGCAATGGACAAACAAGTGGGTGCAACTCTCGTTAGCATTATTGCACAGAGTGCAGGTCGCATTATGAGGCCATCCACGCTTCTCCAAAATGTCAGCAGTGAGACATCTTTTGTGTACCACGAGCCACATGAAAAATTTGCACTTCATGGGAGCCTTGGACCTCCAGATCGGCTTGGCGCAGGCAAAGAGGGTGTTGGTATGAAATAGAGATTGTAGGCAGATTTGACAGTGAACACACCATCAGCAGAGCAACGCCAGATGAGTGTTACCCTCCAAAACCCACCGACGGGCAATGGCTAAGCAACACGAAGAGCCGGGAGGCTCCCAAGGCCGCTTAGTGGACCCCGGCACCTCGCGTGTCCCGCAAATCTTCCAGCCACGTCTGGCGGTTGCTAGGGCGTGCCACCCACCTAGACCCGACCAGGAAAGTGTTGAGTGCTTCGATTGTTCCTATGGTAGACACGTAAACATTAAATACGAGCCCTATCGGCTCTCCTTGGATCGGCTCAAGGAGCCGATCGCCCCATGGTTCACGTTGGATTTACAATGACATGGGGATCCTGCTTGATCAAAACAAGGCTAAACCGATCTACGGCAGTTTAGGGTTTTCACCGCATAACCGGAACGTCCTACGTGTGATCGGGCCTAGCAGCTACGGAAGATGATGCAAACTACCCCTACAGAGGCCTAAAAACCAACATAGTGTTGATTCCCGGAACATCCTTGGAGGGACGGTGAACAACACCTAACGCACTACCGGATCGTCCGACCCCGGCATAAGGCCTAACTATGCAGAGATGTAAACTAATCCTTGCGGGGCAAGGAGCAACTATAACGGATCGGATCTGCTAAGTAACGAACAAGCGATGCTGCCCTTACACCCGATAGTGTAAGGGCAGCTAGGTGTCGAGGGACGGCATTGTAATGCAGATATGCACGAGAAAGCATCAATGCAAGCCCCTAAACACCTAATGATAAGTAGTACCGTCGCCATCAACAACGCCTCAGACAGCGAGTAAGGTAGACGATAACGTATCGTCTAGATCGCAAGATGCGATCTAGGCAGCATGGTGCTACCGGAAGAAACCCTTGAAGAAAGGGGTGGCGATGCGCCTGATTTGTGTTTGTTGAACGATGATTGTCCTTCTTTTCCGATAACCCTAGATACATATTTATAGTCCAAGGGACTTTCTAATTGAGGCGTGCACCTAACCGTGCACGGGCCAGACTCTATCTTTTAATCTAAACACGATACGATCTAATAAAATTACAGATACACGGGCAATTTAGCCCAAACTCTTAGCGCAAGGCCGCTTCAAAGATGCTCCATGTGTAATCTTCAAAGCCCATCTCCACTTACGGCCCATCTCCTGATTTGGCCAAAATCGGGTGGTAACACATGCCCCCTGGTTTTGATAATGATAATTGCAAAACCATCCGTCTCCTTCGAAGGGTCATGTCGTGGCAGAACCGTCGCAGTTTTCTTCATGATGACGTCTTGCCTTCTCAACTTCTCTGCACGATTTGAAGGTTCTGGCACCACGTCCCCGGAAACTGCTTAAGCATTAAATCGCTATATCGCCTTTTTATTTGGCCACTTCCTCTAGTTCCCTTCCTCATCCCCTTCGCACTAGCACTTCCAAAAACCCTCCTCTGCCGCCATGTCTTCTTCTTCCTCCTCATCGGGTCTTTCCACGCAGTCCTCCCCCTTCCGCGAGCCGACGCCGGAATGGAACCCAAGAGGCCCATGCGGCCAACATCCGCCGCGCCATCGAGGCCGGGGACGAGCCGAGCCACAACTTCTCCATCTGGTCGAGGACGACCAGTCCCGACCGATGGGAGAGCGCGTCCTCCGTGGCCTCGTCAATGGGCGCGGAGACGGAGAGCGACTGGCGTGACGACCTTCCCTGGGAGGGAGTCACCTCCTCGAGGAGGTGGAAGAGGAGGAGGAGGAGGAGGACGATAGCTCCTCCTCGACGAGCCGCCGGCCAAACGCCATCGCCCCTGGCCCGGAACCTCGGCGACGAGACGCGATGACGTCGACGCCGATGAAGAAGACGAGGACAATGAAGTCCGCCGGCGGCCGCCGCGCAGCACGACGAGCCGGCCGGGAGCGCCGACCGCGGCGATGACGACGAGGGCAACGCGGCCCCTAGATAGGGTAGAGCTAGGAGTAGTAGACGGGGCAATGCACCCCCTAGCAATTTCTTTTGAGAGCAACCGGCTCCTTCTATGTAAGAAATCTGGTTATCAATGAAGAAAATTCTCCAATTTGACTGTGTCGATCTCTTCCATGTTAGATTAGCCGATTCTCCCCTTTGTTGACCTCAATGAGCCGATGGTAATGCATCGCCTTATAACAAATTGCAAGACAGACCGACCTAATCGCCTTCTCGGATGTTAACTTGCAATCCATGAACTTCAGATCCGAACTTCCAATCGAACGGGTCCAACGCGCACCTTGAGACCCCTAGATCTTTAGACTTCAAAATCATCCGATCGTGATGTTTGTCCTGATGGCAAACTCCTGGGTTAATGCTCCAGGAAAGCTTCTTGGCCCGTTGCTGCCAACCTTGATGTTGAAGGCTACACTCTTGTAAACAAAGCTATTTGTCTGCAGCCTTTCCTGTGATGCTGTCGCTTCCTTGCAACGACAACCGGTCTAGAGCCCCATCAACGATGATGGCTCCTTCTTCAAACTCCTCCGTCAACCCCGGTGGTTTTCCTTTGCAAGAGCTCACCACCTTTCAACATGGTTCGATGCAGAGACAGCCGATTTCAACACCATCGGCTCCTAATGAGGAATTTTCAAGGCCGGGCTGCCCCAAGCCTCGGTCAAGGCGAGGATAAAAGTGCATCCACCGAATGGGCCACCTCGGCTTCCCAATTGTAACGCATCGATCGATTCTAACCAAATCGGCTTTCAAAGCAGAGAACCTTCAAGGTGAGCTGCCCCCAAGCCGCTCCAGCCTCTTCATCAAAACTGGCAGCTACGCCCCAGGAGACAGACCAGGACGGCTTTGGAAGGACTCAGCCTCCCTTGAACTAAGAAGCCTCAAACGTAGTGGCCCTGGAACTCCTCCTAGCTCCCTCTTCGCCTTGCTGCTCAGATTGGTCCATCACCTCGGGTAGACCGATCAACTTCTGGTGAAGATGTTTGATGAAGTTGTCACCTTGGTCAAGCCCCAGGAGGAAATGTCACAGCCGATTGAACGTTCATTGGCTGTTCTCATGATCTTAACCTGATCTGCATGCTTACGCATGCTGCCGCTGATCTTGAAGATTTGCTAATGGAGCCACCAACCATTCCACCGAGGGGCTCCTTCGAGAGCCTTCGTTAAGTAACTCGATAATCGCTCCATTAGGCTCCTGTTGTAACAAACGTCCCTTGAGTCGATGGCGTGCATCGTGCTTTGAATTCTTAAGCCGATGTCTACGCATCGGGTGTGCCAAAATTTTGGATTTTCCATTTTTACTGCCGATTTGTTTACGTATCGGCCCCCATATTTGTTCTGCTGGGCATTTGACATCCACTCCAAGCTTCGTATCCTCGTGTCTCATCCATCTATGTGCCCCCAGCCGATTCTGTCAAGTAATTGATGGTATCGGCCTTCAGGCATCCGTTGGATCAATGCTGAACACGGACAAAGGTATGTTGAGGATAGTTTCACGTGTGAATCGGCCTCCTTTTCCGTTGCAATGCTTGACGATGGTTTGCCACTTCTTGGATTTCGGCTGTAGCTACGTGGCATGCTGGAGATAAGATCCTTTGCCTTTCATTTTTTGAGGGCCGATCTCAGGGATCGGCCTTGCCACGTACGTCCAATGTCTTGGACCTGCTACTCCGTCCGGGTCACACACCATGTTTGTATCGGCCGATGCCTCCGCATCGGCATCAGCGATGTTGATAGTAGGTTGGTGCCATACTTTCTTTGGCGGGCGCGCCTTCGTCTCCAATGTTTGCTGAATTCGCTAGATCGGGCCGCGCTCTTTCAACGTGTATTGGTGCATTGCCTCGGCTTCTTCCAGTTTTCGAGCCACGCACTCTACGCTCCGAGAGTGGCTGGTCATCAGGGCACCACCTTGGTCGGTGATACCTATCTTCTTCTCCATCTCACTCTAAGTCTTCTTCTTGAGATGACTCAGCTCGTTTGTTATGAGGTGGAGAGGCCCTAGACGCCAACACTGAAACTCGTTTGTCCTTCTCCTTTGCTGTTTGCTTTCTGTGCAATTCTCGATTGTTGGCAATCGGCTCATTCCCGAGTCCCGAAATGTTTGAAGAAGGGAGTCCGGCTTATCCACGTCGTCTACTCCCTTGACCTTCCTCTAGCGCGACGTTCGTGCCGTCGTTGTTCTGTCGTGCGATGATACCTCTGTTTGCTGCATCGGTAGACGATTCTTCCATCGTCAAGTATCGCCGACGTCGATCGTCTTGCTGCTCATACTTGTTGAGGAGATGCTCGGAGTGGGCGCTGATACCGTATGCTTCTCACCTCCTCCTCGGTTAGGTACCGTCTATCATCATCTTGGGGCCGGTCGCGTGGAACGGCCTCCTCTTTATCTTTGCCACAGAGTGGCTGCCTTCTGCTTTATCTTCCATGGCGGATCACAAACCCTGCCATATTGACATCAAAAGAGAACCCTGGTTCCTTTATGGAGTGGCTTAGGTCCACCATGTTGACGTCCGGAAACGGACGCATGTCTACCTTCATGGCAACCTGTCCGAAACGGCCTGATTCTATCGCCATCTGAATTTGTGCGTGTAATACTTTGCGGTCGTTGGTGGCGTGCGTGAACGTGATGCCATTTGCCGTATGGCCTTTTGTTCATCTCTTGCGCTCGTAGGATCTTGTGGCCTTCAGAAGCTTCAAGCTTGTTTCTCTTTAAAAGAGGCGATCGAAGATCCGTTGGCCTTGCTCACATCAAAGTCCAACCCTTTTGGAGCCCTGGCGGTTCACCCATTTGCAGGACACAGTGTACGGCGTCCGAGTCCACTCGGCTACTGCGACTTCCTGATCTTCCGCGGAATCTTCATCCTCATCAGCATTGACTAGGGTTATCGCGTGCTTGAACTTGTCCTGGTACACTTCTGGATGGCGTTGTTCATATAAGGTCAGTCTATTGACCATGTGCGCCAGCGAGTTGTACTCCACTTGGAACGTCAAATCCTTGAATGACGCCGCAAGGCCTGCCACGCCAGCTCGACTGCTTCTTTCGCTAAGTGAACCGAATAGCATCGGTTCTTGACGATTCAAACGTTGATGTATTCGGACATCGTCTCTCTCGCCTCTGCCGAACCCTTTGCTAGTTCGGCAATACCAACTCATTTCGAATGATATTGTGAAAGCGTTCCTCACTGCCCATGATCGTATCGAATTTGGTGCACCAGGTGTACCATCCAGCTGGACCGGTGAGGGATTGCGAGAAGAACCTCACCCGTGGGATCCGATGCCGAAACCATGCCACCAAGTATCGCTCACGTGCTCGATGGAGCTAGATCCTTTTGACCCACTTTTGTTGAAGTGGAAGCCGGTACTTAGGTGGTAGTGGGATCAGGTCGTACTCATTGGGGTACGGCTTGGAATAGCCGATTATCTTCTTCTTCGGCAAGATCTGATGATCTCTCAGGCCCATCCGATGCGGTGGAGGTAGTGGCGGTGAGCTTTCTGGGAGTGCATAGGCATACTTGGCTAGCCACGCTGTTTCTCGGCTTCTGCTCCTAAACCCCCAGCTGCTGCGGAACAATAGCTCTGCTAGGCAATCTCTCCTGAGCCCCGGATCGCTTGCGTCCGCTTGTTGCGATCCAGACAAACGTGCACACGTATCCGTGTGGATCTCCTTGGGCGGTTCATACAAGAATTGGTAGTCGCCGGGATCACCTCCAACCTTGTAGACAATGTATGCGGTGAACCTTGTTGCTGTGGAGTGCCATCGCGTACGGCAATGGTGGCATGGTGTGGAGTTGCACCTCTCCTTGGTGAGTCCCTAGAACAGGTCCTGAAGGGGAGTACCGACGCTCCATGATCTCTTGCACCACACGGAGCGCAACGCGCTCCAAAGTATTCACGAGGCTCTCAGAATGCCGATGTGCGAATGAGCCACCACGTAGTTGATTTCTGTCGCAGTGGCTCTAGCACGTTCCTCCGATGGGAGAGACAGATCCAACCCTTCGAGGATGCCTTGTGGCGCGAACCCGACGCCGTGCGAACGGTCTTCTCAAAGGAGCCGATGAGTTCGGCTTCAACGATGGCCTTCAGGTCATCGTACCTCCTCTTGTGTTCAGCAGGAAGATCCTCGTATGTGATCTATTCCTCTGCCATCTCGGATGTCGGTGTTGACGTGGATGCTGCAGAAGAAGTCCCACCGGGCGTGCCAGAATGTGTTACCCTCCAAAACCCACCGACGGGCAATGGCTAAGCAACACGAAGAGCCGGGAGGCTCCCAAGGCCGCTTAGTGGACCCTGGCACCTCGCGTCGTCCCGCAAATCTTCCAGCCACGTCCTGGCGGCTGCCTCTACGGAAGTGATGCGATATGACGTAAATGAGGTGAATTGTCCGGCCCAAGCCTGTGCAGTTCCCGGGTTAACAGTTGGTTCTCACGGGAGGCCAAGCTCATGGGGAGAGGTGCATGCTAGAGTATATAAGTGAAAGGTTATGGTTGGTAGTCCGCATACTGAGTATGATAAATCAGGGCCAGTTAACCCTGACGGATTATTGCAAATATTGTGGCACAAGTGTGCGACCTCTGCAGAGTGTAGAACTATTCGAATAGCCGTGTCCACGGTTACGGACGATTGGAAAGGCCATCGTTCACACGTAATTCATTTTCAAAAATGTGACATATGACTGTGACTTGGATTTGAAAGATGAATGGTGATTGTGAATTGAATCACAACAGTTGTGGGAATGGCACTAATGTTCCCACTTGAGTTAGTTCAGTGATTCAAGCATCTTTACTAAAGGTTTATGAAATAAACTTGCTTTATGCAAATAAACCTAGAGCTTAGTATCCTCTTACCCCAATTGATAAATGCTTATACTAGTATTAGTTTGCTAGTACTTTAAAAGTACTCATGGCTTGTCCCTGGCTATTCAAATGGCCAGACTATGAAGGTGAACAGCAGTACGAGGAAGATGGACAGCAGGATGTCTACGACAACTAGGACCGCTCCTGACGTCAAGCGTTGGCCTGTGGATTAGATAACTTCGCTTCCGCTATGTGTTTTGTAATAGGATCTCTAGATCCACTATGTTGTATTAAGACTGGATCATGTGATCCTTTGTTGTAAGACGATTATGTGTTGTAATGAATGATGTGTTGTGATATCAATCTATTATGTCTCGCAAAAACAATATTCTGGGATTGCGATGAATGGCATAATAGGCATCTGGACTTAAAAATCCGGTGTTGACAAGTTGGTATCAGAGCCATTGTTTGACCTTAGGAGACCCTAGTTAGAATGGACGCTCGGAAAATTTTAGTTTCTAAAAACAAAGGAAGTGAGTATTTGTGAAAAACTTATTCATTTCTTCTCTACCAGATCTTCTTAAAAATAATAAATCATGCACCTCCTTATAAATCCATTTAAAATTTTGCCACACTTGTTCACATCTCTAACTTACTCATCCATTTCACTTTCAGATGGAGCCCTACGTCCAGACGAGACCTACGATCCGGGAGAACTGAGGAAGTCCGGTGTTTGAGCGCGTGGACCTAGTGTCCGAGAAGCTCGAACGCCCACCTCCCCAGTTCCACGGAGTCCGGATCCACAACACCCCCGCTGGGGAACAGCAGTGGATGATCACCGCTGACTTGAGGGGAAGCCCGGAGCCTCCCATCTCGGAGAGGATCCTTTTCTCCTTCAAGGCCTACACCTGGGTGGACGGTCTTGCTCACGCCCTTCAGAGGACTTGCTCGGGTGTGCTGACAGAACATCGCCGCACTCCGGAAGCCGCTTCGCCCACTTCACGAGGCACGACACCATGGGAGGGCTCATGGCACCTCTTCGCACCCGGTGCTCAAGATCCATGTGCAGTATTTGGACTTTATGCTTCATAGACCGGAAGGACCTGGAGCTGACACGTGTCCACTCCCACCGTGCCCGGATGGCCTTGGCTCATCATGCCGACGCGATCACGCTACTCGCCAAGGACCGCCGGCCACTTCTGTAGCGCGCCAAGAATGTCGCTACTATCACCCGTTCGCGAGAAGATTCGCACCTTAGAGGTGACCGTCCGGACACAGCAGGACGATCCGTGAGATGCAGGAGGATGGAGAAGACATCCAAGGAGTCGATGACTTCCCGAGTGACGACAACGACTTTGAGGATGACGAGTTCACCGATGAGGAGGACTACGAGCTTCTGGAGCCCGAGGAAGATGGGATCATTCCCATCGATGTGGATGAAAACAATGGGGAATAGTTGCACTAGCTTCACTTACGTAGGTGTGAGTTGTATCCCGCACCATCTATCGTAGATTATGGAAGAAGGGTTCTTAAAACCCTTAGTGCTTTAACTAGTAATGTATGATGTTTGTTGTGAATAAATAAAGCGTGTGCTAGGTTCATCACAAAAATATTTCACGTGATATGTTTAAACCTAACTCAAAATAAGCCCTAGAAAATCCCTCTTACCTCATGATCTATCTACCTCGTTCGTATGGCACCCCAAATCGCAACGCAAAACCAAGCATGCGCCGATACGTATGCCGCAGCTCATGATGGAAGACAGAGAGGCCGAACGCGCCGAAAGACAAAGCACATCACGCCCGCAATGCCTAGCTCGTATCAATTCAAGGCCGTGGAAACCACGTATCACCCTGGGACAAAATCAAGAATTTCGAACACTAACCCTCCAATGTTCAACAAAAACCGAAGAGCCCTTGGATGCTGATGACCGGCTCCAGACAATAGAGTAACAACTCCGGAAGTTGCGGGAGTTGAAGCCGCCGAGAAAGGACTGTTTGCCACCCACTACCCGTCAGACCCGTAAGAGCCTGGTGGACTAGTGCCCCTGCAATGAATCAGGACATATGATGACATGGGAAGACTTCAAGCTGAAATTCAGCATACCATGTGCCCAAGGATTAATCAAGAAAATGAGAGACGAGTTCCGTGAACTCAATCAAGAATGTCCGTGGTGGAATATCGCGACAGGTTTCTCTTGTCAAGGTACGCCCCTGACGAGACCGACACAAATGAGAAGAGAAAGGAAAGATTTTTGAACGGGACCGCACGACGAGATGCAAACGGGGCAGTGAATATCCCGTTCATCGACTCGAAGCCCTCAGAGATCAAACATGGCTGTGATGGAAGGAAAGTCAGGACGTGCCAATGAGAACCGCAAGCGCATAATGATGAACCAGAGGGACCTCACCATACCCGCACCGCAATAACTCCCTTCCGGAGGATTCACCCTTTAAACAACAGCTACCTCTCAGATTTATCGCCCACAATGTTAGAATAACCACGGAGGACCCCGAAGCCCGGAGGCAACAACCACAACAACCGCAACCCCAACAACCACCACAACCATGGGAACAACACCAACACCAACACGGCTCCAAGCATGAAGCAATGCCATCCTCACACTCGAAGGACAAGTCCACTATAAACCGTTATGAATGTGGAGTTGTGGGTCACTACTCCAAGGAATGCCCTGTTAGCCGGCCAAGATCACGCTAACCCCACTCGCACCTCGCCAAGAATGGCCGCGTCGCAAGTAGAAGGAACCAACAACAACAATCTGGACGCTTTTACCACATGACTTGCCATCAAGCCCAGGAAGCAATCTGCACCCTGACAAGTATGCCTTCCTATTAATCAAAATGCTCAATCTCTTAGGAACCTAACTCCTCTTGAAATCTCGGGACGAGATTTGTTTAAGGGGGAAGGGTTTGTAACATCCCAGAAAATTCAACACAAAATAAACAAAGTTCCCTAGTTCCAAATTTTGGAACCAACAAAAACTTTTATTAAATTAAGATTGGTACCTAATAATCTTGCTTAATTCTTGTGCTATTGCCATGATTGCTTATTATTAATATTTGAAATAATCTTAAACCCTAAAACCCCACCCCTCTTCTCACCATCCTAGTTAAAATAAAATAGAAGGAAATTAAATAAGAAAAAGGCATAAATGCCTATGGCTATTTCTATAAATCTCTACCCCAGACCTTTCCACTTTATTTAAAGGATTGGAAAAACTTTATAAACCTTATATAGTATTTCTTAAATCATTTCCAAGTTGAAACCAAAAAAGAATAAAAAAAGAGATATAAAAATGCCATAGAGGCATATGAGAGTAAAATAGCAAATTTGGGAATTTAAGAAAATTGACCCTAGGACTTATAGTGAATGGTTGGATCACCTCCATATACCATTTCAACACTCAACCACACCAATTGGGTCAAACCAAGTCAAATTAAAAATCAAATGCACCTTATGCATAGGAGCCTATGTGACACATAGCCAATTCACTAAACTTTGACCTATGACTTCAAACCTTGACTAAATGGTGGGAAACCATCTCTCAACATAATATAACACTAAATGGACCCTAACCCATGTCCAAGTGAAGCAAGATTAACCATTGACAAGTTTATTAAAATTTGACACTTCATCTCTTATGTATTAAGGCCAAATTTGCAAATCCTTGAACAAGACCATTTGAATTGGTTTCAATGCTCTTAAAATGTTTCTAAACTAATAAGAACCACATTAGATTCAAGAAAAGTCAAATCAAATGGAGAGAATTCAAATGGTGAGGTATTTCCATTTTTACTCACATACACATAACCCAATTTTGCAAATCTTCAACCAAGGCCACCATTGCTTGATCTATTGTTTGTAAAACTCTTAGATATGATAAATAAACACAATTGCATCAAAGAAACAAAAATCAAATCAAAGCAAAACTCAAAATCAACATACATGTGATAATGGTCATTTGGCCATTTTATAAAATGTTCCCCACTTTAACACTCTGTATTTCTCAATTCTCAAACCAAAATTAGTCAACCAAGGCCATGTAATCCAAGACCATGTCAAGGTCAACAACTTTCATGATGACCATCTCTCCTGAAGTTGACTAGGTTGACCAGTATGATTTTGACAAGTGGTGATGTTGAAACTATGTGAAGATCATACCAAATTTGAAATCTCACAAACCTTGACCAAATTGACCACCACCACCACCATTCAATCACATTCATTATATAAATGAACTCCACCAAAAAGAATTCCACAATTCCAACATTTTCTTCACTGCCATTGTGTCGAACACCTTATGTGCATGACGATTTTGGCACACATGCTATTACACACCGGTTTTTAGCCTCTACCCCTTTACATTTGTGATCATCAACCTCCCGTACCTCCCCTGCATCAAGCCCCGTCCTTGCACTGAGTAGAGTATAGGCATGATCAAAAACTTCACCATGCCGAGCTCAAGGACACCCACCATGCCACCCTACCTCAACCCCTCTCTCTGGCCTATCAAACCATGTCAGCTAGACTCCCCAGGAGATACTGAGCATGCTTGACACGATCCTTTTCCAAACCATGCACGACAAACTTTGGACACGACGTGATCACCGCGTGTGGACGCGCCAGAGCGTGCATCGGCGTGTCACTGGACGCCGTAGCCATCGCCTGGACTCGCTCGACCTCCTCTCCCTCTCCCACTTGGCACACATGATCACCACGCCTACGGCTACCTCCTAGACATCCTCACTAGCATGCGGGAACGCCCTAGCCGTCGCCATGATCACCGACCTGCCGCGCCAGGGTACTGCAAGCACTCGAGCAATGCTAGCACTCCCTCGTCCTCCCTCTGCGGCCCCTTCACGCGCGCTAGCTTCTCCTAGCAGACGCCTACACGACGCCCCCATCGCCTTGCCCCTTCGCGTCCTGAATCGCCGGCGCCACCGTCGACCTCGCCGCACCCCCACGGCCACCCAGCGCATCTATAAATAGAGGCCCTCTCCGCCTTCACTCTTCACACCAAATCCGTTCCCCTCCTTCTTCTCGACCTCCCCGACCTCTGCTCCACGCTAATTAAGCCCTACACCGCTCCAATTGCGAGCTCGGAGTCGCCGGAATCCGCCGCAGAACCCCCCTTCGATTTAGGCCACCCCAAGCAACGCCGCCGTACCAGTTCCCACACCTCGACAACCTCGCCGACCCCCTCCCACGATCGCCGGCGACCTAGCGCGCCCTCCGACCACCAGGCGCACCCAGCGAGCACCGTCGACGACGACGCGTCGACTGTCGATCGTCCATCCGATCCAACGACTCTCAAGAATGTGCACCGATTCGCTCGTTTACGAGTCATCGACGCGTGGGACCCTTGTCACCGTTCGCGGCGTGTCAGTGTTAGTTGGGCTCGCCCAGCTTCGCTTTATCCGATTAGCCCGTGTCGTTTCTCCCCGCGGCCTACTAAATTCAAATTCGATTTAATCATTTTATCTAAATTCAATACGGGTGCCAACTTCAAAATTTAATAGTTTGAAATTGTCTGTTTCCAATTCAACAAATTTTATATATTTGGAAAGCTCATGAAATTATCTAAATAATGCCACTGGCCCCATGTCCAAATTAGTAATTGAAATTAAATGACAAAAATAACAAGGCAGGACCTTTTCTGACTTCAAATAAATATTAGAAATTATCTAGAAATGATTTTAAATTGATTCCAACTCTAATAAAGCACATTTGACCTAATCTAATTGTTTATGCAAAAATATAGCATAGTTGTCTTGCATGATCATGAACTAGAGTTAAATAAGGGCTATGGAGCCATTTCTAGATCATTTAATACATACACATAGAATTATTTAAATAGTATGGGGACTTCTCTCTCATTTAAATTGTGATCCTAAATAATTCAACTAGAAGTACTGACCTTTGTCAAGTAAGCCTCATGCTTAGTTACTTATAGATATTAAATCATTTAGAGGATAGTTTAACTTATATGAGGTATAGCCTCTCACTTAAATCATTAATCCAAATAGTTCAATGAGAATTAATAACACATATATTATTAACTCATAGATTCCTAATTGAAAATATTTAATCATTCTAATAAGTGGTATTTAAATATTTCAAACCTAGTTATTAAATCATAGGAAATACTTTAGCCTCATTTAAATCTTGCCTCCACCATATTAATATGAAGTAGATCCCATGGTCCATTTAAAACTCACATTAAATTAATTAATAATATTAAACCATTGCAAGGTGTTATTAAAATAGTAGGAGGTGCTCACCTCATTTAGATCATCTTT